>VZRV01010760.1:494925-649396 GCA_013398115.1 Falcunculus frontatus | reverse complement strand
TTGCTCTCAAACCTCAACAGTACTCTGCACTGCTTCCCTGGGGAGGGAATAAACATCCTACCACAGAAATTAAGGTTTCATGAGAAGATGGTTGATGGAGAAAAATAAGAAGGCCAGATGCAGGAACAGCTTTAAAGCAGGAAATAGCCATTTCCAGCATAGACATGGATGCACTAGCTGGATCTGCTACAGTTTAAAATAGGGTGTGAAAGTGCACTGAATAAGCAGTTGTTACTTTCTTGCTTATGTTTGTGAGCACTCCCACCATATCAGACATATCAGACAGTGCTGGGTGACCCTTCTTTTGCAGAAAAGGTAGAAAATTACTTCACATTTAAACGGGATTAAGAATATACCCACTGCTGGAATTACATGGCACCTGGGGGGCCAGAGGCTGTCTCTGTAGAGTCATTAAGAAGCTGCTAAGAAAAGAGAACCTGTTGCTGATGTTAAGCAGAGGTTTGCATCTAGATCAGAGAATATATAGACGTGTTATATCTAAAAATTAAAACAAATTTTTGAAAATACATTGATTTTAATTTTTACTGTGAATGCTGTAACATCACAGAATGTGAAAAAAAAAGGTGAGATGGCAGAGACATCTGAAATTTTCAAAAAGCAACATCTGAAATTTTCAAATAAGAAACGAGCATCTGTGAGCGTTGCTCACAGGCATATGAATTCATTCTACCAAGGAATGCTGTGTTGATGTAGCTGTGATACAAGGTACAAGGGTAAAAGTAGACAGTGTTTGTCAGGAGAGGCAATATTTTTTATTATATTAGAACATGAAGGAGGGCATACATGTCTGTAAGATTTCCTGCTTTATCCAAGTATGACACTCAATCTAACAAAGGACTATCTTTCCTGAAAAATCTTGCTTTACTCTTATAAAAATATGAAGTTTACTTTCTTTTTGCCAGACTTGCTTATACTTAGAAAAAAAAATTAAAAAGTTGTTTGTCTGCAACATTAATACTCTCTCTCAACAGGCAGGGGAGAGGGAGGGCAGCAAGGAGAGAGGATGTTCTGCTGTAACATCTTTTTCTCCTAACAAACCATCACAAATAATTTACTAGCAATGGATTTTTCTGGACTGAAACTGCTAGAAACAAACTAAAACAATAGGTTCAGAGTACAGCATGTTGTTCATGTGCTTGCCATATGCCTATGTTGCAAGCACAGCCAGATCCACACGGTTATTCAATATTGAAAGAATATTATTCAACTTTTACTGAAATTCTGTGTGATTTCATCAGTAAAATGGGTTTCTGTAATCCAGATGGGATCAGTGACACAGTTTAATAACTGAGGCAACTCTGGAAATTAAGGTGATTATCAATATATGGGCCACCCACTCTGTGCCATTGATGGGAATCTGCCAAACAGAACAGGAAGGGAAACTGCCATCTACTGTGTATCAGCAGCGGAGATACTTTGTTACTTTAGTTATTGATCTATTTATTGATTTATTGTGTGGGTGGAGTTTTGGGAGAAGAAAGCTGCCTTTTAAAGCCCAGATCTATAAAATCAGCATGTGAAGATAGTTAGACAGTGTTCTGCAAACATTTGTCTCAGACACCAAGAGCTTCTGCTGGTTTGGTTTTTCTTTTTAGTACAGAATTAATCCTTAAACATTCTTCCTTTCAAAACTATTCCTGCTCTGAAAAAAAGGCAGAGTGTGCTTTGTTTATCCATTCTGAGTAACTCACGTTGGGTGCAAGTGGTTAAGTATGATATACATATAACATCTTCAGAAGCTATTAGTCATTGCAGTCTGGAGAACTTCCTTACAAAAAATTCTCAGGCTTTAATTAAAACTGTGGTATGTGGGCTGTACTACATTATCTTGCTGGGAAACAGCCCCAGAAGACCGACTGGAAGAAATACATTTAAAACTCAGGTGCAGCAGAGGCCACATAGCCTCCAACTCATTCCCGTTGTGTGACTGAAGTCATGTTTGCATCACACACCAAAATTGCAGAGAAGGAGAGAGAAGAAATGGGATTGGTGTTGGTTTTGCCCTCTGATGGGCACGCATTTCAAACCATGTAGCAGTGAGGAGTTTCAGGAATAAGAGCGAGCTGCTAGAACAACTCCACAAGCCTGCAGACCTGTGGAGAAGCAATGGGACAGTCAGAATGGGACAAAATTGAAATGTTTGTAGATTTTCATTGCTTTTAAAGCACAGGACCAAATGACTTGCCTGTTGCTGCTTTCTCAATTTCTCCTCTACAGAGACTCCCTCCACTTGCCTTTGCGCATTACGCATTTACCTCACAAGCTGATTTCCATCTTCTTGCCTACATTTTTTGATCTCCTGGGTCTTTGTTCTAGTCCCTCAACTGTTACACATTCCTAATCTTTCAGTCTGCAGCTGCCATCCTTTGGTTGTCTCACTGGTGGTTATGTCCAGAACCCAAACCTTGCAGCCGTCTCTCCAAGCTTCTTTTGCCACCAGGATCATTTCTCTTGTAAATCTCCCATCCCTTTCCCTAGACATCTCATCTCTAGGTTTCTTTCTTCTCCACTTCACGCCTTCCTAAAATGCATACCTTTATTCAGCAAAAGGCTTTTTTTCCAGGGGACCCAGATATTTTGCCTCTGTAAAATACACTAGAGAAGAGAGAAACTAGGTTAAGAATGGCCCTTGATTGAAATTACAAAGTATTTAACTCTTGCTAGTGAAACAGGTTTCATTAATCTTCATCTTAAAGGGGCTTTAGTTTTCACAGATACTAGTCCCATCTAAGGACAAAAACGAATTAAAGAAGTCAAGAAACCAATTCACAACATGACCCATCTATGTACCAGAGATCAGTGAAAGAACTAGACACAGACCAAACTGCAGCAAGCCCTGGAGGAGCCCACTGAGATGAGCTACTTCAGTTGTTTAAGCTGAGTTGGATTCTTAACTCTAAAATATCAGGGAATCTGTTTTAAGCAAGTACTTACTTGCTTAAAACAGATATTGTGTGTTCAGATGACTTGAAATGGCTGAATTTACAAGTTTTACTTGTCTCATAACTTTCACATAAGCTCAGAACTTCATTTCCATTTTTAGAAAGTCAACCCTGGACTCTACAATTCAAGGTGATTTGGATTTAAGAATGCTTTAAAAATGTTGCTATGAAGTCTGTGTGTGACTGTCTGGCTTTGCCGTTGAGGGTGGCATGAAGCCTGTCTTCATGGCCTTTCTGGTTCCTGACCATGCCCAAAAACCCTCCAGGCAACTTGCAGCTGCCAGTCTGCTGGGGCGCTCCACTGTCTGGCTGCCAATGCTTAAATTCAGCTCCTTTTCCAGCCTTCTTTCTCCCACTCCCGCATGCACACTGAAGTCCCTCTGTCACTGTATGTGAGGGAGAATACTATTCTGATATCTGAAATATTCCCATCCCGTTTGAAGTGAAATGTTTACCATAATCTTAAATCATCAGTGCTGTTCAGCACAGGCTGGAGAGCAGGGGGTGGAGTGGATTAGAAAGGAGAGGCTGGTGAAAATCCAAGATGGAATAAAAAGGGGGTGTAAATACTCAGTTACACTTTCTCACTAAACCTTATTGTTCAAAGCTGAGATAAAACCAAAGGCAGACAAACTATGAAATTTGAGTGACAGATTAAAGCAGCATTACATGCTGTAAATGTTAGACAAATACAACAATCTGTATGTGTTACAAAAAGGGCAATATAACCGCCTTTGATCAGCGAGAAGTTATATAACATTCTTTTGTGTTCTTCAAAGGCAAAAAGATGTTTTATTTACCTGATGTCACTTATATAATTGTTTGCTCTACCAGAGCAAGATCTAGAAGTATTTTTGCTTGTGTGGAGCACAGTGAAAGATAAGAGCCCATAAAGCAGTCAGGAGATCTGACTCTCAGCCACATGTTAGCCTGTGGGTAGGAACGGAACAACACAGGGGATTTAGACCAAAGTCTGAAAGCAGAGCAGACATAAACCAGAACCAGGTGTGCTCCATGGGCTGATCTCCTGTAGTGTTGATCCTTCTTCAGTACTGTGTTGACATCAGTGGGCTTTTGGTGTGAGCATGCCCAGTTGGCTGTTTCGGAAGTTATTAATGTGGACGGCATGCTGTTGAGAGGTGTACAAAAGGCAGGACTTTCTGCTGGATTGTCAGACCTTCCAGCTAAGTGTGGAGCTGCAGCATGCTGTGGTCTATGTATGGCTGAGGTCAGAACAGAGATCACTGATGCCTTTATCTGAGTTTCACCGAGTTCTTTCTCAAGAAAAACACCCTCGAAATCAGCACTTGATTTTTCTTTTATTTCTTCTTTAAAAAACCCATATAAACAAAAAACCCTCAGTATATATCTTGGAGAGAGTAGCTGAATGACTGTACCAAGCCTGCAATGCCATTAGAAGAAACAAAACAGGGGAAAAATAGTAGCCAAATCTGTCAGGATTTTATTTTGTGGTCATAGTGCCCCCCGGAGGTATCTGTTCAGATAGCTGCATGGCTCCTCTAATTTTAAAGCTTTCTTTATTTAAACAGCAGTGTACATAAAGCCTAAAGGTCCAATTTGTTCTCTCAACCCTGACTTGTTCTGCTTTTTGTACAACTCGGTGTGCTCCTGAGCAACCTCAGTTTCTGTAGGTTTTAGCAACACACGATTGCTATTCTCCACACACAAGCTGCCGTTGCACTGCTGACTGTGTTTTGCTTACACGCTCTCACAGCACCTCTCAGTGGTGAGGCCAACTCTTGGTTTGCTGCTTCCCAAGAGGCAGTTTCAGGCACCAGGCAGTGCTTCTGTTTTCCGTCATGATACAAGAAAGATAGTTCCTTATGCCAGCAGCACAAAGGCATCTCTGCATCACTCGCCTCCCTCATCGTGCTCAGCTCCCTGCAGAGCACATCCTTGCTGTACCTGTTCCAGGGGTGAGGCCAATCTACAACTTGTTCCCAGACACTGGCTCAGTCATCCCGGCCTACATAAACATTTAAAATCTGATATTTTGATCTCTTAGTTTCAATAATAGCAGTACAATGTTCAGAAAGAGGTATCAATTGGTCTGATTAACTCAGTCAGGTCAATTTCCTGCAAGAAATTTGTGCTGTTTAAAAAACCCTGTTAAGACTGGGTGTCTAAATAAGACAGATTACAATACTATACTTTTGCTTGAAACACAATATCTAGTAGTAGATGTCTGGTTTTATGCAGACTCATTCTGTCTCAGTAGGGATTGAGCCAAAGCCACTGAGGTCACTGGAAGTCTTTCTCCTGCTTACTTTCCATGCTGACAGATCAGTACTTTCCAAAGCACACTTGTAGAAGTTAGCCCACCCTGGACAGGAAAATTCAAGCAGCTATAATCCTAATGTAGGCTGCATCTATTTTCTTCAAGAAGTCATTTTAGGCTGTACAATCTGTAGGGAAAGGATTAAGCTTTCCAGCACTTGCACTGTTATCATATTCTAAGCCATTAAACAGTAATACTAACCAGCTGTCCCTATGTCTGCAATAAGTATTCCAAAAAAAGCGGTTTCACATCTTAGTATCTCTGATGTGGGATAAGTGTTCTTGTCACCATGGAGGGACACTTTGCCCCAGAGGTTTTAATAATCACAGACCCCCTACTGAGCCCTGTACCGGCATCAGTCCTCAGCCCAGATCATTCCCGTTCTATTGCTCCAGCTCAGGCACTGGAGCCAGCCATCTTCTCCTCTCCCTCTCACCCCAAATAGGCTTTAGTCTACATCAGAACAGCTGCTTTTGACTTCTTCCTTTCCTTTGCCAAGTATTTTTGCAAAATACATTTTTATCATTGTTTCTTTCCACTATTTATATCTATAGTAAATTCTAGGTCAATCTCTATTTGAAGACAGTGAAAATAACTTTGATGTTTATTTAATTTTCAGTGACCTATTCACTGAAGGTATTTCCCCAGCATAAACTCACCCTGTGCTCACAACATAACAAAGCCTTGCAGCAGGAGGGCATCTCCTCCTAGGTCTCAGTGTTTCAGCAAAGTCTCTCATTGTATTGAAACAGGCCTGTTATTAAATAAGTAAGGGCTTCTGTAGGCCTAAGCAGTTAAGGGTTTGATTGTTTGTGGTTAATAAGGGGTTGTAGTTCATTGTTAATTGAAAGTCATGATTAATTGTTGAAAGGTTAGAGAAAATATTATTGAAATTGGTTGCGTGTTAATGAAGTTGGGGTGGGCAGTGTTAGTTTCATTCTCTGTATTAGCTTTACGGGTAGGATGATTGACAGAAGCAAGAGGAACCTTCTGGAAAAAAGGGTGCCATCAGGAAATCATGAAGGGATAAACCAAGAGCTCGATTGGACAAGAAGGACAACCAACCACTCGACACCCAAGGAGTGTCCCACCTGAATGAGCCGATCGCCTGGATGACAAGCCACCAATAGCCTATCAGAACATCCAAAGCGGGCAGGACTCTGGGGAGGAGGGTGGTGCCCTCCAGAGGGGTATAAAAGACAAACCCCCTCCCCTCAACAGGCAGGGTCTCTGACCGTTCTGCTTGTCAGTGGTCAGGCGCCCAGTGCGGCCCTCCCTTTCCTGTGGGGAATTGGCTAGCCTGCCATGGAGACCCTAATTGTTCCCATTTTAATAACCTCATTCATTTAAAGGATTGATAGCTGTTTCTCTCAGGCCTTTAGTGTCTTGAACAGTAGCAAGCACAGCTGTTTGGCCACACAGATTTTCCAAAAGGCTCCCTGGGAATGGCCAATAGATTTTTAATCTGTTCATAGGGAGTAACAATCCTAGTTGCCTTGATACTTCGGGGTGGTAGAAACTGTAATATGTCATCCTTCAGTAGATTTTATACTCTCCCCTTGAGCTAGCAAAGCTATCAAGACTGGACTTCAGTGTGTAAAGCTGTGTTTCACCTTGCACCCCATTCACTCACTCCTGGACCATTCAACTCGTAAGTTTGCAGAGTAGCGGAGGAAAGAGAAGGGGAGAGAGGAATGTAATAGCCCTCTTGGGCCAGCTTCCTTTTCTGTGTTTTTCTTCACCAGGCAAGTAGCCAGGAGTGCTACACCACCACTTTTTCTTTTAGGCAACAACAACAACAACAAAAACTCACAACCAGCCAAACCCCAAAAAACTGTCATAACCAAACCAAACTGAAAAAAAAGCCCCAAAACAAAAAACCCCAACCAAACTCACTAAAATCAAAACCCCAAAACATCGGGGTGAGGCAGAACTGTTTTACAGGTGGTCTCCTTTTTGGTGTGAATGCCTCAGATTTTCATGACAAATGCCCAGATTCAATTAGATTTGAAACACTGGAAAGTTTAGATTGCATTAGTTTGAAATATGCTTTACATAACATTTCAGGCACTCTTGGTTTTAATCATTTCTGAAAGGTTAAAATATACCAAAATCAGTGTAAGGGTCTTTAGTCAGAAGTGTATTTTGCCATCACTCTCTCAATTCAGTCAGAAAGCTGGACAGCAATTTCAATGTAGATCACACATACTGTTCTAAAATGAGGACCTAATGTGTAAGTGTGGATGCTGGTATCCAGCTTTAATGTCCAAGACTGAAAACGGGACTTAGAAGCTCTCATTGTCCTACAGCTGTTCCAGGAGATGGAAGGGGATGTCAAGGGGCAGTTTACACCAGATGTCTGCCATGCTTCTGCTGCAGCCGCCGACAGTGACCGATGGTCTGCCTCACTTTGGAAAACTCTAGGTTGTAATGTTGAACTCTGCCTTTGCCTTCAGAAACCCATATGTACCAGGATATATGCTACCATGGCTTAAGGACCATGCAGAAGATCTGCAAGTAGGCTCTTAACCAAGAAAGAACACTCTTTAAAAAGAAAGAGGGCAGGAGGAAAGACAACTGTCCCTTTACACGCTATAATTAATTTGGGATTCTTGAAATGTTGTAATGCTGGAAAGATCAAAGTACAGAGCAAAATAGTCAGGAAACTCTTTGAAGACTCTCTGTCTTTATTCTATGTTTTGGGAGGACTGACATTTCTGAAGTGCATACTGCAGTCACTGTCAAGGCCAATCCCGTCAGCGACTCCCTCAGCAAAACACTCCTCACTTGTACAGGGCTTTTGTGCAGCTACCACATTCTGGGATATCATAAATAAATTTTTCAGGCAAGTTGCCATATCAAATTCTTTCTCTTGTGGGTGGTCCTTGAGAAAAGAAGAGCCCTGTCTGTATTACCGGTCTTGATAACAGACTGTTTACAACATTAGGATTCAATGGTTTAGATTTTTTTCTTGCTGTAAATTACTTGTCTAGACAGATTTGAAGCTCCAATCTTTGTGAAAGTAAGGCTTTGACTCAACTGCTGATGTAATCCACTGATTGAATACAACATATTGTTAAAAGCAATCCTGCGCTGCATAGTTCTTGTTCTCCTTAATCTAGTAGTCTTGCAGACAGACTAACGGGAGTGATTTTTTTCTGGAATGGTTTTCTTCTTTGCCTGAGCATGTGACTAATGTAATAACCGACATCTGTGTGAATCAAAGATTTGCAGTTTGCATCCCACAGCTGTAAATTGTTTTAGCTCTACTCAAAAAATAGTGATTTGGGGAACAAAACCCCAATGAAACAAACAGAAAAATAATCCAAAGTAAAAAAAATAAACCAAACCAAAACAAACAAAAAACCCCCCAGAAAACCAGCCAACCAAACAAGAAACCCAAAAACAACCAACCAAACAAACAAAAACCAAAACAAATCAAAACAAAAAACAAAAAAACCCCACAACCCCAGAAAATAAAAAAACCCCAACAAACCAACAAAACCCTCACTCAACTCTATACTGGCCTGCGCTCTATACATTCAAAACCCTTAGTGACTTGCACTGTTATACCTGAAAGGAGCCTCAAGGACAAAAAGATCTGACTTCCTCAATTTTTTTTATTTTTTGGGGGCCCTTATTGATGACCGACTTCAAGGTAACTCAAACCACCAACACCATGGCGTCACACATGGATGACTATGCACATGCACACACACTGGGAAAAGCAGGGCGATGTAACCATTGTGAGCACGTGAAAGGAAGTGAGATCCTTTAAATATTTTGGTTTGTGCACTACACTGTGTTTCTGACCCAATTTCTTTTTTCCACAGGTCCAGTGCTGTTCCTTCTATCTCTCTTCTGCTCCATCATTGCTCAGAAAAACAGGCTAGGTTTAGTTCCTTGCAGAAAAATCAGGAAATAAACCCTCTTTGGGAACAACTGTAGCTACAGCACACTCTTGGAGGGCCTGCCATCCTGTGCCTTTCACATAATGCTTTTGCAGTGCCACTAGTAGGGTGACTGTCTTATATCCCCAGATAAATTTGTGGCTCAACATCCCTGGCACCAAGCCCATAAGGAAGATGGCCATGGCCAAAGGCCTTCTTCCATGCAAGTGCCAGATCTAAAGGGAACTGGAACTGATGGTGGTCTTCCCCATGGCCTGCCCCCATTGCAACAGGATCCACATGGACTTTTCAGAATTTTTTCCAGTGCATGACTCTGGGGCCAAAATTTGCATACTGTGTGTATATATTTGTTGAAATAGCCCTAAGAAGCAGAAGATGGCCAGATGGAGTTCTTCTTCTGGCTGAAGAGATCACGAAATTTCCCAGTATCCTGTCACTTGAGACCATTACCGGTCAGTGATACAGCGAAAGGGATCAAGTGCATCCTCAGCCAGCCTGTGGATTGCACCAAGCTGAGTGGTAGAGCTGACACACTTGAAGGAAGGGACCTTGACAGGCTTGGGTGGGCAAACGTGAACCTCAAAAAGTGCAACAAGGCCAAGTGCAGAGTCCTGTACCTAGGTTTGGGCAATTTCCCGTGTCAGTACAGACTGAGAGACAAAAGGATTGAGAACAGCCCTGTGGAGGACTTGGAGATACTAGAAGATAAAAAGAATTACATATGAGCTGGCAATGTGTGCTTGCACCGCAGAAAGGCAACCATACCCTGGGCAGCATCAAAAGAAGCATGAACAGCAGGGTGAGGGAGGGGATTCAGCCCTCTGTTCTCATGAGAGCAGAGGAGCAGTGCACCCAGAGTGCTGCATCCAACTCTGGAGTCTCCAGCAGGAGAAAGACACGGATATGTTGGAGCAGATCCTGAGAAGGGCCACCGGAATAGAGGGCTGCAGCACATCTCCTAAGAAAATAGGCTTAGACTGGGGTTTTTCAGTCTGGAGAAAAGAAGGCTTCGGGGAAACCTCACTGCATCCTTCCAATAGATAAAGTAGTCTAACAAGAGAGAGACTTTTTATCAGTGTGTGTAGTGACAGGACAAAGGACATTGGTTTTAAACTGAAAGAGGGTAGATTAATGTTGTATATAAGGAATAGTTTCTTCGCTGTGGGGTTGGTGAAACACTGGAACAGGTTGCCCAGAGAAGTGGTGGATGTCTCAACCCTGAAAGTGTTTGAGGCCAGGCTGGACGGGGTCCCGAGCAACCTGTTCTGGTTGAAGGTGCCTCTGCCCATGGCAGAGGTGTTGGAGTAGATGATCTCTGAAATTTTTTCCCAGTCGAAACCATTCTGTAATTCCCTAATTCAGTGACCATGGAAAAAGGAGGCATAACCCTCCATGAAGATGTGGATGGCAGCTTTACATCAGACTCCCAGGTGAAGTCAGTATATAAGTACATAAGAACAGCAAAGTTTGGATCTTTAGCTCTAGGTGCATAGCCATTATTTTTGTTACTTAATTTGAAGACATTGAGTTTCTGAGCCATGGGCCTCCTTAGAAAGCACAGGCTCCTTGGAGGATGGGGCTGAGTAGAGGTGAACAACCCCTTGCAGCACTGCCGGCTGTGGACAGAGTGGCTGGACAGTGCCCAGGCAGAAAGGGACCAGGGGGTACTGGTCAGCAGCCGACTGAACATGAGCCAGCAGTGTGCCCATGTGGCCAAAAAGGCCAATGGCATCCCGGCCTTTACCAGGAATAGTGTGGCCAGCAGGACCAGGGAAGTCATTCTTCCCCTGTACTCGGCACTGGTGGGGCCACACCATGAGTTCTGTGTCCAGTTCTGGGCCCCCCAATTTAGGAAGGATGTTGAGATGTTCAAACACATCCAGAGAAGGGCAACGAGGCTGCTGAAGGGCTTGGAACACAAGTCCTATGAAGAACAGCTGAGGGAGCTGGGGTTGTTTAGCCTGGGAAAAAGGAGGCTCAGGGGAGACCTTATCATTCTGTGCAACTGCCTTAAAGGTGCTTGTAGTCCGGTGGGGGTCGGTCTCTTTTCCCAGGCAACTACTGATAGAATAAGAGGACACAGTCTTAAGATATGCCAAGGGGAGTTGAGGTTAGACATCAGAAAAAAATTCTTCACTGAAAGAGTGATTGGGCACTGGAATCGTCAGGGATGTGGTGGAGTCACCATCCCTGGACGTGTTTAGAAAAGACTGGATGTGGCACTCCATGCCATGGTTTAGTTGATAAGGAGGTGTTAGGTCATAGGTTGGACTAGATGATCTCAAAGGTCTTTTCCAACCTAGTTCATTCTGTGATCCTGTGAACGGTGTTTGTCTTGAGGTGATCCTCCTTCCTCTGGGTGGCTTGGGGCAGGTGCTTCACCTCTCTGCACCTCTTCTTCCCACTCCATAAACCAGGGTAATACTGAATCCTTCCACAAAGGGCCACTGCTCCAGTGTGCAGGCGGTTCTGTGGTTATTAGCAATGTTTTATCACAAAAGACAAATCCCATGCTATGGGTTCTGTGAAAAAAGCAGAAGGCCTGACTTGCTGGTCTGCTCTTTCACCTTCTCCCTAGGTAGGGAGTACTAGGAAGAACTGCCATTTTCCCTTCTCTTTCCATTTCCCCATCAACCAGGTCCAAGTTTAGCAGCAAGAGCAGATAACATAATTTTTGAGTTGTTTGTTCGGCACTCAGAGAGGACACGTGGCCTACAAAATGAAGAGGAAGGTGTGATTGCTTCTCCTCCGAGCTTATACACTGGTGGCTAATCCACTCACTAGCTTCTGTGAAAAGCCAATGGAGGAGAAACCTCTTTTTGCAGACTTAGGTTTATCTATCATTAGAGCGCTCCTAATTTACCATTAGAAGACTGGAAGTCAGCAAGATCCAGACTAATATTGTGCAAATAGAATCACAGAATCATAGAATCCTAGAATATGCTGCATTGGACAGGACTGATGAGAATTATTGAGTCCAACTCCTGGCCCTGCACAGGACACCCTGTGAATCCCACCATGTGCCTGAGCCAAAAGGTCAAACATGGATGCTTTCAGACTGACCATGCAGGAGCAGCAAGTAATAGTATCCTTCCGTTCATCAAGAGAAACAAATCGACTCCCAGATGATTGCTCAACTCAGCAGCCTGCAAGACCCACGCAGAATGTACAACCATAAATCAGTGTGAGACAAGAAATATGGAATTGTCATTTGTCACAGATTACAGGACTTGCAAATCTTGGAAACCAGTCTCTTACTAACTCTCACTAACCTCTGCCTGTGCCGGTGGTTCTTCTGTGTTACTGGGTTCCCTGTACGTCAGATAAATACATGTTTCCAGTGACAAACAATTGTCATCGTAGGAAGGGTAAAAGCATGTTCTTTAACATGAGTTAGGTAACTCATGTGAAAATCAGAGAGAAAATAAGGGAATTTGTAGCTATATTGTTGGGATTGTGATGTGCTGCAGGTAAGGGAGTCCTCAGGTTTGTTGCTGCAGTGACTGAATCCCTAAGTGACCCTCACTGGCTCAAGCGGAGTAGGAGTAGTCACTTCTCTGTAGGAGCTGCTTCACCCTGCAGGGACTGCTAACATGTGTAAATCAAACATGCAAAGAGCTGCCTCTGGGCAAGGCCTCAGTATGTGTTTGGAGTGGATGAACTGGGAAAAAGACACGTACTGCAGTTCATGCTGTATCCGAGAATGACTTGATTGAGCCATGTATACATACACAGATAAATACTTCTACTAATGACAAACACAAACCCTACATTCCACAGTTGGGCCTCCTATTCAATGGGTATTTCCCCCAGGAACTTCAACAGTTTTTGGTGTACATGTAGTATGTAACATATCTTGTATTCTGTATTTATTTGCTGCACAGCTGCACAAATATCACACTTAGAAGAATGTAGTTTAATCACTTGAAAACATAGTCTTTATGGAGTGATGAACAAACTATTTCTATTCCTTGCTTTTCAAACCAGGATTGCTGAAATGTCCAGCACAGATGTCTCATTTTTATTTCCAGATGTTTTCTACATTGGGTGATAATATTCAAGTAGTAGCTTTACTTCCAGTTCTGACATGAAACAGCGTATCAGCAGCTTCAATGAGTTCAATGGCAGAACCGACTCATAGGAACCCATGTGAGTAAAGTGATTTTTTTATGACTGCTTGCAAATCTGGGTCAAATCTTATTATACTGCAGGAAAGATACATATCATTTTATGTATTGCAATTTTCATTATTTCAATTCGGAGATCTCAGCTCAATCCTTAGTTGTTCTTTTGAGCTTTATAACAACAAGTATAGAAGACGTGCAGAAAGCTGGGACATAAATGGTGCTATAATATAAATCTATGGTGTGCTGTCCACAGATGTCATTAGCTTCAGTGCAGCAGACAGTAATTTCTGGAGCCAGCAGGATACATTTTGTGATTTCTCTTGCTTCTGTGTGGCAAAGATTACAGAGACTCTCCCTCATATTTGGCAAAAAATCTCATTAATTTATTAATAGGGTCCTTGCTATCTTCATGCTGTTTTACAAACACTTTTTGAAATGCAGAAGTTAAATAAACATGCAAAATTAAAAGATACATGAAAATTACTGATTTTTAATGAACAGAAATGCATCTGATTAAATAGCATAGACTAGCCTAGGCTAGGCTAGAATAGTTTAGTTGGAAAGGACTTACAGAGATGATTTAGTTTAGCTGCCCGACCACTTCAGGGCTGACTAGGAGTTAAAGGCGGTTATGAAGGGCATTGGCCGGATGCACTGACAGGCATGGGGCATTAACCACCTTTCTAGGAAGCCTGTGAGTGTTTCAACACTCTCTCAGTAGAGAAATGCTTCCTAATATCCAGACCAGAGAGAAGAGGTGAGCACCTCCCTCTCCAGATCCCCTCCTCAGGAAGCTGTACAGAGCAATGAGGTCACCCCTCAGCCTCCTTCTCTCCAAACCAGACAAACCCAGAGCCCTCAGCCGCTCCTCACAGGATGTGCCTTCCAGCCCTTCCACCAGCTCTGCTGTCCTCCTCTGGCCCATTCAAGGACCTCCCCGTCCTTCTCAAGCTGTGGGGCCCTGCACAGCGCACAGGACTCAGGGTGAGGCCGCACCACGGCTGAATCCAGCAGGATGATCCCGATCACAGCTGGTGCTGCTGTGTCTGATGCAGCCGGGATGGGGTTTGCCCTCCTGGCTGCCCGGGCACACTCTGCTGACTCACACTGAGCTGCTGCCCACCAGCACCCCAGAGCCCTTTCTGCAGGGCTGCTCTCCACTCCTCTCCCAGCTTGTACTTGTGCCCAGCTTTACTGCATCCCAGGGGAGAATCTGCATTTGTTCTTGTTAAATTTCATGCCGCTGATAATTACCCAGTGCTCCAATCTATGCAGATCTCTCTGCAAGACTCTTGTGACTTCAGAGAGTCAACAGCACCTCTCAGTCTGGTGTTGTCAGCACACTTGCTATGGTGCATTCAAGTCCTGCATCCAGATCATTGATAAATGTGTTGAACAGAACTGGTCCTCCAATGAAGCCCTGAGGAACACCACTGGTGACTGCTCACCACGCAGATGTAGCCCCACACACTAAAACCCCTGGAGCACTGGCGTTCAGCCAGTTCTTCTTCCAACACACTATGCACCTGATCATCAGAACTGCTTGTCCAGAAGGACACTGTGAGGGACGGTATCAAAAATCTTACAAAAATCTTACAAAATATTACTAAAATCAAGAAAAGCCACAGCTACCACCTTCCCTTCATCCACTAGGCAAGAAACCTTATTGTAGAAGGGTATCAAATTAATTAAGCAGGTCTTTCAATTTATAAACCCACAGTGACTGCCTGATGGTTGCATTGTCTTTGAAATACCTTTTAATAGCACCCAATTTCATTTCACAGGCATCCAGTCAACACAGCTGTCTTCTGGATCCATTCAGCAGTGTAGAACTACTGTGCATCCTTTTCCTATGTTGCTGCCTCTTACATCCCGTATCGGATATTGCAGAGCCATTCACAGGCTCTGGATAGAAATACATTTTTTTATCATTGCAGATAAAAATCATTATTTCCCAAAGTCCAGTGTGTACTTTACATTCGGACAGATTTCTTTTTTTCATCTTGCAAATTTCCTTGACTTTTCCAAAGAAACCAATGACACAAAACACCCACTGAAAGCATGAAAATACACAGTGAACAAGTTGGAAATAAAGGAAATTATTGTTTTATTCATAAACATCTGTCGCTGACCGCTGGCCGCCCGGAGGCCGAGCAGGCGACTTGGAGCGAGTGACCCGACTGGCAGGACAATCAGCTCTTTCACAGCCAGGTGGAGGCTCTCTGCAGAGAGCAGCCTGCCCTGGGACTCCTGCGAGGAGCTGGCAGCAGTCGCTGGTAACAGCAGCGATCGGCGGGAGCGAAGGAGAGAGAGGGACTCTTTGTAACAGCAGTTCCAGGCTTTATTCCCCAGCAGGGGCCGGAAGAACAGGCAGTCGGAAGGGAGTGCTACAAAGAGCGCAAGGATAGGGATGACAGTGGGTTTTAACCAGGGGGTGGAGAGGGGCGGGATCAGGGAACAAACCAATGGGGAAATGATGTGGGGTGACAGGTGACCAATTAAAGGGCTTGTAAGGAGGGATAAAACCGATCCAACCAATAGGGAATACAACTAAACTGAACTTTCCAGAACATAATTACATAGTCAATAAGGGGAATGCATAAACATGAGGGGAAGAACCAATGAACAACCAAAGAGAACAGAAGTCTCTAGAACAGGGGAAGTCCATCAACCAGGGAGACACCCAGTGGGCTTGGCCTAAATCTCAGTGCCACCCATGGCACCACCCTCTGGTCCACCCATGGACCTATCGTCCAATGGGGGAAAATCTGCCCACTGAATGCCCTGATTGACAGACAGCCCAAAGGTGGGCTGGGCCACCGCAACAAACATCAAACAAGCATAATTATCTGTGACCTCCACAAGTATGTTAAAATAGTAATATGAATTTCTTAGAGCCTATATAAGGCTCACAAAAGTCACTGGAATGGCTTTAGCAAATTTTATACTCTTTGGGAAGGAACGGGAATTAATTTACTTAAAAGATTCATTGGATCAAGTCACTTGATAGGTCACTCCAATGGATCTATGGCTCAAACTCATTTGAATCACACATGGAGGGACTCTGTAAAGTGCATCTTGCTGCGGTTTCCCATAGCATATCTTCTGACAAGAATGACTGTTAGGGGTTTCTGCACCTCTGCCTCAGATAGCCAGTAAATGCATGCAGGACTGCTTCCGGAAGTCTGTCTCTGTGGAATACCACAAAGGAGCAAACTGCAGGTTACGTTTCAGAATAACCACGCAAAAACAGTATAAAGGCAAAAGGTTATAGAGAGCTCCTGAAAGAGATTAGCTGAGTGTTCAGAAGGGCCATAGCCTTAAATGCAAAAGCTTTTACTTCAGGCTTTCAGTAACTACATTTCTCTTAGAGGAAAATGTTAGTTCCTCTGTTTTCAGCAAATCTGTTCCCTTCCTTATACTTGCATTTAATGTTCATCATTAACAGCTGCCATGTTTAAATATTTATGCGATTTTGTTAGCATGGTATCCAAGGAAATTATGTTTCTGTGATAGTACATTCTGGTTTTATGTCCTTCCTCTCCCCCACTAATAACTTTTGAAATTGCTGGCCAATTTTTGTGAAGGAATAGAGGTCTTGGAAAATTCCTTAACAGGGTCATGAAAACAGGCAGCTGGAGAGAGGATAAAGACTAACCACACATCAAACTGAGCTCAGCTCAAGGCTCGTAAACAGAGAAAACCATCCTGTGCTGCTACCACTACACTTTACTTGTGTATTCCTCTCTTCATATTTTACTGGTGCCATATTAGCTTTAACAACCCATTCTCTCTTTCTCAGTTGATGTCCAAGGTCTATAAAAACAGTGAAAAGAACAGGCTGAACCCAGACGGACTTGTCTGAAATCTTTGGAACTCATTTACACACAACCAAATTCAATCAGAATTTCATGGGCTTAACATCCAAAAATCTCATCTCCAAAGGTGACATACTCCAGTGTTTCAGTAACAAACTCTGCTGCTGTCTTCGTAATAACACCAGGGTTTCGGTCATCACTGGAGCGGAAACACCATAAGGAATCACTACCTAATATAATAAATAATAGCAATAACAACAGTGTAATGCCATCTAATACTTACATAAGGCACTCTGCAGAATCCCACAGCATCTGACACATTTTAACAGATATTTGCAATGGATTAGGGCATTATGTGGAATAAGTGATAGTACTACGGTGAAACAAGGACAAAAACTGCGTAAAGGGAGGAGACAGAACTTTGGCAGAGCCACCCAGCAGTTCACTGAGGACAGCTACAGGATACAGGTTTAGGCATCTCAACTATTCTTGAAGAATTTGCTAAAAAGAAAGCTAATATGGCAATGTACAGCACCACCTGTATGATAATTACCTTTACCTTATACTCTGCTTGTAGTGGTTATAAAAGTGCTTATAAAAGCCTGGAATATAACTAAATCAAACAAAACTAAACAAACCATTAGCATATGAAACTAAGTACTTTCACTAAATGGTTACAAACAAACTAATCAAAACAAAACCCAAGCCAAAACAAAAGAAACCCCAAAGCTTAAAGATACCTGAGAATGAAAAAAGACAAGAAAATGTAATACTACCAATGTACCATATCATTCTGAAATAATGTTAAGTAAACATTTTTTAGGATCTAAAACTGTCTGGTTTGAATGTATTTCAACTTTTGAGCAATGAAGAATTTAAGTTAAAAAGAGAAAAAGGAAATAGAATACTAGACTTTCTTACCAACAATAGCTCTTTTCTTTTTTTAACCAATCTAAACTTTAGCTATGTTCAAGCAAATACTGTTAAAATTTTTCATTTGAAGGAAACCTGAGCTGATCAAGTTGCTTCTGGAGTTTTACTCAAAATCATCCATTCCTTGTTTTGGTAAGTTCCAGGATTCAAATTCAGAGCAAAAATTTAAGGTGAAATCTGTGAATTCAGGCAACTCATCACCCACCTACCAGAATTTTTGTGCTTGGTTCCATAAGCAAAACCTAGCACTTTTGTGCATCTACATGTTAAGTAAACTAGCCGAGTGAGCCTAGTGAAACTCATCACTTCCCAGAATGAGGACAGATTGTGAGCACTGGTGTAATACTATTTAATCAAAGGCATAAGTATTCCAGGGGTCAGACATTCCCTGAGCTAGATTTCATTTATGTAGTTTTACCGATTCTTAGTTCTCGGCTAGTGCTAATTTACATTACTTCATTATTTCAGTGGAGCAACACTATTTATATAGTAATCATTTGTTATCCTGATACAATGCTTTGGTAAACACTTAATGGGGATTTCTTCATAAAGCAATGTGAGAGATTTGCCTCGGTAGCTGAGCACATTGTATGTAATGGACAAGGGAAAGGACTCAGACCAGAGGACAGATTCAGAATTAGACCTTTCTGTCTGAAATTTAGTTTGAACAGTTACATTCAGTTTACACTTTACAGGATTACAGCAAAAGGCTGCATGAGTGGAAAACATTTTTTTCCCCAGAAGGCATAGCTCTCCTATTATACTATCAATTACACTTTCAAAAAACCTCCTTTTTACAGATTAGTTTGGTCTAAACCAGCTAGGAATAATGTCATAAGTGAAATTTAAATGCCTACTGCAATCACAACCGTGGGAACATTGTACATGAAATTGTACCTCTAACAGAGAAAAAAATCTGTGTCAGAGGAAAGTTTTTGTGCTCCTAAGTAATTTGTAGATCCTCTTTGTACTTTTGCATCCTTTTTCCTGCTCCATGGATCTGTTGTTTTATCTTCCCCATTCACAATTCCCTGTACACATCACTAAAACCCAATCCACTTAGAGACAACCAGGAAAAAACAAAACAAAACAAAATATAAATTAAACAGTTAATTTTTCTGCCAAAACTAAAAGCATGTACTGGCCTCTAAAATGCAGTATTTAACAGTGTTTTCTAGAAAATTCATCTGAAATGAAATGAAAGATCCTAACTTCTACTTTAAGGAGCCCATGCCTAAAATATACACAGTATTAAAAGAAGAACAGGGATCCTTAATTGCATAGATGAATTTAGTATCTCTGGTTAGTAATGTGGGTATTTCCAGAGCTTGAAAAGCATTGTTCCAAGCCCAGCTACCACTCTTGGAAGAATAAGATAGTACATCCAAACACTGTTTCTTGCCTGGTTCGGCCCGTCACATCCCATTTTATTTCTGACACACGTTTTTAACTGGACACAGACATACATTTTATGTTTTCTGCCTTGTTCTACAATTGACTGACAATCTGTGGGAGTTCCTATACATATAGTCATACAGCACTAACAGCAGTAGAAGAAATCTTGCTGATTGATAGACTGTAAAGTTCAGAAGTTAATAATGAAAAAGCATAACTACCACTAAAAACACTGAAGGTAGAAGCTAAAAGCAATTCAAAGTTACAGGAAAAAATACCTTGGTTGCTTATTTTCAAAATTATTTTTGTCATCTTTAAGGCAAGTATTTTAAGAATTATTCCCATTCCCCATGTTCCTGATAACATTTTCAACTGATTTTATTTTAATCACAAGTTTTTCCACTTGATCAAGCCATACATATGCAACTCAAATAGCTAAAATATGGTACATTCAACATTTTGGAAAATATTTTAGAAATGCTAGTGGCCTGAAAATCATCTGAATTGTCAGAAAACTCCAAAGGTTAGCCTTCTAAGGAGTAAGAGTCTTATGTTTATCCAAAGCTTTTCAGCAGTTTCTGAATTTCATCATTCTTCACTATGGAATCATAAGTGCAAGGAGAAAGTCAGCTCCACCATGTTCTTTTTGCATTTTCACTTTTGCCTACAGCTAGATCAGAAATTACAAAAAATCGTGATGAGACATCATTTTCTTCTCCTGCCAGAAAGAGCTTTGGGATCTTTTTTGATGTAAATTATTTTATTATTTTTTAATTCTTATTTTATCAATAGACTTAATCATGCATCTGATTTTTAAAGTGAAATTAAACACATTATTTTAGGTCAGAAATCTGCTTTTCTTTGTGCATTTTAAGAGTGTTATTGATAGTAAACCTAAGTACCAAGGAGAAGTCGTACTCACACTATGAATCATCTCAGAATAGGAGTGTGACCTAACTTGTACAGAGCAGCAGTGAAAAGTAATGCAAATTAATGGTGCAGTTTAACTAAATACTTTTTATTTCCCGATTTTTTTTCAGTAGTGTTGCTGTGCTCAGGAGGCTAGTAGGAGCAGTGTGGGGTTCACAAAGCATGACGACACAGGTTGGTCACATCAGCCTGGGTGAAGAGGAATTCCCAAATGAAGTGTAAAATATGGGAAAAGGTCCTTCTTTTGCAGTGCTGAAAACCCCACTGACATCAGTGGGAGCCAGGATACCTGGATCTCAGGCATCACACTGCAAGGAGTGGCGAACAGGATCTTAGCAGGAATCCAGACAGGGAGAGGAAAGGAAAACTCAGAAAGATTTAAAGATTATTTGGACCAAACCGTAAGGAATGCTGGTTAGGAGAATGCTTTCTTCTTTGTAATTTGGAGGAAAGTGAATATTCATGAAAGACTGAAAAGGATGTGATTGCAGCACTGGGGAAAGGAATCCCCAGGCACTGCAAAAACAAAAGAGGTTGATTCTGAGGTATGTGTAACATGGGAAATGGTAAAGAGAAAAAACCTTTTGTATCCACACTGAGAGGGTAAAAAATGGCATGTATATATATATATAAAAAATTCAGATATTGGAGATATATCTGTTGTTTTGACATATAAATAGAATAAATCCTAGGAGCAGAAATGTCACAAAGCTACTTACAGAATTTGGTTCAATTGATTGCTATTACATGATTTATTATCTTAAGTCATTAAGCAGGAATACAAATTTGGGATGTAAATTTTGCTAGCCAGAGGAGGACAAACATCTGCTGTTAATTTTCATGTCATTTTTAGAAAGACATAAAAGGCATGAAAGCCAAGGTTGAGATCTTCTGCTCATGTTCATGTTAACATGCTGCTTGGAAACAGCAGAGCAATACAAATCTTAATCAGAGTTGAAAAGCATGAAATACTAAATGTTCTTGGAAAGGAAAAAATTAGCACCAAGGGTTAATAATACAGAACTGAGAGGCAGTTCCTGGAGTTTCTGTCCTGCATTGATACAAAAACATTTTGGCAGAAGAGAATTGTGACAAAAATGCAAGTGCAGTGCTAAAATTCAAACTGCAGATTTACCTGTCTTGGAAACTTTAATTCTGCAGCAAATCCCCCTGTATACCAAAACTAAAACAATTTGCAAAATGTTACAGCTGTTTCACTTGTAGTGCAAGGATGTGTTTCAACTGAGAAATTGTGTTAAAAAGTTTCCAGTCAGCTCTGATCAAAATATTTCACAGGCAATAGAAACAGGTGTTTAAATTAACACTGGCATTCCTGCTGACAATCACTATCTGCTGATGAATTAAATGAAAATACACAGAAAAGCTAGTTGGTCACTCTAATGTGGGACTGATTTTTTTCCAATGAAATACATTGCAGACCCAGTACAGATGGGAATGTGTCACACACCTACCTGTAACAGAAATAACGTTGCTGCTGACGAGGTCCTGCAGGAGGCAACAAAACCATAAATTCATCCTTAAGTCAGAGTTTGAGGGAAGCAGCCTGCCTGAGGCTCTCTGATTTGGAAGAGATGATGACACCAAAATGGAATGAATCCTGTGAGACGTGCTAGCAAGATACACATTTAGAAATTCCAGCTTTTCCATTGCAAGTGATATAGGGGTAAATAACTGTAAGGCAATGGAGAACTTGATCACATCCTTAATCCTGTCATCCTATTCAACCTGTGTAAATTAATTCCCCCCACAAAGTAAACTGTGCTTAAATGAGGTTTCTTTTTTCTTTCTTTTTTCTTTCTTCTTTTTTCTTTTTTTTTTAAATTTGGTTTGTTTGTTTGTTTATTTCCACATACGTAAGCAATGGTGTTCCAAAGAAAGTAAGATTTAATAATACTAACAAGAACCCCATATTTTTAGCTGTGGCTGTGAATGGACTGGACTCCATTACACTACAAGACAGCAGGGAGTCAGGGGGTCTGCTAATTCCTGCTACAGCCAAGCCAGCTGCACTCTCCCCTCTATCGCTGGATGCTTCCTGCAGTTTAGCTGAAATCTACCATTCTTTTTCTCTTTCAAGCTCTTCCAAGCATTAAAACCAAATCAAAATATGGTTCTTCAGGCCCAGTTCATTTCCAACCCAACGGACTGGTTAATACTTGATTGTAGCAGGGGCAAAATCTGTGCTTTGTTCAGTGAGTTACAATTCCTCATTGTTATATTAGATGTTGAAATCCACAGAATAATCCTACCTCTTCTATGTCTGGCCCATTAAGGAAATGGCATGGAAGAGGATTATGAAGCATTCCAACATTGTTAACTAGTCAGGGAATATACAATGTTAAGAACCAAATCTAGACAAAGTGCATAGTTCATCTAGTTAAACAAATTGCTTCTCCTCAAGACCCAGAAGATTTTGAGCTGCATGTGAAGAGAAACACTATTTAGCATCAAGTCTTATTCTCACTGAAGTCATCAATACTGATGAGTGCTGACTCTGGGGAACAGAAAAACAGACTGTTGCTAAAGTTGTTCGTGTTTTGTTTCTGTTGTTTCACCTGTTTCGCTATTAAAAGGATCATTTTCTTTAAAAATAAAAGAACCTTCCAAAACCCCATATTTTCAGTATTGCTTCATGAATCATGCCTGACAATGAGCCACAGACTCCTTATGTATGCTTGGTTTTAAGCGTTGGCTAATAAGTTGTTATGACACGTCATTTCTACAATAGTCTGTTTAATACACTACAGCCATAGAATACTCGTCAATTAACAGACTTTAATGACTGACCCGAAACACCAATATCCAAGTCTTTTCAGATCTCTTTCAATGTTCTCATACACTGAATTTTTAGCAAAATCAGTTTGTATAACCTTCACCTTTTGGTCTGTGGCCAGGTCTGTAACTAAAAAAAACCCCCAAAACCAAAGACAAACCAGCCAAGAAAACCTGTTTGTATCTACTGAGAAAGAGGGACAGCTGTAACAAGTAATGAGAGAAATAACCAGATGTCTTGTTTAGTAATGTGCACTGTACAGTAAGCAGTTGTTACAACTTTTTTACTCTAAGAAATAGTGCAGCACAAGCATAACATTTTCAGTCTACCTGGTTGATTTCAGGGAAATGGCCTGGCAGATATAGGATGAGTTTATGCCCTGAAATCAATGGAATTTTTCTTATAAAATCCAAACAACATTTAGTCCTTCAGTAAGGTAAAACAAAACAAATTCAGAAATACGACACACAGGACTTCTTTCCCTGGTTATCATAATATTTATAGATGAACACTGTCAGAATACATTAGACAAATGAATGTGGATGCCAGATCCTGTACATAAGCACAGCTTTGCACAATGGTTTAAAAGAATTCTGATGGATAAGATGAGCATTTTAACAAGGGGAACTTATCTTTTTACACAGTAGGAGGGGTAAACAAGGCTGGATGTGATGCAGCATTTTCTGCATTATTTTCAAAAAATTCCTTGCCTGTTTTGACATTTGCACTTTCATAGGCTGAACTTTCTTCAGGATTTTGCAGCACTAAAAGGCATTTTAGGGAGGCTATAGCTTAAATTTTACAAGGTCAATTAGAAGGGAAAGGGAAATGTGTGTGATTTTTCCAATGTCACTCCTATGCAGGAGTGGAGCCCAGCTGTACACTGCCATTTTTCTCAGCAGTTGATTTATTGCTGTTCATATTTTTGATGAAGTTCCATGAGGAAAAGAAGTAGAAACTCTTATTTCCTCATTTTTAAAGGCAAGGCTCCGCTTTAAAGGGGCCCAATAAGGTCTCCTCTAACTAGATGTTCACATTGTAAATTTTTGTTACTACTAAACCTGCTTTCAAGTTTTATGGGCAACCAGAAATCCAGATGAAGTTTGCTGAAAAAGTGACAGGCAAAGCTTGGAAATGTCAATAGAATATCAGATTGCAGACTCTCTGCAAGTGGCAGGAATTCAGGTGCACACACATGGCAAAAAGTGTACATGGCTTTTGGGAAAATGTCTCTTCTGGTTCTGATTCTGATTTTATCATACAGAAGATGGAGAGCATTGCCTTGAATAGGAATCAGACTTGCTGAATTATTACCCAGAAATTTTGTCTCATCCCTTGCTGCTCATTCGGTAAGAAGAGGCCTTGTGCCAGCTCCTGTAGGAGAGCAAGGATGCATAAAGCTGGCTTTGGGTCCAGCCAGACAATTTGCAACAAGTCAGAACCTCTGTTGGAGGATGAGAGAAAGTTGCTCCCTTGCAGTTGTTCCTCTTTGCCCCTCAAAGCTCTTTGCAAACTGCAAGTCTTGACCATCTTATGCTACTCAAGTAATGCAGTTTGGGGAAACAGCAAGGACTCTGGCTGCAGATCTGAGATGTGTGTTTCATCTTGTGTGCGGTTTTAGAGGACATCTGTCTCCATGACAGAAGAAAGGAGGAAGGAGTGCCCTTTTTCTTGCCCTCTTTCTAAGCTGCGGTTCTGTGTATGAAAGGGACAAAACATCCTTTGAACCTTCAACCTATAAAAGCAACTCTAGTGGCAAATGACCCCGTCATGGTCCCAGGCTAGGCGAATGGTGAAACTATAAATAAAAGGACATTGTGAGTGTAAATGCAGTGAGTGGGAAAGAACAGAGCAACAGCTGGAGCAGACACCTACAGTGACCTTCTGATTGAAGAGTTCTATAAACAAAACTAGATGATCTTAAAAACTCTAGTGATGTTGTGGCCATCTTTCTCGCGGGCAATCAGAAAGGCAGCCAAAACTAGAGCAACATAAAAATGAGGATCAAACAAGCCATTCGGACTTTCTCTGCAACTCCTTGTCTGTACAGAACTGTACTGCTGCAACCAGCACCGTCAGCCAACAAACAAGTACTCCAGATGGCTTTCTTCTGTCTCTTTTATGAATAAACCAATATATTAAAAAACAATAAAACTCTCATGCTGACAAATGAATTATCCTGGGATAGCTCTTCAGAAAATTGTAACAATTCTGCAAAGGAGAGAGCCAAAAAACAATTTCCAATGTTCCTTATGTCTCTCCCTCTCTGTGACAAAGATTTATGATTGTCTTTGAAGACACAAGCCATTACATCTCTGTTTAAAGTCCTAAGTGTGTCAGAAGCAAAAAGCCTAGTTTTCAAACACCAGGACAGGTTATTGTCTTTTTTTTTTCTTTTTTTAATTAACAGAATAAAAACTAATTCAAGGAAAATTAAAAGTGAAACTAAGTTGGTTAATTCAATGTGTTATAAGATGTATCGCTAAGGCTTATATATCTAACTCCTTCTGACCTCAGACCACTTGGGAATCCACTTGTCGGATAGGATAATGTGCTGCTTTTTGAAATTTACCAAAAATATAATAAATCAGAATGAAGCATGAAGTTGTTTAGGATACACAGCATTCCAGAATCACTCCCCTTCTATTTAGAGAGTTTGGAGAGTCACGAAAATGTTCTGAAAACCATGGTAGCATGAGAACTGATCTTTCTTAAAGGGCCCTTTTGAAGTGCTACAGCAACATTTGAATATGAAGAGAGAAGCACTCAGTGTCAGATGGTGTTCATATTCTGTGGAAATTTGCAGATAGGAGAGCAAATTGAGGAGTTTACCTTAAGGGATCAGCAAGACACAACAGACATTTTTAACAGCCCTTTAGACTGCAGAAAGGATGTGCAAAATTAGTTGTTCTATGCTAGTCAGTGAACCCACTTTGTTACCTGCTTATTTCTTGAAGCAGGCAAGACAAGAGGTAGAGGACACAGTAGAGCAGATTGCAAACTCAGCCCACAGCAGGGAGGACAGCTGAATGAATTAGTGCCTTCCCACGTCTTTGTGGGAGCAAGGTATATTTTGTCCCGGGCTGCGTGAGACACACAGCTGTCCTTTTTTTATTCAGTACTTTATTCTATATTGGCAGGTATAATCTCTGCATAGTTTCCTGCATCACCAAATCCAAATTAATTAACTGTATGCTCCACTAATCTAAACTGATACAGCTCTATTTTTATTATATCTGAGGATCACACACCTTATGTTTCATTAAATAAAGATTTGTTTCTACAAAAAACCCCCCAAACCTCCACGAAACAGAAAAAAAAAGAAGCCCCACAAACCAACCCCAAAACAACCAATCAAAAAAAGAGAAGAAAATAAAAATCTCTACCAAACTCTACAAACCCCAACCACACTTGTGGTGAGTTTTATATCTGGCAGAAATGGCTTTTTTGTTTGTCTATTTGGCTTTAACAACAAAATGGTACAGGTCCTGGTCATGTAAATACATACTAAGGTATCATTTTGCAAACAGGACCTAGCTCTGCCTGTACAGCTTGCTTAGGAAATATAAGCAGAAGAAATGAAAGAAGAAATGAACTGCTACTGCAGTTAGTAGCATTTCATAATTTCTAATCCCCTGGTACTGTTGTTTGATCAATGTTTCACAACCACAGTACTAAATGTGTTAAATAAGCAGTGTACATGGGGTAATGGTTCTATCTGCCCTCTGTAACACCTACTTTGGTATCTTTTATCTCATTTTAAAAGAGCTTTCCAGTCTGAATGAATGGAAATCTGGTTTTCAATTCCAGTGTGTTTTTAGAGAAATGTTTTTCTCACTGTGGATTTCTCTGGCTCCAGCTCTGAGTGCTGTTCTCAGGCACACCTGTGGCCCACAGAACCTAGAAAGCCAAACACTGAGACCTCTGTAACAACTCACAGTTTAGACTCTTAATTTATACTACTCAGTATCCAAACAGATATGGCAGTATAATTAGGCAAATAATACGATCGGTTTGAAAATGGAGCAAGTCTTTTCAATATAATGTCCAAAAGACTGCAAAAAATGTGTGGTGTAGATGTTAAAAAAAAAAAAAAAAGAAACAAGAATAATGTGTCCAGAGCTTCCTGCTGATTTTAGTGCCTCCACATCAGATACGCTATGCTTTTCATTGCTGTATTTTTCTCTCTTTCCTTTTGTTTGTCCCATCTACTTGTTGTTAGATACTCATTTCCAACCTGACACAATAAATAACGGATGACTCACTCTGGACTTCAGCCAAAACCTGCTGAAAACAATAGAAAGATCTCACTGGGATTTGCCGCCAATGTCAGCAAACTGTGGGAAAGGCTGTGCCCACAACCATGTCGAACACTGTCAAAACCTCATCAGTGCAGCCTGACTTCTGGGGTCACACCACACATCTCCCTGCACCTTAGATTCCATGGATAACACTGCTGCTGCCAGTGAAGCTTCCTCACAAGTGAGAAGCCATGGGTCTGTGCAGAAGGTATAGGAGTGTTTGCAGGGTAGGCTATCTCAGCAGTACCTTTCAGGAGAGGCAAGTCCTTCACTACCTTCAGCTAGTAAGGTGTCCAGTGGATGGCCTTGTAATCAGTCACAGTGTGGAGGAATTTGCAGCTTTCCTCCTCAGACACTCCTTGCTTTCCAAGAGAAAACAAGTCTATCCAGCCCCACAAAAAAAAAAGAGAGGCATGTTGGACAAAAAATTTCTGGGTCCAATCCTTGATTTTGGTAGCTGCACACTGAAAATCTGCAGACTTTTTCACCCAAGTCTGCCACATCCCTGATAGACATGCTGCTCTCTCAGGTGAGTATCCTGGACCTGATACGCTGTTGGAGTCAGCTGCTAAGCCTCCTTAAAGGCAAGTCTTTCCAAAGGCAAGTCTTTCCAACCCCGTAGTCTTGGGGTGACACATACTTTTAAACATAAATTGAGGAATCTGCTGGATAGAAGCCATGTATAGAAAAAGAGACAGTGGAAAGAATGATTTTCTTTATAGCAATCTGTAAAGTTAATGGAGGATAAAAACTCATTTGACTCCTAAACAAATTCTAACTGTCAATCTTAAAGTATTTATACAAGACATTCACCAGGATTAATGGCTAATTTCCTTTGAAGAAAAGAATGGGAACATAATTTCTAAAGGCACTCTATTTAACTGTTTCACCAACAGCCAAATGTTATTTGAAAGCCTTAAAAAAACCAACCAACCAAAAACAAACCTGGTACTTAGATTTCATTTTTAGTCCTCCTTTGCTGTGTTCCAAAAACTACTTTACAGGTAAACTATTTAGCCTTATTTACAGATTTTAAGGGCAGATAAAGACAGTAAGGAGCAAACATTCACTTTTTTTTTAGCCCATTATACTCCTTGAAAGAAATCACGTGTTTTTAGAGTGATCCTTGTCTAGAATGGCTCAAGAGACACAGTAATACAAAGAAGTTTTTACTATTGGAGCAATTCCTGCAGGTACAGCTGTAGCAATATCCAGCATCCTGCTGTGCTAGATACTGTACCAAGGGAAAAGACCTGCAGATCCCTCCAAATGGGAGGATAAGTTTGAGACAAACACCAAATTCAGTTTTTCAAAAGTTCTCCTTATCATCACTATAGTTAATCTACTTCTTGCCAGGTACAAGAGAGGAATATAAAAGTTGTTAGGAAACAATAAGGCAACAAGAATCTTCCCATTTGGTACAGTTTTGCAAAAATAATATTGAATTTTTAAAATTGTTTTCATTCACCTGTCACTTGCCTAATGGATAAACAAGAGATATTAAAACCTGGCCAATAAATAATCAGTCTTCTACAGACTTCCAAAATATTTCCTTCACTGTATAATCTTAGACCCTTACAAGAAAAATATACTGGACAACAATTAAATCCCAATAATACGAACAAAAAAACCCAATTGGAGCCAACCTCAAATGAATGAACGTCTTCAGGGAGTGAAAACCACATGACATTTCCCAGAAACACATTTTTATTTTTATTTTTATTTGGGTTTGGGAGCCTAGACAAGTTGCTGGCTTTCCAGTCATTTTAAAACATCACATTCCATCATCACTTTTTTTTCCTGAGGAAGTACATTAAGCCTATTGAATTGAAGGCTCAAAAGCTAGAAAGTATTTAGACTTTATTAATTTTTATGTAATAGAAATAAAATCTGATGCAGGGTAGATGGGTAAATTTTAACCATTTTTTTGTTCTTATTTTTTAATTAGATGCAAACTTAAAAGAAAAAAATAAAGAAATCAAAGAAAAAAGGTGAATTCTATGCATAAATACTCAAAATAGAGTCACACAAATATACATCCACAAAGATGTTGGCAATAGCTGGAATTTTATAGCCACAAAAACTATTTAATATAATGATCCATTTATGGTCAGTTTGGTATTACCATCTGCAGAACAAATGCGGAACAGAGAATAATGGTTTTCTCCTGTTTTTCTGAGGCCTCCCATGCCCATCAGATTTTTAGGCAAAGCCAGAGAAAGGAACATGGACCCAGTTTTTGAAATGAAGTTATTAACAAGTGGTAGCTGAACTGAGTTGCGTGCATAAAGAAAGATAAAACTAAAACTAGAAAAATACCCATGAGAGAAAGGAGAAAGAGACCTAAATTAGCCATCACAAAACATAAAGCTCATGTCATCTGAAAGAACCAGATTTGCTTAGAAGAAGAAATAACTGGTGAAGGCCCCCCACTGAAGATCCGTTCATTTCCACAGTTGACTCACTACAACACTTCCTTCTTAAAACTATTTGAGGAAACAGTTTGTCCTGTTGGGTTCTCATGAAACAATGCAGAGAACATTAAGAAATTAAGACCTTCTTTCAAAAATTTTCTCCGTCAAGAGTACAGGAAGATGACTCCCTGCTAAAGGCATCAGCAACAACCATTTGCATTTTCAGCTTTTCTCACAATTCTGTACTTTCGGAGATCTTCTAATATAATTGATCCGTGCTCCAAAGACACCTGCACACACTTGGGTGCTTTGGGGTTTCAAAAGTCTGCTATAAGTACTCCACTTGAAGCTCTCAAGAAGAGAACTATAATTGCCTGCATATTAGTAGATTTTCCTTTTTCTTCAAGGAGTTTGACCCAAGGCATTTTCAGTCAGAGATATGGTCTCTGTTTCCAGGGTCACTCGCTCCTTTCTGTCATTTGGGAGTGTTTGGATAAGGATTGTTTTAATTTTTGCACCTTCAGACCCAATACCAAATATCAGCCATGTCATAGACAACATAAAAAAAGTTCTGCTTCACTGGGCTTCTCAGTATTGTATCAGCTTTGTCTCTGCATTTCATTTAATAGAAAACCCCCTCCTAAAACCTAACTAAAAAAGGATTCTTACTGCTAAGGTTGCATTGTATTTCAGCTAAAAGCACATGTTTAGGGCAATCTTATATAATTGTTACCTATCAGGTGAGAGGAATCTCTCTTGCTGCTGTGCACCGGACTAAGCAGAAGTATAAGGCATTTCTCAAGGCAAAGGAGGCCATACACCTGACTAGTCTCTTTTGCTTCCTCACCCACGTGGAAAAGGTACATCCTTTTCAGAAATAGGGTATGTAGGACATTGTACATACCATGAGATACAAACAGACCCTCAAGCAAACAAAAAGAACTGCGCTTAGAATTCCCTGGCCACCTGCAGGAAAGGTCAAATCTGGCCTAATATTTCAAATGGTAATTTTTAGGGTAGATGTCTTTAGCACAAAGAATTTTCCTAATGTACAAAGACTTTGACGTTAAAGAATGGTGTTTCCCTTCACAGTGAAGAATAAGCACTGCCTGCCAGCACTGTGTAACGTGAAGCTGCAAATGTTAGGAAATCCTGACTCCCAGTGGCAAAGGACTGAAATGCTCCTGAGACTCAGTCTGCCAAAATGTAAGTCATTATTACCAACTCCAGCCATAACGAATCATGACAACTAAGCATTTAGAAATAGGGCTAATGATAAAGAAAATTCAAGCAGAATCAGCACTCTGGAATGCATGATTTAAAAGTTTAAGCCTACATTAAATGAGTATTAAGTCCCTCTGCATTTTCTAGCATGTTTTTGCAGCTCAGTCTGAGTTGATTTTTTAAACAATAAAGCTTGAAAGGCAAGATAGGTTTTAAATGCAAACCATGCATGTGACTGCTACATTTACCTTGACAAATTCATTATATTCTACGTGGGTCATTAGATGTAGTAATTTAAAATCCTTAATAATGCTTTGTGGAATCTAAAGCTGCCTACTGTAATTTCCTACCTTCTAGAAAAGAGATCTTTCTCTCTTCTCTAGGACTGTACTGATATGGTCTGTGTTTCACCTTCTGTCTTTCTTTAACTGGGATTCAGAATTATAGGGTCCCTATGAATCAAAGACTCATTAATTCTAAGTATGATTCAAATATTTCAACCCTGCTTTTGGTACAGCAGACCAGAACTGAGGTGACAGGGCAAAATGATCTTGCAATCTTTCTGCTAGCTCTGCATGCTCTGTAAAATGCAAGGAGAATAGCAGTATTTCCAGGAATAAATCCAAGATCAAATGGAGAAAATAGAATACTTTGCAACCAGAGCAGGAAACCTCAGATTGTATTTAACAGGTATTATACTGCTGGTAATACTACACAGAATTTCAGGAAAACAAACAAATATTTAAGACTCAAGGAGCTGTTAAATTAACAAATGAATGAAGTCTCAAATGAATGAAGCCTATCTCAAAATGGTCTGCTGAAACACTGACTGAACACAAGCACTGGCCTGACTTGTAAGAGAGTGATGAACCAGTAACAGCAACAAGAATGGTGACCATGTGAGCCACAACACCCTGCTTATGCTCTGACATCGCATGAGAAGAGTGAAGAGGCCAAACTATAAATCTCAGAGTATGCCACGTATACCATAAACCCAGTATGTCTGAGGTGCTGTGTCAGTAGCAGATGATAAAGCACATCTGTAGTTATTACACCATAAAAGCAGAACAAACAAGACTACGTCAGTACCTGAAGTGCTAATCCTTGAGTAGAGATGTGACAGACTAGCAACCAGCTCACAGATGACTTGCTTTTCTTTCTTCTTGTAAGTCTGGTGAGTTTAAACCTGATCAGCCCAAGAACTCATGGCCCAAGTGTAACAGAAGCCTGGCTTTTCAAATAAGTCTAGCAAACTAGATCCAAAATACCAGCACTCTGACATCACAATAGTCAATTAAAAGGTCAGGGTCTTCATCGTCAAGAAGGCCAGTCATTCAAAATCACTCATCTACTCAAAATATAGGTAGAGCCTTCAGGGAAGTCTGGATATTCATTCAGAAGAGGATAAGCTCAAGTTTTATGTGTGCTTGCCTCTCAATATAAGCTTGAGAAACTAAAGGTCTGTGTCCTGGCATCAACTAAGTAGTGTTCTGAGACCTCACAGCCACCAGGTTCTTCACACAGCCCAAAGAAGCTTTTGAACTTAAGAGACTTTTCAAAGTCCTGTATCTAGCCATAAACTTTGGAAACAAGACTACTGAACCTGTAGATATTGCAATCTCTCTCTGGACCTCAGTCTGCTGAGTTTTACCCAATGAACCACCTACTGGGACCTCCACATAAAACACTGAACATAGGAAACTGCATTCCACTAGCCTCCCAAACCACAAAAACTGCTCTCCTTAGAACCCTGCAGCATATGCTACCAAATGTGGAGTCCTTAAATTAGTTGTGAGACATTATCAGCCCATGCCTGAGCTCAGGACATCAGAAAGAAATTCATCACTTGTTGTCAGAACTAATACTCTAGAAGACTGTGCCCATCAAACAAGGCTTGCCTTCACATCAGCACATAACACCAGAGGAACCTACAGCAGAAGAACATCAGAGAATTTTGTACCCTGACATCAGAGCAGCCAGACAGCAGTGCTGTGCCAGAAACTCTGAAGGCACACAAATATTAAAACAGCAGGATCAGATTTATTTATCCACAAACCACACACAAGTGCGTGCTTCGACCTCAGCCAGCAAGATGATGTGCCAAGCTATGAGCTCATATGGTGTGGGCTTGGGATCTGTCCCGCAGAGCAGTAGCTGAGCACAGCTTCAATCAAAGGGACCACCTGGAGAGGATGGTACATCTCACTGTGGAGAAGGATGACTCTCAGTCATCCCGCAAATGCCAAAAATAATGAACAAATGTTCCACAAAATCTAGGCAGCTCCAGCCAAGTTTAAAAAAACAAGGACAGTAGCTGGTTTACTCTTTCTTATGGTATAATGCAGCCATTCACATGTTATAGCTGGCCTCTTAATGGGATTTACTCTTGCATAACCCGTATAGCGCAAAGGAAGCAGAACAACAGCAGAGGCTCCAATCTAGACATTCACAGGTTCTTGCAGCCTTCACATGGATAAAATATCACCAGGTGCTCACACAGAAAATTAGATCAGCAAGCTGCATAAACAGGGGACTTCACCCAGAGACATGGTAATAATGTTCAGGCATTTCTGATGGCTGCTCTCCCTATATTGATCCCATCCCATTCCCCCTGACCTATGTATTCATTAGAACATTCCCATTTGCTTATTACTACAGCAACTCAGTGAGTAGATGGGAGGCAGCATTTTCCTTTCTCTCCCATGGGATTTTTATCACAACTATGCCAAATGTTAAACTCTAATACGTGGTATTGGTCTTTGAGCTTCCTACATTCAATGTTCTTTTAAAAGTAGATATTGTACTGCCATTCCCAGTAGTGGAAGTCATGAGGTAGGTAGATGTTTAAACAATGCAGAATGAAAAGACTAGTGCAAAAATCCTGTAAATCAATTCAAAAATCAATTTGTTTTCTTTTCCTGTGAAATATATTTCACAATCTCTAAGAAGGCATCATATCTAAACTCTTGCATACAGGCTCTTGTAACTCTTCTTACAGGCTGTTCTTTGTCACCTGGTCACCTCAGCTCTGAAGACAGAAACTCATGATTCATTGCTGTTTAGCTTCTAGAAAGGAATACATTTTAGAAAGAAGACACCAGGGAGAAAATGTGCTGCTCAGTCACAATCAGCAATAGCAAGGCTGGTACAACACAGTACAAGGCCAGCTTGCCCTCAGTGCTGACCAGCATGGGTGAATAGGAAGGTACAGCTGTAGTGACTGCACAGCAGCGGCTACAGGGACAGCACAGAGATCTTCTGCCTCCTGCAGCTTCCTAGAGCTCCTGATTTTGAATTAAACTATTAGGATTCCTTATACTTTCCATAACTTGTAGCTTATATTAATTTACACAAGTTTTTCCCTTACTGGGAGAATTATTTCAGATACGACTTTCAAAATGTGTTTGCAAGTGTAAGGGCTAGAAAATTACATTTTGTCTGTTAATACTGGACCAGCCCACTGCGGATTACCTGTGAAACTGGGAAAAAAAGGGACAATTTAGAAGACTTCCTTCTCTGGACAAACAATAGGCCGTCTTTTGAATCGCTTGTTTTAGCTCCCTGGTTTGATGAGACCACTGAGGCCTGAATGACTTTCCTCTGAAATGCAGCACCTTTCAGAATCTGATTAATGAAATTCTGGCTATACCAGAGAGAAAGATTAGCATCATGTGTGTCACAGTTTGAATTCTAGAATAATTTTACTAACTTCAAGACACTGATGGAGGGATAGCAATTGCCATTTTGTTAAGACAAAATGAAGGGTGGGTAATCTATTTTACCTGAAGGAATATGCTTTTCCAATCCCATCTCCTGCTCCTGTGACCACTAGAGAAAGCAAAAAGGATAGGGTTTACATTTGGAGCTCTGGTTTAGCTTATTCTCTCTGAATTGTTTAATCTTCATCATCTGCATTTCTTGAACAACGCAACCTAAATGTCTCCACTGAAGAATAGAATCAATCTTCTAAATTTTCTTTTCCTTGTGACCTATGCACACCTTAGTTAATTCAGCACTTTCTGTCTTCAAAGCAAATCTCTCCCCAAAGTAGCCCATGTGGTACAGGAGGTAGTTATTACTCTCATTTTCAGTGGTGTCAGCAACCAGCAACAAGTCAATTGCCTAAGAGCTGGCAGAATTTTCTTCCATATGTGTATTTTCACAAGTTCTATTTTGCAAGATTTGTACTTATATGCTGGTAGCAGAATGGTAGGAGATAAAGACTAACTGGTGACTGAAGCTGATACAACAATTTCTCACACAAGATTTCTGTCTGTAAGGAAAGATCACAGCAAACTCACCACCATCTATAAAATGCTCTTCCTTCAGAGCTGTACTACACAGTTTACTTTTGGATTCAGTCTTACTGGGAAAATAAACAAGTTCTGGCATTTGTAAAGCACCCTGAACTTTAAACATTACGTATATAAATACCAAAGAGGAACTACAGAAGGAAAAATCCTTATCACCTTAGAAATACAGAAGAAATAAAGTAGCAAAGCACTAAAGCAGTTCCAAGGTAAACCCGGTAAGTTTTAGAGCAAATGAAAAATTAGTCATTATAAAAAAAATGTGGATTAAGGACTTCTGCATTGCCAGAGGCACAGAAAGCAAGGTGTTTTTGAATGGTTAGGTGTTGCCAACAGAAGAGCAATGACTCTCTCATTTCACAGGGAAATGAGATCCCAGTGAAGCAGCAGTGGATATTTAGCTTCCTAGCAGACCTGTAGATGAAAAGCAAAGAGTCTGCTGAGAAACAAGCTTTCACACGCCAACTTTAATTTTCATGATTCTCAGAATCTCATGTGCCACATGACACAGCACATTATCTGAGCCTTATGAATTTACTGGGGCCAGAAGACTGTTTATAAAAACACAGCATAAAGGTCCATTAAAGGAAACAAATCTTCCAACTTTAAGTGGAAAGAAAGATTTTACATACAGAGCTCCACATGCTGCTCCTCATCTCATACACAGTAGGGAGGTTCTTGCCTCACTTAAATCAAAATGAGACCTATGCACTGTCTTAGAAGTATCTGGTATTCAGGCAGGTCTTCTACACACGAATGGATTTAATTTATTAATCCACTATGAGATGTAGTAATTAAACATATATTTAATATTAAATTACATGTTTAATTAATATATCTTATAGATTTAATAAATTAATATATTTAGTCACATCAAGTCTAATGCAGGAAAAAGGAGTCAAGCACAGGTCTACTGTTCAGGTAATTTCTTAACAAGAAACTGCCATCAGAAATATCGGCAGTCAAGGAAGTCAGGAACAGCAGCACCTGTTCATTCCTGCTTTATAGTGATCATCTAACAAGTTTAAGAAACATATCAGTGATCAATAGGAAGAAAAGGGTGCTTATTAAACTTTGTGTTATTCTGTGAAAATGCATACTATCCTTAAAAAAGGACTGCCAACTTGCAGCCTTTGAAGATTTTAGACTAAAGTACATTTAGTTCATTAATGATATCGTTAAGGATAGGTCAGCAATTTGGAAAAAAACACGCTGGAGCAACATCACCAGGAACAAGAAAGTTGCTTTGAAAGCTGGAGAACATATGCTAGACATAAACTAGCAGCTCCACATACCAGGAAATTGGGGATCTAGGCAATGCTATTAAAATGAAAGCATTTGCAGCAGAGAGAATACATCAGAAGTGGCAACAGGGAGAGAATTCACATCTACACACTAGGGTGTGAGCTGTTACCAGTCTGACTAGTTTTCTGTTCTCCTCAAGTACACAAAATCTTCAGGCTCATAAACTCAAGGTTTTAGGAGAAAAGATAAAGGAACCAAGCAAACCATATGTAGTGGACACTGTTTCATCCTGAAGGAACAAGGTAAAGAAATTCAAGGAAAACCACTCCTGATTAGTAATGTAACAATCCACCACTTAATTACAAGTAGAAGATGCAGTAGTTTCCTTTACCTGCCCATTCTCCCTCTGACCAAAAGAAAGCCTAAGGCAAAGAACTCCAGATATATGGGGAAAGGTATTTCATAAATCTGATGCGTTTTACCAGAGTCCAGAAACACATCAGACGCCCAACAAGACTGAGTAGCTCATGCTGGAATGCTTCCATGACAAATGAAGGTAGTGATTTTGTATGAATCAGACACTCTCTGCTTGGAAAATGCCTCTTTCCGGCATCTGAGCCTTGGCAGAGATGTGGGAAGATTAATCCAATCACATGATCATTTTTCCAGGAAATGTCCAGGATTTACATCAGAATAACATCATTACATTACACCCAGATCTGTAATCTATTGAGAAAACCCAAACTAAGCAATGATTTCTGATGTTGGCCTTAGAGGAAAGGTTTCACTCCTTTTCTGGAAACTACACAAATCCAAAAAACTAATTTTATTGTCACTGTTTACCATTCATAGAGACCAAAGATAGGTCTAAACCAAACCTTTGAAAAAGAATACTCCAGCCTTCAACACTACTTCTCACAGTGAAAGAGTTAAACTGTAGCCCAGACATTTCCAGGACAAATTCTCAATGAAATCAGAAAAAAAGGTTTATCGTGTCACATTACTGACACCTTCAGACAGGAATCCACAATTGCGCTGATGCTTTACAAGTAAAGACAATGTCTGAATCCTAAGAAAGGTAACACTAGCTTACCTGTAACAAGAAGATAAAAAATCATTACTGTCTTAGCTTAACAACAACCCAGTTTCCTCACACTAAAGCTGTCTTAATTTTCCCTTCATGCTTTACCTCATAAGTAAGCCCATTCAAATAAGGTTTAAATATTAAAAAAAAGGTTTAAATATTACATTTACGAAAGTATTTACAAAGAATCACAAACAACCTAAAGAATCACTCACTATACAAGAAATACTTTAAATTTGAAGAGGTTTCACTGTTTCCCACAGGTAAAAATAATGCTGAATACCTCCTTTAAATTAATGCCCCCAAAATTTTAAAAAATCCCTTCTATTTGATGATGGAATCAAAACACAAACTTCCACAGCAGCCAGTCTTCTCTTCTGCACTTCCATGTTCCGTTTCCATTTTCTTTTCCTGTGGTTGCTAGTAAATCTCAGATAAGTCTACAGAACTTCAAGGGCCTAGTATGACTAAATTAGGCCAAGATAATGAGAGGAAAAATAAAAAAATCTTAAGAATGTGAAGAATTCTTCATTGAGCCTAGTCTAAGTTTTTTTTGCCTCTCTGACTTCCACAGGAATCACTGCAAGAACTTTACACAATGAATGGTTAGAAAGTTCTTAGGGTGACCACATTTTCTCACTTAATCTCACTTCACTACAGCCAGGTCACTGCTGAAAAATCCCCATAAAATTTAGAGTATTGACAGACCAATGTACAGGACAACTTTGTTTTCTGGTCCAGTAATTATTTTTCCTTGTATGTTTCCTTGTAAATACACCCTGACACCTGTAATGGTATGAATGTAATTTTTAAAACCTTAATTTCACTAAAATGAAATCTGTATAAAAGTAAGCAGCTGTGTCCTAACACAAATCAGTTTTAAGTTCCTATCTTACTAACTGAAAGACACAATTACTGAGATTATGGATGAAACAGCCATGCAATTTCATAAATTCTAACATGACAGTTGCGCCTGGCTGAGCCCATATTTCCAGAGTTTTAATCAGCAGATTTACTAGAATCAACAGTATCTTAGCTACAGAGGAAAATAGTAAGTGAATGAAGCTTAATTTCTTTGTGAAAGTATGCAAGCACTTGCAAGTACTTCTAGATAGTACCTATCTCTTGTTATTCCTAAATTTATTTTTTAAATTATTCTGAGCAACGCTGTCATAAAGACTATGATTATCAGGTCTGTATTTCAGGTGAGAAACCTAAGTCTGAAGCACTTCAAAAACATTACATGAAAAATAAATTAAATAAAATCACTTCCACTACGGTACAGAACAAACTAAAGAAACTACTTTAAGTACACTGCAGCAGTTAATCATATAAAAAGCAAATATTTGTGCATGTGCTTGGGACAATTATATGTGCCTGTCCACAGAAAAAACAACCCAAACAAAAAACCTGTTAAAACTGTAATCTGTATATTTTTATTTATAAAAGGTACAGCAAAATATTAATGAATTTATGCATACATTAGGTGTTCCTCTGTGGGAACTACAACTTATTTAGTAGGTGCCATTATGTGTTCATCAGTATTGCAATCAAATGGCACTCATACTAATTTTATAATTAATGAAGACCTTCCAATACCTTGTCTCACGGCAGAGAGTTAAGGTTCAGTAATTGTAATTGTGGAGGTAGAGATGATCTGAAGAAAGAGGAGTCTTATAAAAAAATACATTCAAAAATATTGAAGGTTTTTTAAGCATAAAGGAAATCTTTAAAAACAGAAGATTACTCAAAAATATTTGCAGCAACACTTTACCTCCACAGGTCTTCAGAAGACAGAAAACATTCTTAGCCAGCTGTGAGAAAATGGATAGCTCAAATTTTTCTTCTCACTTTGACTCTGCCTTTAAATGCCACTTCCAGTATCTGCAGTCACTGTTCATCTTGCCATTCAAATCCAGGCAGGCAGTGGGAAGCTCAGTCACTCCCTGAAGCTTCCAGTGTGAGTTACCCAAATATTTCTTAGATCTGATCCAGACTGGTCATTCAGGTGCTACATACAGAGTAATGATTCTCAGATTTTCTTAGCTGTATTTTAATTCAAGTGGGGATCAAACAAGTCATTAGACCACCCTGCTTCCATGTCAAAGTCTTTCAAAATCTTCTTTTGACTTGATTATTTTCAAAAATCTTGGCTCATGCTCGCAGGGAATTGAGAACTTCAGTAAGATTAATTACTCTGCTGTCTTCCAACACTTCAATGCTTCTGTCATGTTTTCAAAGGTTAACACTTTATCCTCAGAGACACAGGTAAGCATTATCAAGTATTTTCAAAGAAGGAAATATAGATAAAGGGCATTATTGTCCCAGATGGTAACTCAGACTATCACAGTCTGGGCCTCATAAACACTGTACCAGTTGTGCCTACTGTAGTAATCCCCAGGCTTCTTATGATACCTTGCTTAGAATTTAAAGCATAAACTAGTACCAGATAAGCTTTTACTGTATATATAAGACACAACAGGACACTAACCATTTCTCCTCATTTAAACACAAGTCGGTCTTCCAATACATCGATGTTCCCCTTCCCCACTATGTGCGTACATAGTAGCACCACTTATCTGCAGCAAGGTAGTTACAGACAAAACGTCAGAGGAGGGGACTGTGATATAAAAAGAAAAATGTACCTAAACAAAAATAGATTTACCTTTGTTGGTACTGGCTCACAGATACACGTACACATACACAAAATCTTTAAGTATTAAAAAATCCCCTGTCATTTCCCTACTCTCCTTGATCTGCTGCGAAGTTATGAGGGTTCACTTCTAACAACAGTGCCAATTGCAGCAGAACACCATGGTGTGATTGAGTATGAGAAAAACACAAAGAGAGAATGCCTACACAATGCACACTGAACACACACGGATATAGCCTGCATTTTTTAGTTGACACTTACACAGGGAACAATCTCGGGCCACATATCCTCTTTGCCCCCTAGGTTCTATATCACTTACCCAAGAGCAAATACATGTGTGAAATCAATCTGAACCACTAGGATCTTTCATCTCTTCACTGATATCAAGGATTGCATATGGCATAAGGCAATGGTGAATCAAGCCTCATGATCTTTACAGGGAGTTTTGCCTCAAGAAACTACAGGTAGTTACTGAAACAGAACTCACAGATCTTGTTGAAATAGCAGCCAAGTACAGGTAAACGCAGAAATTTACAACTTGAGATTTGCTCATGGCATTCCTTCCTATAAAATGGTTTGCAGTGTAAAAAAAAAAAAAGCTGGAATCAAACTAGTGTAAATGTAAAAAACATGGCATGCAAGAATATTTCTGAGCCAGTGAATTGTGTGCATGTCTGTGACAAATGAGGTAGATGTTTTTTGTTGTTCCAAATATGTTCCAGCATATACTTATTTAAGGTCTTGGCAATGCTAAACAAACTTGTATCTTCTGTCTCTTTCAAGGCAGCCATTTTGTCTAACTCTTTGACACTGGAAGTGCATTCTCTTCATCCCCAGGTTGTGCAGGCTTGCTGTTTCCTCTTAATGTTAAAAATGAGTATCTCAGTCCTCCTGCCATACTAAAAAAAAGAGAATGAACAGTGGTGTCAGAGATATCCGATGTTACAGATGTCATTTTTTAGGTACATACCTTTTTTTCCAAAGGGCTAAAGAACACTAGCTATCATAAAATAGGAGTGCCTCAGAGCTGTGCAATCCATCTGAGAAAGCAGCCCCAAGCACACAAAGATCAATTACTAATTGCTCACACAGATTCATACATACAGATGTAACAGATCATCCAAGCACAGAAAGTAACAACTCACAAGTTAGAACTTATATACAATGGGCACAACTCATTCAGTGTTCTCACTTCCCACAACACACTTGGCTTTTACTTGGAAGCCTTGCAGCTCAGAACTGCTGCTCACAACAAAAGAAAAAAGAACCATTCAATTCCACACTGTAGGCATATTTCCACGACTAGGCCCTACCACAGTAAGATTTAATACCTGAAAGCGGACATGAAAAGACATAACTAAATGTAATGAACTTTACATCCTGAGGCAGTGCTTCTTCAGACCAGTAGTTTCAAAACAGCATCACCCAAATGAGTCAAATCAAATGAAACATAAAACTAGAGCTCACTATTTTCACCTTTAATAAATAAAAGCTATTCAAGTTTCACTTACCAAATATTTAGCCCTACAAAGTTTAACATGGAGAAAATGTAATCTCCACCAATCAACATTCCGATGTAAGCAATGGATATATTCTGAAAGGAAACAAAAGTTATGCATTTATTTAAGTCAGACTTCATCTCCATGAATACAAGTGATATCAACTAATTCACTTTTCTAAGTAAATAGCTATACTGTGTTGCTGACCACTCTAAAATGAGCCTTTCAATTCATTTAATGGGATGTCAGCCTTATGGATTACGTAGCAATGAGAAGAATAATAAAATCAGTATGTTTTCTAAATGCATACAATGCACTGAGAGTGACAAGTGACTTTCTGGAAAAAAAAATTAGCTATTTGATATTAGGTAAAATGGAGCTAAGGTTACCTTTTGAAATTTATTTCTTTATCATCTTTGGAATTCAAATCCCATTAAAAATGGGGTTTGGGTTCTCCAGCATAAAAAGAATACCTTAAAGTTACAGCAAAATTACTTTATTATTACCTTAAGATGGTTATCTGCTTACTTTTCCAACTAAATGTGCACTGAAATCACTTGGTACAGGTTCAATACAGGCGCAGTTTAAAGTTAAAGATTCTACCTCTTATCCACTGTTGGAGTCCAAGGCACGCCTCTGGCTGCCTTGGGAGGTCAGGGCATGCCTCAGGCTGTCCTGGGTGGTCGGGAGCCCCCGGCAAGGGGGTCCCAGACCCTGGCAAGAAGCCCAGAATAACGCTGTCTTTGACCTTAGCCCATGGGAAAAGTTACCAACACTGCAAGAATCATTGCAAACCACGAGAGTGTGAAAATGAGAAGTGGTTTAGTATTTTACAAGGTAAAAACATAGATATTAGGGGTTTTAATATGAGGACAAAGGGTTTAAGATGGAGGATTTTGGGTGTTGCCCTGTTCTTCTTCTTCTTCTCCTTCTCCTCCATCTTCTCTGGTGGTGGTGGCACAAAATGATTGGTAGAATGAAAAAGAGGTAGAAATTACGTGTCTAGAATAGGTGCAAATTAATTGGTATAAAATAGTAAATAATAAATACGTCGTGAAGAATGGTTGGATCTTGGAAAGGGTACAAAAGGACAGGGACGGCCCAAGACTGGGCAGTCCCCGCTTGGTTTCGGCTGGCATCAGACGTGCAGCTGGAGCTGAGAGCAAGTTAGAGATAAGAAGAAATAAACAACTTGGAAACAACATCTGCAGGCGTTTCTCATCTATTCGGACTCGAGGTAAAACTTCCCAGAGGTGAAGATAAGAACCAACATTTGTGCGGAGTGCTGAACTCCCACAATCCACCCCCATCAAGTTTTGGAAAAATTGTCCCCTAAGGACAGACAGAAAGCTGTAGAAGTGCGTAGAAGTTTACCAACACTTTGTTACTTTCAAATGTTTTAGCAGCTAGCCCGGACAATGACATCAGTCTCTGCTTTCTCTGCTGGAAACTGCTGCGTCATAAACTGCTTCTCAGCTTTAGAGCTGCTCAGAGTGTGTCAAAGACTATTACAGCTTAGAAAATAGAAGTAGTCTTTCTCTGACTTAATGGTTTGATGCAGACATATAACATTTAAAAGAATACTTTCAGGGCCACAGAATGAAAACTACTAGATTAATCTTGCAGCTTTCTAAAAAGAAAAAACATGTAGAAAGAGAAGTACCATCCTCCTTTTGCAGATTTTTATATGCTGAAGGTTTTGTTTTCCTTAGTCATGGAAGGGAGCACTTTCAGGACTGTTATTCCTGTGCCTAAGCTACTTTGAATTCTGAAAGTGTTTCACCCACAGCTGCATAAGTTTTATCTTTCACTAAAGCTCTTTCAGCATTACAGCTCTGTGTTTCTCTCGAAACTGGCCTACAAAAAAAGTGCATGGGCAGTAAGGGATGTTGCCAGATATACAGTCCTCATCAATACAAAGCAAGATGCATGGTCTTAGATTAAACTGGGTTAAAGAAAACAGACTGTAAGGACACTGGGATCAGTTTTTAAGACATGTATGTTTTAGTGTTGATCAAATTGACCAGAATTTGTACAAACCAAAATGAAATAGTCCATTCAGCTAGAACATAAGTTCTCAAACAGAGGCTGAGGCACTTAACCATAAAGCACACTCCGTGCTTTAGCTAAGGCATTAATCTGTACCTACGAAAGCCCTATGCATCAGCTGCGAGGGAAATTAGTTTAGCTCGAAGTAAAAGCAGGTTAGTCCCTATCAATTCACCTGGGTTTGCATCAGGGCATCTTGACTAACACACAATAACCTAATAAACAGAGGCAGGGGATAGTACCCAATGAAATGTGGCTAAATGTACATATTTTAATTAAAGTGGTTTGAGTTTCTCTTGTAGGACAAATAAAAATAGATCAACACTAAAAATGCTTTCTAGAGCATACCTGACCTTCAATGCAAGAGAACAGGGTCACTTTGCCATGTGACCTTGTTTGGCATAAGTGTCTGAGTATTAGCCCTCATTTTGAGTTTCCATCTCAAAGTATAATCAAGAGCACTGCTGAGCCAATGATATTCCCTCTCTATCTGAACATTTTTATCTCCCTCTTCTACTCCATAACTCACCTTGATGGCACCAACTACTGTTGTTGTGAGTGCAGAGTTGTAATGACTGCACAGGACAGTAGAATACATCAAGAGAAACCTAAATAAAGGAGAAAATTTTATTAATTCCTCCCAGGGAGCTCAGAGGTTTAGCAACACTTTGAGATGTTAAACATTTTCTGGATCAGTATTTTCCCGGGATTTATAACCCCCCCTGTTTCAAACCCTAAAAAAAGAATTTCTGTGAATCTCTATTTTAAGTTAATGATGTGTACATAGAGAATACTCAAAATACATGTTAAAATGTGCTACTTGAGCTCTAGCAGAGTCATCCCTTCCCTCTGTGCTTTTTATACGTCAGTATTTGAAGTTTGTTTGACCCCTTGGTTGCGACATGTGGAAGAGACGAATAGGATGCATCTCATTCTTCACTTGACTCTGCAGTTTCAACAGGAACAAAGCATTGTTTCATTATTTTTAAGTCTCCCACATTTTTCCAGCTGCTTTAAAGGATAAACACACTGAAACAGCTCCTATACTCAAGGACTTATATGCTATTAACGGCAAAAAAGTTAGATGATCAGAAGAGACAGACAGAGGAGACAGTACAGAAAGCACAAAGTTAAATGTCATGCTGTTCAGCACTGTACTGTGAGGTCAAAAACATAGATAGCACCGAATGGTTATTTACACCACTAAAAATAATTAAAAGTCAAGACAACCCTGGGGAAAAACTTTTTTTTTTTAACTTTAACATAACTTATTAGTGAGTCTTACATTTGAGATTTGCAATTTGAAACACTGTCATGAAAACATCCTGCTTGATTCCCCCGTGTCCTTACCCCAACAAGCAGGAAAGAATAAATTGAAAGACAAATAAAAAATTTGTCCAGTGCTGGAAATGTGTTGCCTATTAAAAAAAAAAAAAAGAGAGAGAGAGAATTATGTGCTATATAATCAGCTGTAAACACATATAAAACATACTTAATATGAAAATATGTAAATTCACAAAATATGTGAATACCAAAATTATGAACCATTTATATTACTACTGGAAAGAGTTTAATGCATCTAACTTGAGAGACAACAGGATGACAGCACCCGCGATACCTAGACACATGTAACATGTAGAGCAGTGCAGATATGCAAGTGCACACTGTAAGCAATGAACATAAATGCAATACAGAAAACTGTGGTTTGGTACTTACTGACAGACACTAACACTGTGAATAATAGCACATAATAAATAGTGTTGATATGAGACAGACAGAAACAGCAAATACATAAATAATTTCCTCTAAATCTATTCTACACCACAGATTTATTCATGAGCAGCTTTCAAGGCCCAAGCCTACATTTTTGAGCATTACTAAGGTCTCCCAACAACACAGGTCAATGAAAAGGCTCAATCACTACTTTGAAGTCCCCTCCCTAGTGAAGTGCAGCAAACAAACACACAATGACACACAGTCACTAAGAAATTTGTCACAGATTCTTTTCCATCTCTAGTAACTCCCAGATATTCCTCATTTTAATCTGGTTAGTTTACACTTGCTGCATAAACACTGAATTCAGGATGAACACATCCCTGAGAAACAGAATAAAGGCCATTAGTCCATGCTGAGCTGCAGCCAGCTGGGCTTCCACCATGTGAGGCAATAGGTAAGAGGGATCCTGAGCAGCTCTGCCCTGCTACAGTTGTGCTGGTGTGCAACAAAAAACTGCAGAATATAACAGAGAGCCATTCTGGGGCTTCCTTCCTCTTACACGGATGGAAAAAAAAAAAAATCATGATTTTCTGTCCTCACAGTGACCCAGCTGGTGAAGGAGAAATCCCAGGAATAAATGGGACACTCACTTACAATCGGCAATCTCTACAAGATTACAGAACTAGCTAGGGGAGCAGAAGCGTGTCCCTATCATATAGACATGTTTTGACTTCACAGCAAAAGACACTGGGTCAAGGCAAGATGCTCGGCCAGGGTAAGAACTGGCCTGAAAATCTGCTAAGTACAAGGGTTACCTACAATCATTTGCTGACTTGTCATTGGTATTTTTCCATTTTCTCTGTTTTCTACGTGATTTGATTTCTGTGTGTCACACTGACACTAGTTATCTGCATGATTTAACAGGACTTCTACTATTAAGTGACCAAACCAGTGTGATGCACAGCAAGCACAATGTATTTCTCTAATAAATACTTATTCTTTTCAGGTAATTGAGCATTAAGTTGTTTGCAGCAAATCAGCCAGCGGGCACAATACACTCTTTATTTTTCCCCTGAAGTAAACCTAGCAACAAGGTAAGCCTTTCTGACCAGGTCTCCCAAAATGTCTCCACCCTGTGTGTTGGAAAAGCAGTTGAAACCTTATAGCTATACATACTTGGGCCCCTTTTCCAAGATGGGCAGCTGCATTTTCCTAAACCGGCACAAGGTCATGCTGGGCTGATGTCATAAAGAGATTTCACATTCACAGTAGACCTAATTCCACCACTTTCAGGGAATCATAATTTTTCTGCTTAAAGCAGAATTCTAAGAACACAATGTGAGTTCAAGGCACAACAACATACAACAAAGAACATTGCAATGATTTATTACACCCTCCAAAGAATCTTCAGTGGCAAATGCCAAACATTTCTAGAAAGGAATATGAGTGACTAGACTCAGTTTACTATTAGGAAAAAGGCACCTCAGCAAGTCTGTGAGGGAGCCAGGAAAACCTTCTGGTCTGATACTTTATGTATCAGGACATACTGCCTACTGATACTGTATTAGGATTACCTGGGGAGAGTCTTGCTCTCATTCTATGAGAATGCAAAATGTAGGTTACCAAACTAGACTGAGACTAAACAGAAATCTGTCCTGAACTCAGAATGAGAGAACGACTGGAAATTGTCTGCATACTTGCAATCTTGTTTTAGAGCATGTGGCAAATCACACAGTGCAGCTGGATTCTCAACCAATTGCTCTAGCTGGGAGCCCCCAGACACACGTTAGTTCATAGACAAAGACTCAAATAAGGGCTATCACACAAATTCAGCTTCCTCTTAAGTGAATTATCACAAGTTCTTACCTGTGAAGGGCAAGTCCAACTCACACTCTTCAAATACTAATAACCAACATGGAGGTAGGATTACCTCTTCAGATACAAACAAAAAGCCCCACCCACACCCCAAATGAAACCTGAACAAAATAATATTATTAGTCTGAGACATGCAATATTGCTACTTACCTGCTGAAAGTCTCCAGTAGAAAAGCTAATAATAACTGTTGGAATCACCATGAAACAAGCATTATAAAACAGGACACCGTATTTTCCCAGCTCCTGTGAAAAATGAAACATGGCGTTTGGCATTGAAAGCCATTTGGAAGTAAAATACTACATATTACTCTGGCAACTCTTCTGACATTACCGTCAGTGAGTAAACAGAATATAATACATCTCAATTTAAAATACAACCTTACAATCCTTGGACTCAGCGTTTCATACTAAGCTGAATTTCCACTTCAAATACTTTTTCTGTGCACTCAGCAGAGCATTACTGCTCTGTTACACCTTGGACACTTTCTATACAACACCAGGAACTTCCAGAAGCGCTGGACTAAAAGTGCTTTGTGTTGACTTCACATAAGTCTCTGCCTGGCCGAGGAATTACCCAGTCCTTCTACTGCAAATCAACCATGAAAACACGTAATAGGAAAATGAATGAAGTCTGACTCATAGATGGAGCTCTGTAATCACTGGTAGTTGATGTAACTTTATGCACCTTGAGGGTTACCATATATCCTGTGGGTTAACTTGCTTGACAAAAAGGCAGAAGATCAGGAGAATGAAAAAATAGCCTTCCCTTCCTCCAGATTCAGCCATGCTACTTAGCAAATCTCTCCATCCTACCTCTTGTCTTGTATTTTGCAGAAAATTCTGAGGCTGCTAAGTGCTGCTCATAAATAAAAATGAGTCTGGAATCGACCTGATGTCTAACATTACTAAAAGACATATATTTCTGCTGTACAGAGTGAACCACAGAAGCCAGAGACCAAAACTTTACGGAAGACTACCCGTTGCTACGGCTTGGTATGTTTCCTGGCATTGCATTTGAAGATCAGCCTGCCCAACATTTACATAAGTAATATGTATCAAGATATCACCTAAATCCTTGGCATACCTGCCTTTGCTGCAGACTTGGTTTTAGATAACCAAAAACCACTACAGTTACTGTGGTTATGACTCAGGCTGAACAGTTCTCTGTTTATCCTACATAAACCTCACATAAAGTGTGTTTCTAGTCAAAAACACATCCCCCTTATATAAATATATATCAAATTTAGAGGTAAACTATTTGCTTAGGGTTTGCATTTATTTTATTTTTTTTAGTGAAGACTTGGGAGAAAAAAAATACACTGTTTGTTTACCAAAGCCTGGCCAGAGATACAAATAACAATTTTTTTTTCCAGGCTGTTTGTATTAAGAATGCATATATCAATTGAAATGTGAAAGTAAACAAAGTTATTTATTAGTTCATAATGGTAAGTACATAATAGTCATATAATAAGTAGCCCACTGTCATCATACTGTCATAAGGCTAAATTCAATCTAATCACCCCACAGTTACCTTTGGATCGATTTTCTGCTTTGTATAAACTCCATTCGCTGCTGTGAAGATATCATTTAGCAACACAAAGATGTAGCCCTCCAGATTAAAAGACAGATCGGACCTGGGAAAGAAATACTATATTGTAAATAAGCAAAAAACATTACATTGCATTGCATTGCTATGCATTGCATTACCTTGCTTACCTAGATAAAGATCATAGATGAGGGTATACAAATCTTGTGAACTCCAGCCAGTCACAGATTTTGCTTCAAGCCTTCTTTGTAAGTCAAAGTACTTTACATTTCTCAAGTCACAGGACTATCACAAATGAGACATCAGAGAGTTCCTAGTACTCAGTGTAAAAGTGGCAGGAAATGTTCGGTTTCCATTCAGAGAATTCCAGCCATCGCAACCCTGACAACCAGTCCAATTATAACTGAGTATACTTACCTATTTCTTTTAATACAAAAAGTAGCTAGGGAATAAAATCTAAGTGGTTTTTACAGTCAGACCAGACATATTGTCATCCTTTCTGTTTTGACTAGTTACCTCACAGGTACAGACTGATTCATTTAATAGGACGTGCCTCTATTTGGGTCACATTACATGGAAATTATTTACCCTTGTTCATAGCAAAGCCAGGAAACAAACAAACAAAACATTACCTTTCCAGTTACATAAAGGAATGTTCAAACAGAAAACAGAGGACAACTGCATACGAGTGCTTTGTGAACTTTATCTCACAATGGAACTTATTAAAAAAAAAAAAGTGGGGTTTTTTGTGATTTAAAAAAATAGACAATGCCTAACTCTGTATTTGGCAATCAAAATATCAGTCTTTCTATCCAGAACAAGAATATACTTTTCAAAAATTACTAAAATACACTGTTACCATGAAATAAAAGCAACACTCCTCACACAGTTTTAACTTGCTTCACTTACTATCCTGCAAACATGGAAAATCTAGAGGTGGAAGAAGACACACCCAAAGAATGCCAGCAGGAATTAGATTTTTTCCTTCGTATACCTGCACCTCACAGTGATGTCACTAGAGACATTTTCCAAATCAACTTTAACCAGAGTAACTGATCTCACCTTAGGTTTACTTGGAACTAAACAAGGAAAAAATCCTCCTGCTGTCCCTCCCCTCATAATATGGCTTTGTATAGAAAATTAAAACCTTACCCAGCGGCTATGAAAGCCCCAAGAATGATGGCAAATACGCTGACTATAATATTCAGTGGGTACCGTTTCCTGTAGGCAAAAATTGAAACAGTTCACATTTTCATTATTTGAAGCAGAGATTAAATGGCTGTCTGCCTGAAAAGTTTCAAAGCAATTAGTAATCGCAGAACATTTCACAGGAGGGCAAAGTCTTGATAACCTTACAGAAACAACGTGGTTGCCCATGTGCCACGCTGTCAGACCTTGGCCCTGAGAACGGAGATTGAAAAAGCACTGTGAGCACTCTGTTACTAGACAATTATAAAAGTAAAGATTAAAGGTTTAAAGTAACAGCACTGAACGAAACTAATTTAATGTGTTTTGATATTAATGATAGACATATTTCAGTGTCTTCCAGCAGTCCAATAAAGGAAAATCACTGTACATCTCTCATGCAGGTTTTCATATCACCTTTGCTGAGGAAGATGCCATACAGTACACTGTCTGGATTATTTTCAAATAGATACTTATTTTGAACTCAAACTGAAACTTTGTACTTGAAAGGGAAAACATAGGGCTTATGACATTCTTTATTACCACATCAGTGCTGCCACAGAGTAGTGAAAAGCATACTGTAAAACTATTCTGGTTTTTATATCTACACTACTTTATTTGGAAGTATCTTAAGTACTCATTTTTTTGCACCATACTGCAATACGCCTTACAGATATTCCCCTGGTCCTTATTCTGTCAAGACAGAGTGAGAGATCCATCAAAACAAAATGTACAACACTCTTGAAGAAATGCTCTTGGAGAAATTGTGTGTGTAAAGGAGAACATCTGTGGACCACTGTCCCAAAAATAAAGCACTGAGCAGACTCTAGATAAATTAGGCTTCTATCATAATGACTCTCAAGAGTAACAACGCAAACCTTGACTGTTTTGAAAATCCTGACATAAGCCTGCACAGACTCTCTAGAGTCCTTCCATTTCCAGCCCTGAGGAAATACACTGTGTCAGTCTGTACCAATACCGCATTCTGCTCCCAAGCTTTCCTTTGGTTAGGATGTTGCTCGCACTCATAGCCCACATTGCTGTTCTCCAGCTCAGCACATACGATAATCTCACTGACTCACATTTTTTGTCACTGGTCTGCAGGAGTCTTCAGGCCAACAGAAGACAGCAAGTTTTGCTTTCACTGGGAGAACTTAAAACTACAAAAGAATTCCAGAGCATCCCCAAATGTGAATCTCATTAATCAACTAAATGCTGCTTCAGCCAAAAGGAGACGAAGTTTACTTGGGGGCTTTCTGAAAGCTTTCCCCCAACCATCACTCTCATGTTGCCTGGGTTCAGCTTCAGCAAGCTGATTTTCTCCTTATGAGTTCATTCTGTGAGTCCAGCACCAGCCATGTGGATAGAACTGTGAAGTTCTAGACAAAGTATGCTGTATTTGTACTCCTGTTCCTCCAACTCAGTACAATTGAAACTAGAGATCCTGAGCAGCTAGCATATCCTTCTTAATTTCTCATGAAAAATAACATGGGTGTCGGTAAATAAGGAATTCTCTGATTTAACAACTGGTAGGTACTCTTTTGCTTCATTAACCTGGTATGTTTTCAGAGAGCTAATCTACATAAGCAGACTGCCATGCTATCAGCACTATTTGGAGACATAAAGATCTGGCTGTTTGAAGCAGTTTACAGTTTAGGAGCCTCCAAGATGAGACACAAACAGAACCACTGAAAGTGTCTGAGTTGTGTCTGCTGACCCGAAACCCATGCAGCAGTCTGGAGAATGAATTTTTCTAGTGAAAATGAAGCCAGGCTGATTTCTTTTTCCTCTGTTCACTAAAATATATGTATCTATGCCTTCAAAAAAGCTACATAAAATTACTTTCTTTGCTTTTCTCTATTTGTAAGTAAAAATCACTCATTCAGTATTCTGATGAGATGGCACAAGTAATCCATTTGATATGATCTAAAATAAAGGTGTCTTAAATGAAAAAAAGAAAAAAAAATAAACAAAAAGGATCACCCAAGTATGATGATTTCCAGCAGTAAAGTAAGTGGAATGGTAAACTTCCTGAGCACTGTAAACATCGGCAAACTGTCAAAAAAACAAAATAAAATCCAAGCATAGTATCAGATTAACAGCATTCTTACAGTCTAATTCTTATTTTACTAACCTGGGGATGGAACATTTAGTCCAGCAATAAGAAACCAAAACAAGTACCAAGTCACTTAGCACATATATAAAAATGTCAGTCTGACATTAGATGCACACTAGACAACCAAATCATTGAAGGATAACAAGCTTTGCCAATTTGTAAACCAGTGCAACTGCTATGTTCTGAAGGTCACTGAGCATTACTGAAATGGAATATAATAGGTGTTTTCTACCTAGCATAACCCTATGAAATAATTCTTTCTGCAAAGGTAGAGTTACATAGAATTCATAAGGTAGAGTTACATAAAAATTATTTCTATTGTAAATTTAAGAAAAGAGACAATAAACCTGTCTCTGAAAATATGTATCAGAAATAAAATACAAAGAAAACATGCTTAGTAAACAAGCTGTAGTTTGAAAAAAGTAAAATAAATCCATGACCAAAAAAATAGAGGAAACACAAGAAACATGAAAGGTGGGAGCAGCTGCAACTACCAAACAAACTGCTACTTTTGAGCAACATATTGTTGACCTTCACGAATTAATGCAGTTGGAAACCTTTCTGGGTGAGAAAACACTTTCATCTGACACTTTGGAAATGTGACAGCATGGCCATACGGACCAACTAATCCCCTGCTTAAGATAGCTTAACAATTGCATCAATAAATGATACAATTCCAAACACAATGTTTAATAACTTTACAACAAGCATTTTGAATTTATGCATAGGATCATCTACACCTTCCAGACAACCCAAACAAGGTGAAGAATTCCTTAATGTAAACAAGTGTCATTTATTGTAACAAAATGCAGTGTAACAAAATGTTAATGGTAGAAACACTGCAGGCATTTTAAAATTTCTTTTGTAAAAATTAGTTACAACTAGTAAATCTAAAAGAGGTACACCAGCCATAGGAGAGGGAGAAGGCGCATTTATACACCCTACTAAACATTTAAATTTATAGTCAGAGAAAAGGGAAAGAAAAAGCCAACTTTTACAATTTTGAAATTACTTTCATATTCACAATAGCTGAAGTGCTACTAGGGACAGTAGTGCCTAAGTCTTTATGTCTATTTCAGTGGAAATAGTGAACACATTCAACAAAGAGTTGCAGAATCAGGCATCTAGTGTTCGTAGCTAGAGAACATTAATTCTATAAATAAAAAGAAATGTAAACAAATTAAAAGTAATATATTGGGGGACCTCATCACTCATCATTCTCTACAACTCCCTGAAAGAAGGGTGTAGTGAGGTGAGGGCAGCTCTCTTCTACTGTGCTGCAGAGAGAGTACCGGAGCAAATGGCCTTCAGCTAAGACAGGGGAGATTCAGACTAGATATTAGAAAAAAATTGTCACTGTTAGGGTAGTAGGGCATTAAAGTGGGCTGTCTGGAGAGATGGTGGGGTCACCATCCCTGAGGGTGTTTGGATCTGGCACAGGGTGATGAGGTTACTGGTCGAGGGTTACAGTGCTAGTGCTGGGTTGATGGTTGGACTGGGTGATTTTAAAGGTCTTTTCCAACCTTGACAATTCTGTGATTCTGTGATTCTCTTTTCTTTCCTAGCATTTGTCTCATAGTTACAAAATGCACACAAACCTGCAAATTCTGTTTTGGTTTAGCTTAGTACCAAACCCTCAGGAGCCTGCAATGACATAAAAAATCCACCACAACGGTAGTGCTGTATCCTACAGTGCTGGTGCAGCCATCGTGTTTCTGTGCTTGTCTTCCACAGAAAATAGTCTTCATTCTGTTACAGCACATGTGTACATTACTTACACCTTTCTAGCACTAGCATGGAAACAACTCTCATGGGTCTATGCTTACATTTAGAAGTGCTCCCTGAAAACCTGCTTTTTGGTGCTCAGCAGGGCTCGGCCACCCCACTACACAGCAGTTTTCCCACTCCTTGACAATTCCTAAATACCTGTCATGATGTTGTGGTACAAATATTTTCCTTATGCTTCTTCCTTCAGAAACATCTTACAGTTTCCCAACTCTCTGGTTAGGACACCCAGGAAAAGCTGGACTCCTAGGCATGAAGTGAAAATGAAAGCACTTTCATGTATACAATATATTGTGATTTTATGTCAGTACAGGCCTGGCTAGGCTCTCCTTAAAGGGAGCAGACAACTTGTAAACAGATCAAATGTTTGGTTAAAAATTTCATAACGGTACCAGGAGTTTAGATAGACAGGTAGACAGGCACTACATGAATTTAGAACTCTAGACAACACTCTTCTTCAGTGTTTCTTCTTCGCCCCACAAGAGAAAAGAGTAAAATCCAAACAGTCTACTTATAACTTCTATTTACTGTACCTGAGTTTGCTGGTACTTGATAATCCACTTAAGTGGTTTCCAACATAAATCAGAGGCAGAGGAAACAACTGTGATAAAATTAAAAGCACAACTCAAATTATTATGTTTAGAAGTACTGTTGAGAACCTTTACTTGACAGAATTTGATACCTATAATATCAGATGTACTTTTAGCAAGAAACAGGGGTTTTTTAAGAGGAAAAAATGTAACTGTGATGCTAACTCATCTGCAGGTCCCATTTATGTGACTAGTCATGACCACAGCTTCACTGATGTCATTGAAAGAGTTGGCAATGTACCACTAATGAGACTTACAATCCATTTAAAGTAAAAGTTAATCAGTTTTATTCTAGTTACTATAATCCCCAGATTAATACCCATTTTAACATTTAATTTTAGGTATAAAAGTAATATTAATAACAGTAGCCAAATACGCAAGTGAAGAAGTGGAATAAAAAAATTAAACTATAAGTATGCTGTGCTTCTCTATGTACTCCGCATATATTAGTACAACTGGAAGTTGCAACATTTTAGATCTAACCAAAAAATTATGCTATGTGAGATACTAGAAAGAAAAGGTAAGTATTAATGAGTAAATTAAACTTTGCTTCTAGCAAAGAGACTGACTTGCCCAGAAACATATGGTCCATAACACAATATAGAGAAACAATAACAGAACTTCAGAGCCTTAAGAAAATGTACAAGAAGCCATAGATCCCTAAAATAATCAGCTGCAATTCAAAGCCATTAATTTTCCTGTTACGGAAAAAATTACAGTATCACAGAATGGGTATGGTTGGAATTTGCAGAAGATTAAACTAACCAAAGTAATCAATAGAGACAAAAGCAGTGTGTACATTTGGTCCTACTCACTATCAGTCAAGACGGGCTGAAATGGCAGAAGACATAACAGAACCTCTATCCAAATGTGTCATAGTTGCTCTTGTTCCTACACAGTGACACTTCAGGGGACACTGCATTTGCCAAAGGCTATGCATTCTTAAAACTTTGTCTGCTGGAAAAGCATACAGAGGAGTGGGGTGTATTTTATCTATGCTAAAAATTCTGTGTTTCTTTCACAGCAAGAGAGAAGAAAGGTGAAGTGAAAAGTAACTGATAGTCAACTGAAGTTAACTTTTAAGCGAAAATCACAGTAAAAGTAAACAGGACTATAAAGAAAGCCGGAGTATAAGTAACAATAAATACTTGGCCTGTCGACATAAGTTTGCAAAAATTTTGTAACGCACTGTCTCGTCTGCAGATTTTTATTTAGAACATTTTGGTTCATTTAATCTACAGGCTGAAAACAGAGCAGACATTATACTATCCTTCCTCTGAAATTTGTTCCATTGTAAAGACAAAATTACAACATCCAGCACAACAGCAGAGATCAGTGAATCATTTACTTTAAAAGGGTCAGGAACTTCAAAGCTTCATCACTAAAATAAGCATTTCACTACTTTAAAAGTCTAGCTGAAAGCACTGAAGACATAAACCAGTTCAGGAATGAAAAGTAATGATTATCTTAGTGTCAAAGCAAAAGTTGACAAAAGGATAAGGAGTTGACCTAAGGGTCCCTTAAAAAGTAGAGAAATCAACAATGAGAAATCCAGCTGATTCACTGTGACTAGTCAAATCCAGCACTGCAAGCAATATGCAAGTCCTGGGTGCTAAATTGCTGACTGCTCCCAGCCTACCCAGTGAACTCTTCCAGACAACAGATATTATTAGGATAAAGAAAAACAGTGCCGTATTTTTTTAATGCCTTTGTACTTAAGTTAAAGTGAAGACAACAACAGAGAGGAAGCACAGTGGGACTGGGGGCAATGGAGGGAAGAAACTTCTCAAGGTCTCAATAAGTTGTCTATAAGTTGAACTCAAAGCTACCCACTGGGAAACCTTTCTTATTCTGGACTAAAGAAGGATTGTCCATTTTATGAATGATACCACAGATTTTCCTGCAAGACTTGTACATGTAGAAATGCCAATGATTTCAATATGCATTAAGAATAAACATGTATCTGACACATCCATTGTAAACCTCATACTGAGAGTAAGACAAGATTCTGCAGTAAAGATGCTGGCCTGAAAAGCTATAATATCTGAGCCCTGCAGCAGGGCTGGGAACTCTCCCTGTGTCCTGGGGCAAACATGAGCAATACCCCGCAACAAGACATAAAAACACAGGCTAATGCATCAAAGAAACACTCCAGCAACATTGTATAGATGCAAAAATCTTCAAGGATAATTGCTGTAGTCATTTCACATCCTAGCTCCCAAACTGAGGTAAGGGAAGACCCTCTCGCATTTGCTCTGTCCTGCCTCTTTAGACCAGACACATTTAATATGTCTGTATGATGCAGCTAGTCGCCACCTACAGCATTTTCAGTGGGCATTATTTTAGTCCCCCCTATGGAACATAAATCTTATACTGGGAGTCAACTGTTGTTCCAGTTTCTCATCTATCACATTATTTTTCTATTATTTTATTACATGCTCCATTAATATTTCTAAGCAGCCTTTCTCCCTTTGTGCGCGTTCAAAAGTCTTTCACAAACATATCTCCCACTGATCCCACAGAGACCTATACCCAGAAAAACACTCCAGGAATACGAAAGAGTTCATCCAGCTGTATGAAGGTAAAGCATCCTTCCCACATGCTGCATAACAAAATGGCACCAGATTTCTCTGCAAACAGAGTTTATCTCTACAGCCAAACACACTAGCATATTGCAGAGAAATTAAAATTATCAGATCCAATTTTAAACTAAACAACAATACAAATAATCCCATTTGGAAAAGAAATGCAAATGTTTTTCTTGTCCCCTTAAGAAAGAATGGTACTATAAGAAGTAACTCCTTCCTATTAATACCAGGACATATATAATCCTTACCTTCACAGGTATACTTTTGTCAAAATCAGGGAAGTGAACAATCTTATTTAGTTTTGACACATACAAGATAAGTATAGTGGCTGCCATCTAAACAAAAAGAAAAAACGAGAAGTCACGTAAGAGCAAAATTGTAATGTATTAATGAAAAAACTGCTTCAAAGAAAAAGTCCTTATATGAATTTGACAAATGCTAGGTTTTATGTATTTCTCTAAAAGAACAGCACAGAATGCAATTAATAAATTGAAATAATTTTACTCTTATCAATTCTGCCAGCTATTTATTTAAAATACACACATATACTCTACTATCCTGAAGAAAATTAGCGGCACTCTGTGAAACAATGCATGCTGAGAAGGAGCTGAGAAAATAAAATAGGACACAATCCCAGATAAACCATGAAATTTTTACTCAGAGAGTTTTTGTTTAGTCTGCAGAATCACTCCTAAAGCTTTTTTTTTGTAATGCAAGATGGAGGCTGGGCATTGATTAGTCTGTTGACAACATAAGGAAGAAATAATAAAGACGCAGACAGAATTAAGAAGAATGTCTGAGCAATCATACATCGCAGGTATAATCAACTGTCTAGAGAATGAGGTGGAGTCATGTTCTGCAGTCTAAATTATACCATATCATATGTACTTTATAAAGCCTTCAGGGAAATCTTGGAAGGATCAGTCAACAAAAAAAATGGAAATGCCATTAAGTCTTAGGTTCTGCAAAGAAAAAAGCTGCATCATCACATGAATCATTGCCACATTTTCTAGTCTTTCACTGAACCATGATCTGCGGTTCCTTGAGCTGTATGGATGTGTAAAACTCTCTCTCTCTCTCTCTCACACATCACAAAATATTTACAAGACATTTTACTCTCTCTAGAACCCAACAGCAGAGATGTCAGACTTGCGGTACCCTGTTTTCAATTCTTCCTCACTACCCCCTGGTGTGCAACCTTGGCAGAAGGCAAATTCTCTATAAAATATATTTGCCTAAACAACACCTGCTTCAAGGCTCAATCTTTATCAGTGATCCCTCTGCAGTGACGCATTCCTCTTTATGGACCACAAGCATTTGAACTTTGGTTTTACTATGATGCCTCCTAACAACAAAAATAATAAAAAACATTTCTGCTGCATACTGCAACTTATCCATGGGCAAATAAAGCAACAAAGAATCAAAATTTTGCACTGGTCCTACTGGAATACCGCTGGGAAATGGGGAGAGATCTATGAGGAAGTATATGGTTTGGCTACAAACAGGGGCAATATCTCTACACAGAGTCCATGCTCAAGGACCCTCGTAGAATGTATGCACTTACCAGAACAAAGCTGGACAGTTTTGAAGGTCAGATCTCTTAATTACTGAACTTTACAAGGAGAAATAACTAGCATTCCAGTCTTTTACATGACTCTCTCCAGGAAATAATTTTGACTCAAGCTCAAAGCTGCCTGTTTTCAATGAAACAAATTAGAGTTCCTTACAGTGTATCTAATCTAGAAAACAAGCAGTTCACTACAGCTGTGATTTTGCCCCCTAAAATCTACCTCTATTACCATTAGTTTAACTTACAAAATAATGAATACTTTTATTATGCTTTACTTGTGAACATACCTGTCCAATTCCAAGAAACATTGGTGATGGGAAGCTGAAAAGCATGAACAAATATTTAGTACTGAGGAATGGAAAAAAAAAAAAGGAAAAATAAAAAAGTTAAAGTTTAATACTAAAGTCAACAATTAAACATGAGGATGACTGGCCTGTGTTTCAGAAGAGCTCAGGACTACACTTATTGTAGTAGTAGTATTTTATTTCTGTAGCCCAAATAGTACAGCCCATGAACAGTTGATCAATTCTGAGCTGCTAGTTGTTTGGAGAATATTTGTCAGTGAAGGTAACACACTTAGAGAACTCTTAATGCGTAATTTCTTGAGTAGCCTCACATATACTTTTTGCATCCTGAGATGGGACAGTAACTTAAACCTCTTGCACTTGCTCTAGCTTGGAAGCTTATCTCTGCAGTCCAAACATACTAGCAATATGTTTTTGTGACAATCAAGTACTTAGGGTAAATGTTGTAGAAACATCTATTGTCTACTAAACCAGCTACATTCCTACCACCATAACCCTTCAGTTAGCTTTAGCTGAAAGCAGGGATAGAATCATAGAATGGTTTAGGCTGGAAGGGACCTTAAAGATCATCTAGTTCCAAAGCCCCTGCCATGTGCAGGAACACCTTCCACTACTCCAGGATACTCAAAGCCCTATCCAGACTGGTCTTGAGTACCTCCAGGGATGGGGAGTCCACAGCCCATCCGGACAACTTACTCTGGTGCCTCACCACTCTCACAGTAAAGAATTTCTTCCTACTATCAATCTAGATCTGCCCTCTTTCAGCTTAAGGCCATTTCCCTTTGTCCTATCATTACATGGCCTTGTGAAAAGTCCTTCTCGAGCTCTTCCCTTTAGGTACCGGAAGGCCACAAAGAGGTCTTCCTGGAATCTTCTCCAGGTGGAACAACCGTGTCTGTCTCAGATTGTCCTCACAGGAGAGGTGCTGCAGTCCTGTGATCAGCTTAGTGGCCTCCTCTGGACTACTTCCAACAGGTCCATGTCTTCTTTGTGTTGTGGGGCCCAAGACCTCGATGCAGTGTTCCAGGTGGGGTCTCACCAGAGCAGAGGGGTAGAATCCCCTCCCTTGACCTGCTGGCCACATCTCTCTCTTCTGATGCAGCCCAGGTGGTTGGCTTTCTGAGCTGCAGCACAGAGTGCTGGTTCATATTCAGCTTTCAGGGCCAGTCTCAATCCATTCTCCGTTCAGACTACATTTGTGCCTGGGATTGCCTCAATCCAGGTGCAGGACCTCATACTCGGCCTTGTTGAAATTCGTGACATTTGCAGAAATTGCTGTACTCCTACTTGGTGCGATGAGAAATATACATCTCAAATGAACACAACCAGGATGGGAACAAAGCATTGGCAAAAGAAACAAACACTGAATCACAGCAGGAAGGCCATAAGACCACTGCCATCCTAACACAGAGTTAGGAGCAACTGGTAGCAAAAGAGATTCAGGGAAAGAGGTATCAGGGACAGAAAAGCGTAAGAAATAACAGGACTTCCATTTATAATCATGTGACACCTAAACTGCCTTTTGTTCAGTATTTACAGCTACTCCATATAAAGATGGAGAGTTCACCCATCTATACTACACAGATTTCTCCAGACATTTGTGACTTGCAGAGGCCTAAATATTTCCAGCAATGCTGTAAGGTCTTCATATAAAACTCAGGCTTACTGATGGACATACTGTCCTTGATTATCTCACACAGATGTGCTAGATGTATGCCAGGGACTTGCAGGGAGCTGCAGTTTGTAGGATAAAACCCACTGCAAACCAAAATCTCAACTTGCACCACGTATAATTTATGAGACATATTAAATACAGCTGTTATATGTTCAAATAGCACTGAATGTTAGAAAATGACATCAAGTTTGGCTTTTGAACTTTCTTTTCATTTTGTTTTCTCTTTTTCTTATTTTGATTCAGGATGAGCTGAACCACAGCAAAAACAGAGCAAAGATTTTAAGTAAAACATATTAATGGTGAGAAAAATGGCAGTCACAGGACAATCACAGAATCACAGAATATCCTGAGTCAGAAGGGATCCACCCACAAGGATCATGGAAGTCCAGCAAGTACAAATCTAGATCGGGAAAGTATGAATTGGAGATGAATGCTCAAGTTCCTCTATTTCCCACAGCTGCAAGACTAAGAGTAAAACGCAAAGTGTAAGAGGTCTGCAGTAAATGCAGTTGCTTTACACAGTGGTAGAGGATGCTAATGATTCCATATGGGTATTAGCGACATCACGTCCAAGACGGAATCTTTCAGTGTTTTTATGATTAAGCCATTTTGCGAGGTTCACTTTTTATTTCTGGCTACCTCAGAAAAGAAAGATGCTGGAAGGAAGATACTGTTCGGCAGGAACAGTTAGGGAATACGCTGTTTCTCTCACGGGTGTCTGAGGTGGTGTGATCCCCTGGGAATAGCGAAAAGCCCCCGAGAAAAGACCGGCGCTGTCGGAACTGTGCCTGCCGTCGGGCGGTGCTGCAGAACTGGTACATACTGGGCACAAGTGGGGTCTGAAACTGGAGACACCGGCCCGGCTCCCGGCACATTACGCACCAGAGGGCTGCCCGGGATCCGAGCTGCACGGACGCCGTGGGTGACGCCAAGAGGAAGGGGAGCAGGAGCGGGAACGCTTCCCCGCCGGGCAGGGACAGCCTGGCACCGCCTGGCACCGCTGTCCCCCCACCCGCGGGCGGGGGGACCGGGCCTGTCCCGCCGCCCGCTCTGCTGCCGGCGCTCACCTGTAGGCGCTGAGGAGCGCCTTGTTGACCAGCACGATGAGGAAGGAGCACGTCCCGTAGAAGAGCGCCGAGAGTATCCTGGGCAGTGCCGGGGACGCGGCGGCGGCGTCCGCCTCCTCCCCCGCGGCCTTCCCGGCGCTCATGGCGGCGAGGAGCGGCGGTGAGCAAGGCCGCACCGCGGGCGGCACCAGGGCGGCCGTGGGGCCGCCGCTCCTCCTCCTCCTTCTCGCCGGCCCGTCCCCGAGCGGCGACAGCGGCACCGGATCCCGGACACGGCGGCCCCGCGGGAGGGTCTGGAGCGGCGCCGCGCCTCGCCTGGCCTGCGGNCGGTCCGGCAGCACGGCCTGCGGGGCCCGGCGGCGGGGCAGGAACCGCGCGGAGAGCCCCGCGGCTCGGACCGCCGTGTCAGCAGCTCCCGAGCTCCTGCCCGGTCCCCGGCAGCATCCGGCACCACCCTGCCGTGGTGTTAAACCAGTCCGGTGGCAAAGCAGGGCCTCTGGGGCTCGCCCGCGGAAGGGAGAGGTCCGCGCCGCAGGGACAGGGCTGCAGCCAGCCCTCAGCTCCCCCAGCACCTGGCCTGGGCTTCGCGCGACGGGACGGACTCCCGCAAATTTCTCAAACTGTAAAAAACTCTCTACACAATTTGCCTCGGGTGGTTTAACTTGTGTCAAATTTCAAGGGACAGGGAAAATAAACATCTTCAACCTTTTCTGCAACAAGTCGGGTTGTCAGAAACAAGGCAGAGGCTGAGTATTTAATAATTACCAAACAGCACACATTAAATCTGAAAATTAAATCAAGTTTTTATTCAAAGCATCTATTAGAATGACAGCACATCAACTCTTCTGCTTTTAACTCATGCCAAGCTACAATTTAAATCTTTCAAAGCACTGAACAATTTCTTGTATGTAATCACTTAATAAAACAAAAAAGCAGTCTTCCAAATCCTGTCTTTTGCCTTTTTAACTTGGTATTTTACCCAAAACTAGTCGTGATCCAAAACTGCTTCAGCTGTCTGAATTTTGTCTATGGCAAAGTACAATCCAGTGTACTTGTCATACTTAAAAGACCTGAGGAAATATTCTGGCTGACTGAAAAAAAATTTAAAAAACTGAAACCCAACAACAAAAAAACCCACCAAAAAACTCACAACCAATCTTAATGAAATAAGATGCCAGTCTGCAAGTGGCTGGTAATTACAGAGTCTCCTGCCCTGTGAAATACTACTCAGGAGCAGTTCTGAGTTATGATTCAGAATTACAACAGATGTATGTTCAGGGCTCATTTTGGGATCAGACTATTCACATGAAACCAGATGAACAGTCAAAAGCATGTAATTTTTTTTTTAGAAACCCAAAACCTACATATATGAATGAACTACCAGTTTTACATAGGCTAAGAAGCCTAGTATGACTAGTGTTTCCTGTTTTTTCAGAAGCTGAAGCAGAAGTTAAACCGTATCACTGGTGCAAAATTATTTACATTCAATGAAAGAGACTTTTTTTAAAAAATTATTCAATTACTTTTTAGTTAAGTGCATCAACACAAGATTTAAACAAACTGGTTTAATGAGATTTTCAACCACAACAGGTTATCAGAGAACATACTTCAACAGCTGCAGTTTCTGATGTAAAATCACTCTACTTTTCTGGAACAGCTGTATGCATCTGGTCAGCCTATTATCAAGTGATTGATAAAATGTTTTCTTCTTTTTCAGTTTAAGTGAGAGGGAAAGAGGCTTCCCTTCTCATCTGAATTTCCTGACTTCTAACGAGAAGAAGTAGTTAAAGCAAGCAGGTCAGTAAATACACATTATTAATATCCCCTTAAGCAGTAGCTTAACAACAACAACCAACAACAAAACCACACACAAAAAGTCCAATCTGAAAACAAAGTTTTGTTAGCATATTAGGAATCTCTGGCTGCCTTCAAAGCAAAATATGGAAAAAGATCACCAGGAGACAATGCTACTGAAAGTATACAACATTCACAAAGTGACAAGATACCCTGTTAAACATTTTATATCATCATCTGAGTACTAGGCAGCATTCTGCAACTTCATTTATTTGGGAAATATATGAAATCACACTGTTAACACACTTGTAACTACCTTTGGAAGCCTATTTTCTAATTGTATAGTGAATACTTTTCTGCAGTGTTTAATTTATAGCTGTGCTATGGTTAGTGAACAAAAAATCGGCATGTTATCCTGGAGTAAAGCAGTAAGGTGGCTTTATGCATGGTAAGTATTGGAGGCTTCTATTTGCTAATCATTATATAAAAGCAATACTTTAAAACTTAGTGTTTGCTAATAGAAGACCTAGAATAGTTCACTACAAATTCATACCACCCTGTAAATAACCCCTTTATTAACAAAATCAAGTGCCAAATCACTACAGGGTCGAAAAACACCTGAAAAAATATTACCAATTGTTTACCTTTTTCTAGACTTTGCAAGACTAATCATTTTCAGATAAAACAATGTGCAAAACTTCCCAACTACACATGTTAGGAATAACAAGTGCTACCAAGAGATTCTGCTGAAATCAAATGAAAAAAAACATGAAACAGCAAAGTCAAGCCTCATACCTTGAGCAGTCACAGTGAAGATATTCCCTGCATGAAGCATTTTCTTTCCCTGTACAAGTTGAGATAACTAACCTTTGCCCTTCGCCTTGGAAATGCTAGGTAAAGATATACTGACATTAGAAAAACATGGTTTCATTGCTGTTTAACAATATCCCCACACCCATCACTTTGCTTAAATAGTCAGATAAATACTTTTTTGTCAGCCTTCTTTGGCCACATGTACCATCCCGCTAATCGTGAACACTTTGTTCAGAAAGTGTTTCCTGTGAAATCTGCTTCAAATAAATGAGTTAACCTTGCAAAATCTAGCTTTCCATGACACATAAATTTGTCAACTCTGCCTTATGCAGTCCCATATTTACAAAATACTTAGAAATTTTACATCTGTCTTCTACCTTATCAAAAGTGCAATTCTCTCACCCCACGTTATGGGGCAACAACATTCTTCATAAATTCTACAGAATAGCAGCCTATTATAAGCAAATAAGGTGCTTAGCTTATGCTTGGGATCTAACTGGTTAAGTAACACCAGAAAGTACATTTTTTATGGACAGAGACTGCTCCACCTATCTACTGTCGAAGGGGTGCCACAGCTAAGTTTGCCAGCTCAATGAGCGCCAGCGCGCCATGCATGCGTTCACGCTGCTCCTGAAGGCGGCGGTGGCGGGCAGCTGAATGAGCGCTGTTTTTCTCTTCATCATCCTCTTCGTCAGACTGAAGATACTCCATTGGGTCCTGCTGTTCCTGATCCGTTTTCTGGAGTGCTTTGGTCTTCAAAGCAGGGGCACGCTGCTCTCTAGTCTCCCAGTATCTATAACATCAAATGTGAGGAATACTTGTAAAATACTGACTCTCACACCAACAATTCAAAATGCACAAAAGCCTCCCAAGCACTAGCTTGCATCCAACTGGGCACTACACTTGGCTTTTTCTTTCAGCCCTTATATAGTAGTATTTAAGCTGTCAGAAACCTTCTTCATTCAGTATTTTAAGTGCAAAGTGCCCAAGTGAACATCTGTGACAGGTTTCGTGTCTCCATGGTGTTCCCAGCAGGCATTTCTCCCTAGGCATACACAGCCTCTCATACAAATGCAAATTCAGCAAAACTGTAGCACTAGCTAATAAAGTATTAGCATGTGTTGATCAAGCAAAGAGAAGTATTTAAGCAGAGAGCAAACACAAAACAAAACGAAAAAATTTCATGAGGAACTTTGTCTTGACCAGGAGTTCATAATTCTTCAAAGGACACGCAAGGCTGTGCTGATCTGTACTGGAAGAACATCTAGTTTTGGTTTCTTGTGGTTTTACCATCATGAAGAATAAATGCTGTGTCAGGCCACCCTTTTAAGTATTTTGAGAAAAGTGACACCATGAGGGAACTTACTTTGCTAGCCACTCAGCCACAGCTTTATTGTCAGCTGTCTGCTTCTTACTCAGCCTGTCTGTGAGCTCTTCCCTCTTCAGTCGGGCGTATGGATGTTTGGGACAATGACGGTTTGCATGTGTGAATCTGCTTAAACAGCCTTAAAAAACCACAAAGTGACAATGAAAAACGTGTTACAGAAAGCAGGCAACCAAAGGAAGTTACCATCTGTGGAATAGAAGTGCCACTGAATCCAACCTTCCCCATTCACAAAACTTTTGGTTTGGTTAAACACTGAATGCTCTAGTTGCAGGGTTCATAACATGCCCCATCATTTTATACATTAGTATCCACCGACAGAGAATGTATGCAATCCTTAGATACATACTTGCAGAATTAGGCAGATTCTGCATGGCTCTTCCCTGCCCTAAGAATTCCACGAAATTAAACTCCAAAGCTTTTGCCATGTGGACATGCATACATTTCCAGTATTAGTCTGACCCCAGAAAGCTGCAAATTGTTCTCTGATGACTCACCATTCTCTGAGCAGACAAAAGGTTTCTCTCCTGTGTGGAGACGCTGGTGAGTTTTGAGCTGCCCGCTCTGTACAAAGGCTTTCCCACAATCTGGGTAGTCACATAAATAAGGCCTTTCACCTTAAAAATAGTAACAAGAGAGATTTGTGAAAGGTGATTAGAAGTGCTCTAGTATGCAGTGGTGGTCCCTGGCTTGAGACTTGCACAAGCAAACTCTCATTTTACCAGCTCAGAAATTCACACCTGCTTAAAAAGCCCTGGTGTACTTTGAAATGCATGCTCTATGCTACTGGACAATATACTTATTTCCAAAGAGGGAAGAAAGAAACTGTATTTTTCCTTGTCATATTTTCTGATTTAAGACTCTTAGATAGCACTACATAAGCTTTGTCCTGTGAAACTGTGCACCTGTAGAGCAGAAATATATAAAGTAAATGGACAAGCAATGTAATTCAAGTTGTAACCACATAAATTTTATCCTTACCATAGCCTAAACTAGGGTAAAATATCTGAGGCGAACATTTCTATGAGGTTGTTGAAATAGCTCATTAGGAGAAATAGCTCATGTTTGAGAAAAGTTATAATGATGGAGGCTGCACGAAAAACTTATTCCAGATTTAAGTTTTCTTAGGGCAGTCATCAAGGAAGATTTCTTCATGCAAACTGCAACCAGAAGAACAAAGGTAGCAGGTGTCTCCTTCCTCAAGCAGATCTGACTGTACACACTACACAAAGGCATGCCATGCCACCGACCTCAGGAAGGCAACAAAATGAGGGTGAGTCTGGCTCACTAATTCAGAGGAATGACACCAGGGTAAGCTCTACTCAGTTAAGTAGTTCTTACAAGTTCAACACACTGTATGATCAAGTGAAATAACATCTTTTGACCAAAAAACACAAGGAAACTGCTGTTTAATATTATCTAGATTAGTCATAGTGACTTGAGTCAGAAAGACATAACGAGAGCCAAGGCTTTTGTGAGATTTTGTTTGGATGGTTTTGGGGGAGTGCTGGTGGTTGTGTCTGTATTGTGAGCCACATTTTGGCTGTATTGTGAGTTCATATTTTACGGCAAATACAGAGTGCTGTTGAAGAAAAAAAAAATATTTGCTTGGTTCAAAAAAAACCCAAACAGCATCTTCAGTTCAAGCTCAGCTGAGTATTGAGTCAGTTAATCATATATTTTAACTTAACTACAACTTGCCTTCTCAATACAGTTCAGTAAATTACCATGACCACCTCCATCCTAGAAAATTATTTAGGTCGTGGGAAAAAAACAACTGGGTGGTGATTTTAAGCATGGGGACTCTTCTCTCAATATTTAAATGCACTTCTTAGGATGTTACAGTCCTGAAGTTGCAAGCCACTTTTTAAGTTACTATAACCTCTTACAGTGATGTGAAAAATACATCAGCAATGAGAAAACAAATCACAGAGACGAGGCAATCAAGATACTAAGTGCTTCCAAGCTCAAGTACAAAGCACCAAGCTCAAGAGTAGTTCTCTCTCTTACGAAGTAAGTCTGTGACATCAACAGACAAAATGTTTACACAATTTGCCGATATTATTATAGCCCAAATTGCTGCTACACTTCCCCACAACCCACAGGGTTAAAAAGACTTTGACTGACTAACAAGCACTGGGAGCAAGTAATTATTAATTCAGCAGTTACAATAAAATCATAACAGGTCAAGTTCTTTGGGATTCCTTTATGTTTGTTTGGGGGGGGTTTAATTTCTTCTTAGGTGCTTCCTAAGTGGCTCACCCCAGCTATTCACACCTTCCTTTTACTTACCGGTGTGAGTTCGTTTATGGGCTTGCAGTGACTTCTCTCGTGGAAAAACCCTGTTGCAAATATTGCAGCGTATCCTGCTGGAAGAGTGCTCTCCTTCACTGATCAGGTCTCGGACGGTGTCTGCTCTTGGACGGCCACGTCTTATTCCATCCTGGGTGTAAATAACGAGGGAACTAAACTCAGGCACTTCCTCCCCCCTGCAGTTTGGCCAACGGGCGCAGCATTCCCTGGAGCGACAGTATGACCAAGGATGGTGCTGTGACAGCACAGAGCCACACCAGACTGTGCCTGGCCCATTCCTAACTCACTCCCAATGGCTGCGCTGCTGCCGGTGCAGGAGGAGAGATGACAAGCACCACCATGTGCTCAGGAACATGGGGAGAAACTGACAACAGGATCACAAAATGGGTCAGGTTGGAACGGACCACAGTGGGTAATCTGCTCCAAACTCCCTGCTCAAGCAGTCATTCTAGAGTACATGGCACAGGATTGTGTCCAGGCAGTTCTCAAGTATCTCCAGTGAAGGAGACTCCAAAACTTCTCTGGGCAACCTTTGCCAGTGCTCAGTCACCAGCACGGTAAAGAAATTCCTCCTCATATTGAGGTGGAACTTCCTGTGCATCAGTTTCTGCTTATTGCCTTTTCTTCATAGCTTGTCACAACCAAGCAGAGCCTGACTCCATCCTCTTGGCACCCTTGTTAGATATTTATATACATTAATAAGGTCCCCTCTCAGTCCTCTTTTCTCGAGGCTTAACAGGCCCAGCTCCCTCAGCCCTTCCTCGTAAGAGAAATGCTCCAGTCTCTTAATCATCTTTGCTGTCCTGCACCGGACCCATTCCAGGAGCTCCATGTTTCTTGTACCGAGGAGTCCAGAACGGAACAAAGCACTCCAGATGCGAGGAGAGAGAGGACAAGGGGAAGTTTTTTTGATGGCGAGGGTGCTTTATTTAAGGGGGTTTTTTTCACTTTTAAAAGAGTGGAGGACAGGCAGCTGCTCCACGCCCTGCCTTTCCCCGGGGCGCGCGCGCCGCTGCCGGAAATGACTTCACTTTAAATGCCCGGGCGGAAGCGCGGGAGGGGCGCGCGCCGCGGAGTCACCCTGCAAGCGCGCGGCCCGCCCGCCCCCGCCCGCCGCGCACTCACCTTCAGGTGCCGGTGCCGGCCGCCGCTCCCCGGGCTCCCTGCCTGCTCCTCGTCCCCGGTGGGGACTCTGCCCGCTGCCCCGCGGGGCGGCGGGAGGGCTGAGGGGCCGGCGGTGCTGTCGCCGCCGCCGGGGCTGAGGGTCACGTTGTGCGCATTCTCGCCCCAGCGCCACGGGTAGACCATGAAGTCGCTGAAGCCGGGGCTGGTAGGGACGGGCGGGACGGGCATCGGCTCCTCGGCCCCGCTCCCCCCCGAAGAGGGTTTGATCGGGGTGGTTTTGATAACGGAGACCAGGACGCGCTTCGGGGAGTCCTGGCAAAAAATCACCGGGGGGGGCCCCGGCGGGAGCCGCTCTGCCATCGCCGACCCCTCGCGGGCAGCGGCGAAGGGAGCGCGGAGAGAGAAAGGAGGGCGCTCCTCGGCGGCACGGCCTCGCTGTCCGCTCCCGTGTCCCGGGATGGGCTGTGCAGTTGCACGGATGTCCCGCGGCCGTCGCCACCTGTCGCCACCCGGGCCCGCCTCAGCCGCTCATCACTGAGGACGGCGGCTCCCCGTGGTCTCGGTGCCTTGCCCTCCGCACCCCTCCGCCTCCGCGGCCACCCCCGAGCGGAGCCGCCAAGTCAGCGGCGGCTCCCGGCCATGGCAGCGGCCGGAGCGAACCAGTCACAGCGTCCCCGCACCTTTCCGAAGCGAAGCCGGCCCCGCTGGCAGCCCCGGTCCCGGCGATGCCCGAGCAGGAGCCGCCGCCGCCGCCGCGGTACCTCCGCGCTCGCCGCCCGGGCCGAGCCCCAGGTTTTCCCGCGTTACGTTTCGCGCCCGAGCGCAGCCAATCATCCGGCCCGGCGCGAGTGTCACGGGGAGTCTGTTCCCGCCGACCAACCGCTGGGCGGGAAAGTGGGCAGCCGCGCCTCTAGGGGCGGGGCCCGGGGGGGACGAGGCCGTGCGGCTACTGCCATCCTATTGGGTAGCCGCCGGGCCCAGGGCCCCGGGCGAGGCGCTGATTGGGCCGCCGCGGTGGGGGCGGGGCAAGGCAGGGTGGCGCGCCCGGGCAGGTTTGGCGCGCTGTGGCTGTGGGCGGGCTGTTCGGGCCAATCCCGTGGCAGCACAGCGGAGTTGGCGCGCCCGGCGGGTTAAAGGGGCCGCCTGGCGGTGGGACAGGAGTCGTGGCTTCGCTGTCCTGGGGCGGGGGAAGCCCTTTCCTTTCCCCTGACGGGACCCTGCTGTCAGCGGCCGACAGAGCTGGGAGCGAACTTGCCGGCTGGGACCCCCGTGAACTGTCGCCGCCGCCGCAGGCGTTGTAGGGCGGGCGGGCGCGGTTCGGACGGCGCGGCCGTTATGGCGCTGGCGGGGCCGCCCGGGGTTGCGCCCAGTCCAGCAGCGGTGCCCGTGGCACTAAGGCACCCGTAGCTGTACAGCTACATGCACCGCTCCCGGCGGTGTGAGAAGTGGTCAGGAGATATTGTCACGGGCCTCGACTCGGGAATTTTAGGAGGTTCTTAAGGCAGGTGGTGTTTTTAGAGGATGGTGCCAGACTCTATTCGATGGTGCCCAGCGATAGGACGAGGAGCAATGGCCCTAGGCTAAAACACAAGAAGTTTCACCTCAACATGAGGAAGAGCTTCTTTACATTGAGTGTGGTAGAGAACTAAAATCCAAAAAGTTTCACCTCAACATGAGGCTGCTCCAGCCTGAGAACATAACTTGCATTTATTACGCTAGTAGCTAACTTTGAGGCCAGTACCGGGAGCACAGAGAAGCCATGGAGCTGTAAAAATGTTGTTTTTTTTTTTTTTCCCCAGATCTATTTTGTTCACAGTTCATATGCTGCGGACTGCTGCCTTGTAAGAGTGTTAGCAAACGTCACTGCTGGCAGGAATTGAAAAGTGCAGGGAAGAGCAGGTTTGCAGCATATGACTATTAACTAATGCCTCTTTGGATAACAGGAAAAGCCTACCAGTTCTTCCAGTGCAGAGGCTGCAGTACAGGGCTGCAGTATTCCTTATCCATCCTGAGATCAGCAGCCCTTTCATTATGAATTATAGTTGAGTTTTTTTTGACTGCTCTTTTAAACTAACTAAGAATCCTCAAATTTTTGCTTAAGCAAATTCTTGTTCATTGTAATGCTATCCCAGCTTCTCAAAGTCAGTGTTTCATGTCAAAGTCCTGCCATTACTATGCCAGGTCAGGCCTTGCTTACCAGGCCAGAAAGAAAATGCTGCAGCTTGTAACATTTGTTTCCAAAAGGAGCAAATAGCGAATTTCCACATGTTTGGATCTGACCCCCTTGAAAACCTTCAGCCCTAAAAATAGCCCATAGTAAACAGTTCTGGTAATATAATGATGTTGTAGAGGAGTAGTAATACAGAAAATTATGTTAAAATCTATTTTAAAATGAAAAAAATAAAAGGGAAAAATGACTCACGTTAAAATAATTACATCCCAAAACCAAACTGCAAATACTCTTTGTAACTTTCCAAAGCTACATGTCTAATGCTTCAGATAGTACATGTAGCTGCTAAAGAACTCCAGTGATGGATGGAATTAACGTTTTGAGCTGGTATACAGAACTGTAGATATTGGGAATGGTGCAGTGCATTGTGAGCAACTGAATATCTCCATATTTAACCTATGCTGCCCCAATGTACACATTATATTTTGTGATGACATTTGAGGGCCTGGCAGCAAATTAACTTCTTTACATGGGTCTTGTAAATTTTTCTAATGCCGACTAACAGAATTTTGTTAATAGAGCCAACACAAGAGAAGGAAGGAGTTAGTTGATGCCACATGTGATATTTTAACTGTTCTGACCAATAGTCTTTCATGTTGTAATAACAATAACCGAAGAGAAGTGAACTTTTTCTCCAGATCCTGCCCCTGGAAGCAAAAATGTGCATATAGAATGTACCCATCCTAAAGGGCTTAAACCACACTGCTTTTCAGTACACAGTCATAGGTATTGTGGTATATTATTATAATAATTCATTTAACATGTAAAACCAGCTCTGAAGTAATCATCTGAACTGCAGTGTCTTAGCAATATTAAATATGTTTGCTTTCCATAGTATTTTGTTGCTATGCTCCTAACTTAATGTGTGTTGTGGTTTGACCCTGGCTGGATTCCAGGCACCCACCAAAGCCTCTCTATCACTTCCTTCTGCAGCTGGACAGGGGAGAGAAAATTTAACAAAGGGTTCATGAGTTGAGATAAGGACTGGGACAGATCACTCACCAAATACTGTCACAGGAAAAATAGGCTGAATGAGAGATATTAATCTAATTTATTACTTAAAAAGCCAGAGCAGGATACTGAGAAGTAAAATAAAACCTTCAAGACATCTTCCACCTCACCCCTCCCTCCTTCCCAGCTCTGCCTCATACCCCAGTGGTGCAAGGAAACAGGGAACGGGGGTTATGGTCAGTTCAGCACAGGAGGCTTCTCCCACTGCTCAGGGAGAGCAGTCCTTCTGCACTGTGGGGTCCCTCCCATGGGAGACAGTTCTCCATGAACTTCTCTGATGTGGCTCCATCTCACGAGCAACAGCTCTCTGTGACCTGCTGCAGTGTGAGTCCATCCCATGGGCAACAGTGCTCCCAAAACTGCTGCAGCCTGGGTCACTCTTCCATGGGGTGCAGACCTTCATAGATAGGCTGCTCCAGCATGGGGCCTCCCTTGGGTTCACAGCCTCCTTTGTGCATCCACCTGTTCCTGCCTGGGGCTCCTCCACAAGTTGCAGGTGGATCTCTGCATCCCTGTGGATCTCCATGGGCTGTAGGGGCACAGTTGCTTCACCACAGGCTGCAGGGGAATCTCAGCTCTGGTGCCTGAGCACCTCCTCACTCTCCTTCTCCACTGACATTGGTGACCTGTGGAGTTGTTCCTCTCACGCTCTCCTCTGGCCGCAACTACATCTGCGCAATCACTTTTTCTTCTTTCATCTTAAATCTGTTATCACAGGAGTGTTACCACCATCTCTGATTAGCCCAGCCTTGGCCAGACGCACATCTGTCTTTGGAGCCACCAGGGATTGGCTCTGCCAGACATGCAGGAAACTTCCAGCAGCTTCTTGCAGAAACCACCTCTGTAGCCCTTCTCCCCTCCAAATCTTGCCCTTGCAAACCCAACTGAATGTGTTAAAGCATTAATATTTTAGTGTAGAAACAAGGAAAAGTTCTTTCTGAGAGTAGAAGGACCAAGATAATGAAACACAATACAACCTATAGTCAGATCAAATCCTACTTATTACAACAAAGTGTAACTTTTATCATACATGACATGAGACAAATTGTAAAAGGATAGTGAGCAAGGATTCAAGAGTAAGCAGGAAAAATACCTGTGTTCTATCTGGCTAGTTAGACTCAAGATGGAAATGACAATTATGGGGTTTGAGGATAATAAACTCTTTCAGAAATAAAACCAACTAACTCTGAAACAGAACACAAACATGACAAATAAAGATGAAAAGAGGTATTCTACCTCTTTAAGGCATGCACTTTAGGTTATGACCTTTAGGTAGATAATAGCAAACAATCACACTGCATTTAACTTTTTTGTTATTATGTTACAATATGGACTTAAATAAAAACTTAGCAATGGTAATTACACTTTTTATTATTTCATTTTTCAAGTTTCCATATTTCCTGTCTGAGCATTCAGATTCCACTCTAGGAGTCACATTCACAACCCATGAGACTTTCACTGGTGGGACTGAGACCCTTTTGCAGTTGGTGGCTCTAGTGACCTGATGGGTGCCGCATTTGAATCCCTACACACTCACACTGTCAGACAAGCTTCCTTTACTGTCCTGACCCCATGTTTCCTATAGCAGAGTCCTGCAAGGTGGATTCCTTGAAGTATTTTAATTGTTATGCAGCAACACAGTAGCAGCACGCACTGTTCCTAAGGAATCCCTGGGCTTTTACACCCTTACAGTCTAGGCACCCACCCTTCACACCCCTTGCATGTGCCTCTTGGTCCAGTGGTGATATTTGGGCTGGGGTCTCCTCCTTGCTCATTGGGTCCTGCAGAGTCTCTAGGTGACTGGCCACCCCCACCCCTACCAGCCAGCACCACAGGTCCCTGTGACCTTTGTTATCAGAAGGTCGATGCCCGTTCATGGCTCTTTTGGTGGGGCTCCAGCCATTTGCTGCCAACCAGGGCAAATGTCCAGCTCACACACAAAGCTCCCAGCATGAGGTGTATTCCTCTATAAGCGTGTCCATCTTTGGTGATGCAGCTCTCTGTTTGGTTTAAAACTTCATGTAGTCAATTTTGCTCAGCAGGATTGCATTGCTGGAAAATTCAGATCCTGTAAGTGACACAATGTTACCCTCTCTACCTGTTCTGGTGTCCTGCCCCAGAATGGGACCTTGAGCCGTGAGATGTGTTCAGGATGTTTCTCCCTCAGGCAGGAGAGATGGAGGCACTAGAAAATGAAATGTGCAGGGATGAGAAAGTGTCTGTAAGAAACGTCAAGGACAGGATGACCCTTGCTGGTGATTAAGTACTTCACTGTGAAGGTCAGAGAAACACAGCCTCTGTTCTCAATTCTGTCTCTTGTAATTAGGCACTTCTGCCCCTTGGGAAAAAAAAAAAAGGAAAAAGAAAAGAAAAATAAGCAAGGGCTCCTTTGGCAAAGATGCCATATTCCATATCTACACCTGCTAGGCAAGCTTGTGTAGAGTTGTTGTTCTGTGCATGTGAAAAATCCACTTGAGAGAACATGGATGGAGTAGCCACTTTGGCAGACAGCCCTCATCTTGACTTAACATGAGTCACCTGTTGTCAGAAAGGTTAGACACCTATGCCTAGTACTGCAACCATGAGGTTCGGGCTTTGCATGCAAATACGTAATCTTGCTGAAGCCATGGCTGTTACTTTTCAATTCCAGGCAGAACATTTGGTTTCGCTTCGACAGTAAAATTCAGGTTTTCCTTGTCTGTCTCTGTTGTTTGTGTAAGTATGTAACTTGACAAACACACACTGATTGCATATAGTGAAAAGCTGTGAAAGGAATGAGAGGGAGGTTTTTTTACAAACAGTAACTGCTGGTAGATAAAAGCCAGATACTGATAGGTGAAAGAAGCAGTGGGCGGAACCAGAAATTCCAGAGGAATTCCACTAGTTGACACAGACTGTTGCTCACCCAAGGCCATGCTAAATTCCTGGACTTGGAGAAAAAGAACAGAGATACAAAGAAAAAGGGGGGGGGGCAGGTGCAGATTAGAAGGGGGTCTGTATTAGGTGATTCGGGAAGTCTGTACCTCTCAAGTACCTCAGCCAGCAGGGAAAGAGAGATGGAAATGTGGCTGGGAAATTAGGATAAAAAGGAGGCTGCATCCTCCAGCCATCTGAGAGACCCCATGGGAAATTGCCCCATGACCTCTACCTTTACTCATGAATAAAGCTACAGGACTCCTCTGTCTCCTTTTTGGACATAAACCTCTGGTGTTGTGGGTTAATTTTTCTGACACATGCAAGCAAATTAAGAGATTGCAAATTACTTTCATCCTCTGTGGGAGTTCAGCTCTCCGCACAAATGTTGGTTCTTATCTTCACCTCTGGGAAGTTTTACCTTGAGTCCAGATAGATGAGAAACGCCTGCAGATGTTGTTTCGAGATGTTTATTTCTACTTATCTCTAACTTGCTCTCAGCTCCAGCTGCACGTCTGATGCCAGCCGAAACCAAGCGGGGACTGCCCAGTCTTGGGCTGTCCCTGTCCTTTTGTACCCTTTCCAAGGTCCAACCATTCTTCACGACGTATTTATTATTTACTATTTTATACCAATTAATTTGCACCTATTCTAGACACGTAATTTCTACCTCTTTTTCATTCTACCAATCATTTTGTGCCACCACCACCAGAGAAGATGGAGGAGAAGGAGAAGAAGAAGAACAGGGTAACGCCCAAAATCCTCCATCTTAAACCCTTTGTCCTCATATTAAAAACCCTAAAATCTGCGTTTTTACCTTGTAAAATACTAAACCACTTCTCATTTTCACACTCTCGTGGTTTGCAATGATTCTTGCAGTGTTGGTAACTTTTCCCATGGGCTAAGGTCAAAGACAGCGTTATTCTGGGCTTCTTGCCAGGGTCTGGGACCCCCTTGCCGGGGGCTCCCGACCACCCAGGACAGCCTGAGGCATGTCTTGGACTCCAACAATCTGCCATGAAAGACTTTTAATCAGTTTGGGGGTTGGAATCTCTTATGGAAATTTTGTTTTGACAGCTCAGAGCATCAGAAAACGAAGACTTTTTCTAAAGCTTTACATTAATTTTATAAAACAGAATTGTACAGATAAAGATAAGATATATTTATAGCAAACACTGGTTTTGGCTGCCATTGTGGAACCTCTCTGAGCAGTTAGACTTTTTTTTTTGTCTATTGAGACTTCATGAAAAAAAAGCCAAATCCCGCAGAACACCAAATCTCTAATCTTACTGATGAAATATTTCTGAATTCCTCATGTTCATTTCTCTCCAGAAATACTATGACCTTCAAAGTACCTATTAAAGCTGCAAGGACATTACAGCCAATGATGGAACCCTTTTGTCTGTCGTCTTTCATATACAGCATAACTTCGATTCAAAATGGTAGAATATTTAAATAAAAATATTTCAAAAATTTCTAAAAAACTTTCTGGGTACATTGTGTGCTGAGGACATCTAGTGTAGGTGCTGCAATTGATACTAAAAGGCTCCAAAAAGTTGTGCAAAGATTTGGTGAGTTTTTTGATATGCTGCAGTAATGGGATGGTGTTAATGTCTTTCTCCACACTAGAACAGGACAAAATAGCTTTCCAATTCCTTCTTTGCATTGAAAACACATGTAGTTTCATCCTTCTACAAAATAAACCAACTATTCAGAGGCAAGTACAGTTGTCTAAGTGAACATTTCTTATACAGTATTTTATTACTTTATCATATTCATGAAAATTTCTTCATGGATTTTTGTTAATTATGGGTAGCTGCATTTTACAACGTAAGAACTGTACAGAAATAATATTTTTCCTTTGTTGAGTTAAAATTTTCTGCTTTTAATTTGAAGCATTTCAGAGTCTGAGAGGTTTGACTCAACTACCAGGATTTTGTAAAGCTCTTTGTGAGCAGATAATTGCCTGAACCTACTGTCATTAATTCCATTGATGCAAAACAGTTTCTGATCTCTTGAATGAAATTGAAGCTTGAAAGGGCACTAAGTCAAATTAAATTAGTTTTATTCTGCAGTAAGCATGCCCTGAAAAAGTGAGTCTACATGAAAACCAGGAGAGATGTAAAGATTATGTTCAGGGCTTGGAATAACCAGAAGAGGATACACCATATTTTGTTTTATGGCAGTATGCACAGACCTATCAGCACCCCAAAATGAAGAGAGAAGACAGTTGTGGTGACAGGGCTGTCTTTAATCCTGCCTTTTGGACGATAGAAAGATTTCTGATTTGGTTTCAAATTCCTATAATATGGATAAAATTAATTTCAAAACAACGCGATATATACAGTGAAGTTATTATGATAGAGGAAGTGTTAGTTTCCCGAGAACGATCAGGATAAAGACAGCCTCCTCACAGAAGTCAAGACCGCAATCGGCATTCTTTGGACAATTGTGGCTGAAGGGCTAAGATTTTGTTGTTACTGTGGCTGATGAAAGAGGCACTGATATTTCGCCTGCCCAGGAGCCCGTTCTCTGCGGAAAAAAGCCTTGCTGCGTCTCCTGGCATGTCACTGTTGGTCGTATTTATTGAGACATTTTTATTTTGAGACAGCGAAAGTACTCGCAGCCCGGTCCACAGCTGTGAGCGGCCGACAGGGCTCCTACAGGGATGCTGCTGAAACCTTTCACCATGCGGGGTTAGTGACGGCCGGGGGAGCTCCACCCACGGCCTTCGCTGGACGGAGCAGCTCTCCGAGTTAAACTGCGCCTCCCGTGCGCCTCCGTGCAGCTGTGCGTGGGACCCCGTGGCAGTGTCACCGCGCGGGACGGCGGGGCCCGCCGCCGTGACGGACACCACTGCTTTTCTAAGCAGAAGGGCGCGTTTCGGGCACTTTGAGGGAACACCAAACTACTTTATGCAAGCGTGCCGGCCACCTACAGCAGAGCTACCCTTGGGAGCTCCCAGTGTAGCGAGCGCCTCTGTCACTGGTGCCACTCGTTAAGAGGATGTAAGTTGTACCAAAAGACCCCAAACACCAAGACCCTAAAGACCAAAAGAGCGTTGTGCGATGGCACCACATGTGAAGCGCTTGCTGCTGAAGAGCGTTCCCAGCCGGGGGCCGTGTACCCGCCGGGCCGTGCGCCCGCTCGCCGCGGTCGCTGCGCACGAGAAGCACCGACCGAGGGCGCGGCCACGGCTGCGGCGCTAGGGGAGGGGGCGGGGCACACCTTATATCGATCGTTGAGCGGGCGCATCGGATTGGTCAGTAGGCGTGATTGACGGCGCCGGCACTGCACGTTAATTGGCCGCAGCTCGGCGCTGGGGGCGGGGCGGGGCAGAGCCTGGCCCTGGGATTGGCTGCGGTATTCCTCGCCGGTCGCGCGTGCCGGCGGTGGGCGGGCCCGGCCGCGGTTATAGGCGGTGGCGGCGGAGGGTGCGTGGGGTTCTATTGGCTGCCTTGGGCCGGCTGGGGGTGGGGCTGCGGACGGTGAGGCGGCCCGCGAGCGCTGGGGCGGTGCGGGGCTGCTCCGCTCCACTGCCGCTCTCGCACGGCGTGCGCGTTGTTTCGGCCCCGCGCAGCAGCGGCAGCTTCGGAGGGGGGGGCGGCGGCCGCTGGAGCGCGGGCAGGGGGCGGTCGGGGGAGGAGAGGCGGCCTCACGGATGATGACGGGGCTGGTGGGCAGCCCGGTGGCTGCCGTCATGCAGGAGAACTTCGGGTGCTCCGTCGCCAATCGTTTCTACCGGCTCCTGGACGACGAGTCGGACCCCTTCGATGTCCTGCAGGAGGCCGAGCGCCGCCAGCAGCAGCGGAAGAAGCGCGACGAGGCGGCGGCCACCGCCAGGAGAGCCATGCCCGTCGGTCGGGCGGGCAGTGGCAGGAGGGAGACCCAGAAGGAGCGGAGGCAGCCGGAGAGCTCTCCTGCGTCCGCGGTGCCGCCGCAGCCAGGTACGCGGGCAGCGCCCGGCGGCCGGTTTTGGGAAGGAGGTGCCCGGCGGTGCGGTGCCCGGTGCGGGCCCTGCGGCGCGGCGTGGGTGGCCGTGGGCTCCGCTCTTCACCGGCCTCTTGGCAGCCGCGGCGTGGCGGGGGTAACGGTGTCATAGCGGGGCTGAGAAAACCCGGTTCCTGGTGGGGTTGTCGTGGTGAACGCATCTGAAAGTCCCTTTAGAGAAAGCAGTGACACTTGGGCACGGTCCCGACACTATGTTGCGGAGCGTTCCCGGCCGAGGAGGCCTTTGGCTATGTAAATGAAAACTTCAGCAGTATCCCCAAGAGACAAGTGCAAGAGCATTAACTCCTACGCTGCAGCGTCTGTAGCTTTCATGCAGGTTTAGCAGCCCTGTTGCTGTCTTTCATTGCTTGTCACCCTGGACAGTATCCTTCAGTGTCTGAAGTTTCCAGGCGTGATTTCTCGGTACCTGTGAGTTTTCTGGCCTTTCAGTGTCTTCAGGATTCTAACGCCTCCAGGGATCTGTGCTTACTTTGCTTTGAGCTTGCATTGGTGCACCAGCCTTTGGATAAAACCTTATTTCTTGGAGTAACTCCTCAGCACGGTGTTCAGGAATGGTCAGCTGCTACGTTTTGATGTGTAATATTGCTTGGGGAGACGGGGAGTCAGTTGGCTTTTGCACCAAAATGTCTGTCACAGTCCTCTTTGCAGTTGGAGGCTTTGCTGGGCTATAGCTCCTTGCGTTTGGAGTCTTTTTGAGTCAGATTGTTAAGACTTAGCCGGTATTGAGCTTCAGGTTGCTGGATTCAGTATCTAAAGTATCTGAGAGCTGGCAGATTGTTTCCAGATACTGAGAATCTCTGCACAGAAGATTCTGGTTTCACCCTCTTGAGTTGTAAATTCATGTTCTCCTGCAGGAAGCAATGAAGCCTAACATATAATCTGTTATTAAGATATTTTCTTCCTGTAGTAAAAACTCCTGTTAAACTCACAGTAATTGTACTGTGTGTTTTAATGTCCTAGAAAAAGGCCTTTGAATGGGGGTTGTTGCTCCATCAAGTTATTGCCAGTGCTACCAGTTCTATTACTTAGGCTTACAGTCTTACGCTCTTCCCTACAGCAATTAGTTGATGCAGTTGTAGCAGTTTGTGGAGCAGAGAATCTTTGAATGCTAAATATGTGCAAGATAATAATGAGCACCTTTGTAGAGGAAGATATCAACAAGTTGTCACTGTCTTTTTGGGCAATTATATGAAACTAGTCTTTATGAGGTTTCTCTGCAGTTGTGTGACTTTGTCAGAGATCACTTCCCCTAAGACCAGTACTCAGACTATAACAGCTTATTTTATTTAAAGGTTACTTTACTGTGGTTATCAACAGAAGTTGAATGAGTCTGTTCACTGAACAGCAAAGTCTCAAATTCTGATGAAAAAGTTCTTGCAAGAAGAACTGGCTATTATCAGTAACCTACCAGAAGCATGGTAGTATGTGAAGACCATCCTTTACCTCCTGCTTGCCTATAGGTATCTTAATTCTGTGGCAATACAATACCCTGTGGAGTGTCTTTGACTGTTCTCTGGAACCTTGGTGCTAAGAAATCTGTTTTCTCATACAGAGACAACGGGCATGTGCACTGCGTTTCAATTTCCTGCTAATTTAAAATGGAGAAAAGACTGCTGACTATAGTACCAGTGAAAGGGCATTAAGATCTATTTTAAGAAGAGTTATTTCTCTTATATATTTAAAAATGCACTTTCTTCTTTTAACGTAGCATCTGCTCTGGATTTTGTGTGTTTGTCTTGAGCTTGTTATGAAGTAAGGACTGTAAAAGTACAGTACTTAAGATGCTAAACCAGTGCGGATAGTCAAGGCTTGGTCTTGACTGTGTGTTCCTCCTTTGAATGTGCTGTCTTAGCAAGTTTGCTCTGAAGGGCAGAGAACCCTCTGAGTTAAGGGAGTAGGGTGTAGCTGACAAATGTTAAGCAAATGTCATGTTGAGAGAAAAATCTTGTGGTTTTTTGGAAGGGAGGGGGTCAGCTCTTTGTTTGGGCCATACAAAGTTGATTTGCTACATAGGGTTCAACCAGAAAACTTCTGGATTTTATGTAAGATTCAGAGGGCTATCAACTTAACAACTGAGAATGACCAGCCTCTGGGGAACGTCCTTGTACCCCCTCAGTTTGGCATAAAGCTTCTAATGACGGATGCATTACTAGAAGAGTGCACCTCTGTTTGGGTAAATAAATAATATTGATTAAAATTACTAAGTTGTTACTACACTTGTATAAAAAAAAAAAAAGACAACACGCCAAACGTAAGACTTTGTTTCTAGACTTTCTTAGTGATTTTTTTCCCCTGATTTTTGTGCATAACTACCGCTAACTTAATTCCACTTATTAGTAATTAAACACCATAGAATAGCATCTAAACCCATCTGAATAGCGGAATCAGGTTCTGGTGGTATTATGGTTAAAATTATGGAATTCACTATATTATACTACTGTTCTTGGAATCATCTCATCACAGAGCAGGGTTGAAAGGCCCATGTTGGAAGGGATCTCAAAGGATGATCTGGTCCAACCTTTCCTAGGAAAGGCAGCCTTGAAGATCATCTGCTACCTTATCCAGTTGCCTTTTGAAAGCCTTCTATGATGGGGGCTTAACCCTGAGAAGGTTGTTTCAGTGAAAGGTAGCACCAGAAAGAAATTCTTAACACAGGTGAAATCTCTTCCTGTGAAAGTTGCCTGCGCTGTAGCCTCTTACCTCCTTGGGGCTCCTTGTCAAGAGAGTCTTCATCATTGTAGCCTTTCAGGTACCTGAGGTACTGTGATGTGGCTTATATGGAGCCTTGTCCTGGGAGAAGAGACATGGCTCCTCCAGTCTTTTCTCATAAGGCAGACTCACCAGCTGTTTCATAACCTTCTTGGGTGTTCTGCAGCCTGATCATCTTCATAACCCTCCTTTGGACCCCTCCAGAATGTTTTATCTAATTGCTAGGATGTTTGCTTCTTTGGGCTACAAAAAGTCTTGTTAAGTTTCACAATTTTTGTTTTATTCTAGTATTACTTCTTGAGCATATTAGATCTGTAAAAAAGGGTCTTTAGAAAGACTCAAAGCACATGTAGTTTTCTATCTTGCAATATAAGAAGTTTTACATTAGTCAGATTTTTAGTGGTACTATGTTTTAATGTTTGAGTGGAAGGTTTAATCACAAAGTTCTATAAGTTAGCTTTTTTTTTTTAAATATAGTTATTTACTTCATTTTTCAGAGCAGTTTTTACTAAATTTCTGGAGATATTTTCAATTCGAAGCAATCCTCCTGAGAGGACTTTGCCGGATAATGCAACACTTTGACCTTTAGAATCCAAACTATTTATTATGGAATTACACAATTGTAAGGAGACAACCTTATAAGCTTCATTTTTTATGGAGAAAATGGACTGCTATTTCATTGACTACCAAAACCTACGCTTTTGACCTAAAAGGTGTATGTTTTCTCTTCTGCTGACTGTTGTTTTGTGATTTTTAGACTGTATTAGCTGAGGAGTTGGGTAAAGGCTGGCTGTAGGCATTGTAGCTCTTGTAATTGTACCGCTTGATGTTAACTCAGTTCATTCTTACCACAGTGACCAAACTGCATTTGCCAGCTCTTTATTCAAAAGGCCCAGTTGCAGAGCTTGCATTCTTTACCGGTCCAGGAAAATTAAATTTGTTGATCATGCAGTAATACTCTCTGTTCTTTTGAAATCTCTAAACCTTTTTTGCTAATACTTCTAAAAGTATTTCATGTACATATGATGACTCTGGTAACATTTATATATAGTTCCTGAATACCATATTTTTGAGTTTTTAGCTGTGGTTTTAAGATGGCATGGAAGGTTTCTGTGGAATTTTATCTTAGACTGACTGTAATTTTCTTATTTTTAAATGGTTTATCCTGGTAGCATTCTTTCAACTACATTGTCACAAGGATTGTCTGTAGGAAAGCTGTGGTAGGCAATTCTGTAATTCAGTGAGTACTGGCACACATGAAAACAAAATGCCATAGGATAGAGTCTAACTTCACTTGTCTCTTTGGTGTATTGCTTGCAATAGCTGAAGCCTTTTTTTTTAGTATTTTGGGATACTCTGTTATTCTTCTGCAAATTGTGTAATTAGCCACTCTTTAATTCACGAGATTGTTTGAAGTTTGGTATTAGAATCACATGGACACACACATTTAAAGGGGAGAAAGTAAAATTGTTTTTGGAGTCACAATTCTGCTACGCTCTGAAATTCAGCAAAATAAGTGCCTGAGTGTGTGAATTGCCTTTTACTATTTCCAGTTATGAAGTTTTGTTGTAAAGGAAAATTAGTTGCCTGTGTATAAGTTGTTAAACAAGTTTATTCACCCTAGGCTTCCCACAGCTGAGTCTCAGATGTCCAGTTTCTGGGTAAAAACACATTAATAATTGTGTGGTACTGCAATAGGGACAGTTCAAGCAAGGTACCTCACCACAGGGACCCAGAACAAAGAAATACCTGGGATTTTATACCCTTACAACCTATGCACCTGTTCTTTGCACACTTCACACACCTTGCATGCACCTCTTACTCCAGTGGTGTTTTTTGTTTTGGGGTCTTCTTGTTCCTTATCACATTTTTTTCTCTGTAGCTGTTTTTATCTGTATGGGTTGCAGCTTCTGATGATAGCCATGACTTCTCAATCTTTTCAGTTTGCACTGGTCTTGGAGCCTTCTTTCATTGTAGCTAAACAGTAGTACAAGACTCATTCAGCATTTCAAGGTGAAAGTTTGCAGCTGGTGGCTTAAAGCTTCAGCACTTTGTCTGCTTGTGCTAAGCAAAACTACATAGATAAAAAAATCCAGTTGAAAGAATTCAGCTAACTAAACTCAGTCCATAACAGTCCTCCATTTGTTTTTAAGCTTTCCCACTCTTATGTCAGAAAGAACTCATGAAGTCTTTTGAAGCATTTAACTGCTATCCATAATGTCACATACAGTGTTATTACAAGTCACAGGCATAATATCCTAAAGCTTTAACAGCAAAATAAGTACACAGTAGGATGGTATATGACCATTTCCATTTGGGTTCTATTTGGATTTTTGTGAAAATACCTTAATTAATACTGCAGTAATACCATTGAGCATGTTTGGGTTTTTTTCTCAAAGCCTTTTTTTGCATTTATTTAACACACTGGGTCAGCCACTGATCTCCAAGAGGCTGGTCCTGGCTGTAACTGTTTGCCGAACACTAGTCCTGTTGATGACAGCCCTAGATGTTGGCGAGGGCTATTTCCCGACATTGCATAATATCTCAAAGTATACTGCTTCCTAAACTTCCATTATAAGCCTATCTGACTACAAGTTTGAGTAATTTTATTTTACTTTATTTTTTTGCATTTTGTGGGAGCCTTTTGTATGAGCTGGAGAGTGTACTACAGGAATTTCCCATGAAAGCTTAATGGCTACCAACAGAATTTGAATTTGGATTTAAAATTCATCAGAAATATTCTTTTCTGCTGAAGCAAGGGACTATCATTCTTTCCATAGCATACCCGTTGCATGACACACTCCAAAAGCAGATTTAGAATCAGTATAAATAGTCACTTGCTGGTCACGTCACTACCAGGCTCCTCTTGCTCATTCAATTAATTTGGCCTCTTGGGCTATCACCAAGGGTATAGAGGTTCAGTTTCGAGTGCCTCAAAGTTTCTCACCAATGCACAGCCTCTCTGTCATTTTCCATTTACATAGTATGAAGATCCACTGGTGAACAGTATAAAATCTGAGGTCTCTAGAGCCTGATTTTACAGATCTATCCATAGCTGGCTGGAGCGAAACACCTTGTAACAATCAGGATGTGGCTCCCTGTTGGAAGGAACATATAATAAAGTTGCTGAATTCAAAACATGGCATCCTTTTAAAGTAATAGTAAGTAAATGAATGATCTAAAATTCAGAACAATTTGTTTTTTGAGGGGACAATGTTTCTGTAGCATGTTGTTTAAGAATCAGTTTCACTTTGTTACACACACAGTTATGTGACCTAGAACCAATGTTCCTTTTACAGCTTGGAATATCCCTTCTTTCTCTAGACTCCAATTCCACTTCCTCTGCCTTCAGAACTTCTTTCAGTGGTTTACTTAACTGCCCTAGCACTGGTAGCTGGGGGTCTTCAGTACCCTACTGTGCCTAAAAAAATCCTCACAATTGTTTTCTTTGTTGCTTTGTCTGGTCAGGTTATTTCTACCATAGCCTTGGACCTATTTTGGGTCTTTGTCCTTTTGAAGTATACTGGGAAGCAGGATAGTCTTTCAAAGCTGGTGGGGGGGNGCTTTTGAAGGGCTCCTGGTATGCAGGGCTGTGCATCCCATTTTCCCACTTTGAGACCTATGGGAGTAACAATTGCAAATTCTATGCTGGGCTTTTTTAATTTTTTTTTTTTTTTTTTGTCTTCTTTTGGGGGGGTGGTTGTTGGGTTTTTTCTGTGGGGCTTTTTTTTTGGTGATTTTTAATTTTTTTAAAATTTTTTTTGTTTGGTGGGGTTTTTTGTTTGGTTTTTTTTTTTTTAATTTATGGATTAAGCCCAGGCTGTCAGTTCTACATCAATGCTGGTTTTACTCCACAGCTTTCTGGCTATGGTTTTCAACATTTCTGATATTTTTAGCTCCTTTTGTAAGCTTTTGGTGATCACACTCCTTCTTGTAATGATTAGATCTAGCCATTCAGGGAACAAATGTAATTCCATATCTCAGGTCTGTAAGAGGTCTCTTTGTATGCTGGGGAGTCTTCTATCCGTGTGAACCTTCCACAAACACTCTTATTCCCATTTGCTCTTAGCAGGCAGTTACCTCCCTCAGCTTGTGGATTGCATGCCAGCTGCCACCCTCATGTCCCAGTGCTTCTTAGAGGGAAGAAACAGCAAGGTTTCTGCTTTAGCTTATAATCACTGATAGCAGTTGCAAGCTGGGGTTCTTGTGGTGTTTGTCTAAAGTCAAGGCTTTCTACCAAAAAAAATTAAAAATTTTAAAAAGGTGAGAGCACACTCTTTCAGTAGGGGCCAGTGAAGAGCCACAAAACATAGAGAGATACCTCTTTCCAAGCAAAAGTCTCACTTGTTTGAGAATAGATGATATGGATAGAGAAACTTTCTGAGAGCTAGACAGCAATACTGGAAAGGCAGCTAGATTTTGCTGCATTGTTTTCAATCCATCTGTTAATACATAGATAGCCAGTGTCTGGCAAACCAAGCAATGCAGTTCTTTAAAGTACAAGTTCTGCTTTTCCAATTGAAAGCTCTGTGTACATACTTATTAAAAACACTTCTCTAGAAAGTCTTCTTGTCTCAGTGCTGCAGCGTTAGCTGGACTAATACTAATAGCAAAGTATTATTGTGAGGAAAGTGAAAACTACTTAAATATGTTTGGTCTGTATGATTTAGAGTTTTAACAATGTCTCGTAAAACTGAGCTTTTTTTCTTTAGCACTGTCCAGTTCTAGTACCTGGTAGTTTTAGTATTCACAGATTCTTTTCCTCTAATAATAGCTCAGCTGCTTCTTCTGGGGGAAAAAAAAAAAGCTGGGTCTCTTGAAACACTTTAAGCATCAGATTTCTTTTCTGATTCCTCAGTTTAGAAAGTAAAGTCATAGGCAACTTAGCCAACAGACTGGGCAGCTGCAGTAAGCTTCCAGGGAAGCTGTGGTGGAGAATGGTGGGACACACATTCAGGTGAATACGGATTACAGATGTAATTTTAAGACACAGAAAAACCACTTTAAAGAGAGCCTAAACTAGGTAACTAGGAAAAAGTGATCTTCAGTTTTCAGAATTGTTTGTAAGACTTCAAGTAGATGTAGCTCAGTTCTTTAAATTATTATGTCAGTGATATACGAGATTGCTCATGCTTTGTCTTGATTTTGTTGCCTTGTTTTTCTGTCCCCAAAGAGTAGGTGGCCCATAGAGCTCTGTAAATTAAACTGAGTCTGTGTTAGGACATACACATAGCAGAGGATTAAAACTATATAGCTTATGCTATCACTGCTGCCACCCCTCCAGTTTGGTTTGCACTTCTGTAGATGCAGAGCTGAAAGTTGGGCTGGTTTCTGAAGTGATTCACAAGCAGGTTACACAAACTCCTGCCCTGAGGGTGACTTGTCCTGCTAGAGAGATACAGATGCTGCGTACTGCTTTAATCCACGACTTCATGTTTGTCAAATCAGTGAAAGGTGTTTTTGTGACACTTATTACCTGTATAAAATAGTCTTTCTAGTGTTTAAAATCCATCTGCAATAACTGGAGCCACCTGTTAGAATCAAAGTGAAATAGCCTTGCTCTGAAATTGGAGTAGAACAGACTACTTTGTCCAGTATGCTCAGTGCTGCTGATGTGAAATACACTGACATATCTGGTGAGAAGACTTGTTTTGAAGTACTTCTAAGAGGTACTGGGTAATAGAACTAGATGCTATCTTTTTAAAGTTACTTCTGCATTTTTTTTTTTTTTGGCGTTGTTTTGCTAGTTCTAAGGAACTCTTTGAGTATCAAGGTGAAATTGAGGTTAATACTGAGTATGTAGGGACGGATGTCTCTGACTACTGCATTCTTGCCAAAGGAATCTTTTCAGAATAACTGATGCTTCTGATAGCCAGTGAGAGGATCAAAAATAAATAAAAACATAGTCTTCTGTTGCATTCAGTTGTGCATTCAGATCCAAACAAAGTAACTAAAATGAGGTCAGAAATTAGTAGTAATTTTTTCCACAGCAATATTCCAGTTTGGAATTAACACTTATAGAGTTGGTAGTGTAGTTGAGATGTTTGTAGTGCAGATGTTTCCCAACAGTGTGTACAATTCTGTATATTTTATAATTTTGCTTTGTGTTAAAGCCTCCTGATTTGAAAAGCTTACTCAGAAACTGATGTCAAAAGTTGTCCTTTATCCAGAGATTACATCATAGTTTGGGTAATGCAAATATGCTCACTGCTCTAAGGATCGAGTAACTCCAAACCTTGAGGAGAGTGTTACTGGAATGCATTATGTCAAGTGGTTTGTAGTTTAAAGAAAAGCAAAGCTGGAGTTGCTTCTGCACCAAAAATAAAACTATCTCTGTACAAATATGACTGTCCTTACTGCATTACAAAAAGCTTTATTTACCACTTATTCACCAAGTGGGTAGTTCTTTGAAGCTTTTGCTTTACAAATGGCGTTAGACTTCATCCTTACCACCTAAGCTTTGATCAGAAATCTTCTTATATGGGCATTTCTATGGGGCTATGAATTAATTTGCATCTTAATATTGTGACATAAAATAGCCTTTTTTCTCTCTGTGTGCTAGCAGCAGAGGCACAGTAGCCAAGACTGTCACTTCTTCACTAACCAGAGTTCAGTAATTCAGAATGTTCAGCATTCCACAGGTACTTCTTGTGGAAACAGTAGCTCAGTTTTGTTTGAGACTAGTCTTCCTGTTCCTTGCTTGATTGACTTACGGTATTGGCTGAAAAAGGTGTTGGTTTAAATATAGAGGCCTAGCAGGCAAAAAGGCTTGCTTGCTTCTGGAGAACTTTGTCCCAGATAGACCAGAGAATTTGGGAAAATGGGAAAGGAAGCACGTAAAGAATCCTCTGCTAGATGTATACAGGTTGAGTGGAAAACCTCAATTTATTCTATTATAATGCACAATTTCTTTCCTTTCATTCTGCCCAACCCAATCCTCTTCAACCCCAACAATGGCTGAGCAAAACTCTAAAAAGCTTAAATGTATTTTATCTTGGAATATGTTTATGTTCTAGAATTAGTGGTGTTGAAGTCTTTCTACTTACTGCTTGGGTCTCTGCCACCTGCCCTCGGTGACCTTTAGTGTTGGCGAATGGTCCTTTCCTCCACAGAACAGCAGTGTGAGGAGGTGACCCTGCTCTGCTTGTTTGATACTATGGCCATGAGCTTAGAGGAGCTGGAGGCTTAGACTTCTAAACTGAGCTCATCTGGCAGAAGGTGTGTTGTTTCACGATCAACACCTGTCAGTAAGGGGTCCTTCTCTTTCCCTCACCTTCATTGCTTCTGCAGCTTTCAATTAGTCTTTTCCACTGAAGCTTCTCCACCTCATCCTGTATTACACTTTCAAGATCCTTGAAAACATGAGAGAAACAGCTTTTGTTCTCCTTTTCTGTGACTTGTGAGCAAAATTAGGTTTTTCTTTAGACTATCTTTTCTGGAAATCTTTGACCTATATCAAAACCCGTAGTATTTTGCAGGTTCATCAATACAGAAGGGAAAACAAGTATGTGTCTTTCAACAAACAAACAGTGTCTGGCTACCTTAGCTATGAGGGCTTTTAATATTTTGGTGGATTTGGGATTGGAGACAGTCAATCTGAACGCTGTAAGGTTTAATCAACTCACTTCAGTCAGTAGCTTGGTAACTGCAACTGTGTTACTACTGAGCTGTCAGTAATCTCTGTGTGTGTTTGTGTAGGCCCGAAGCGAGGGCCCAGGCGGGGAGAGCAACAAGGAATCAGTAACAGAGGGACGGAGGTGAAACAGGACAAAACTGATTGGAGACCATCTTTCAGGGAATACCGCCCCTATGGTGCACAAAGACAAGTGGAATTCACAGTGGAACGGTATGTATCATGCAGGGAGATCTAAGGTCCCTCACAGAGGATCTGCACAAGGGTGGGAAGGAAAAGTGTTCACGTTGTTAAATCTAGTAGCCAGACGTGACTTGAAGGCATGGTTGCATTATTAGTATGCAGGTTTGTTGCAAGACTACTTACTTCATGCCTGTCACAGCTGTAGTTTCATCTTCCTTGAGGGTTGAATTGGAGCATTTTTGTTGAATGTTAGAAATATAAGGCAAAACTGAAAAATGTAAAGATCTGAAAATGCACCCCCCAGTCAGCAGCATATTTATAATGTTCGTTTCTGAGCTCACATACCAAGCTTTGCAGAGCATGTGGGAGGTTCAACAGTAAGTTGAAACTTACTGCTTGGACAGTGAATGCATATTGATTTTTGCTTTCTTCATAAGTACTAGAAAATTCCACCTAAACCTTTAATGCTTCAGAGAGTGGCTGTTCTTTCTTTACACCACAATAATTGTTATGTAACAAGTTGTCTGAATTTTTTAGCAGTTGCATATAGATCTGGGTTTAGATGGTAGAGCTATTGCATGATGTTGTGAAGATTTGACAGTTTTATAATGTTTTCTTTAACTTCTGTAATGTTTTCAGTGTTAATAACAGCTGATCTTTCTGTTCCTGTTTGCTGTAATAATTCCTCCAGAGTTCAGTTTATGTCCATTTTTAATGACAAAACTAAAACAGCTATAGTGTGTGCTGTGTAAAGATGCACTCTAAAAATTGTGCAGTAGCTGTTATGTACTGATGTGTCCCACAGCTGCTCAAATATAATAATATGATTTTTTTTCTTCTTGTTAACTGTTCTATAAAAACAAAAGTCTGACTAATTATCTTCTTTTTAGACCAGTGGAAAAATTAGACTATGAAAGACCAATAAGAGGTCGTGGTGGAGGAAGAGGTGGAATGCGAGGTAGAGGAAGAGGTGGTGGATTAAATAGAAGTTTTGATGGCTTTGACCAAAGAGGAAAACGGGAACTTGAAAGACAAAGTGGGAATGATAAAATGTAAGTGTTCTGTGTGCTGTTTCTCACTTGGAATACAAGTAAATAATAGTCAGCACTGCAGTACTTTGTTTTAGGTATTCTGTTCCCTTCTACTATATCTGGGTTGGCTGGCAAAAAGTCAATACTGGTTTTAGTTTGAGGTCCTAAAACAAAAAAAGGAAAAAAACCTCTTAAACTCACAGAATTGTTTTCCTCTCTAGAGGAGTGAAAGCAGATGACAAAAGGGGTGGAGGTGGACCTCGCAACTGCAGAACAGTTAAAGGTGATATGAGGTACATCATATACTTGTGCTCATCATAGAGCATATTTCTCTGTGGCCTGCCTTAGATCATCATTTTCATCTGTTTCATATCCATTTTGAGTTTTATAAGCATTACTTTCTATTTTTGTCATAATTAATGTAATTTTACAGTTCTTTTAACTTGGCTCCTTCTTAATGCTGAGATTAAATTGAAGCAAAGGCATGATGACGTTTGTTCACCTAAGACTGCCAGAATCTGTTGACTGGAGCTGAGTTGTCTTTTAATGGAAATAAGTTATTACTTTTCTCAATAGTCAAGTAAGTGGGACTCTGTTATTTAATGGAATTGCTCCAAAATGCCGATTGTAAGATTCAAACTCTGTTAATGGGCCTGAAGTCCAGTCTCTTTTTCTTGAGTTTTATGGATAATTTCTAAATTGAAAAACTGTAGTACAATTCATTGCGGCTCTGAAGGTAGTATTTAGCTGACTGTACCACTGAAGTACGTTTTAAAGTGCTAGGAAAATCAGCAGCATAATGTGATTAATGGCCACTTAGAGTTAAAAAAAACCCCAGGGAACTTTCCATTCAGTTCTGTTTATCTCTTAGTGGTACTGGTTTCTGTTCATATTTATAAAACCTCACTGCTGGCTTTTAACCATTCTTTGCACCTAGCAATATGTTACTCTTTCTAGTAACTTTTATTCTTGTATACATCTAGAACTCTTTAATTGAAGGCTGATAAAGGATGGAGAAAAGGCAGTGCTTTGAACTTGCAGCAAATATCTTTGGCCACGTACACATTCATTGACAAAATTGTTTTAAAATAAAATTTTATTTTTAAATAAAAATCCAAGTTTTAAAACTTAGTGGATTCAGACAACCATGCTAAAAGTTTGAAAAACACAGCCTTGATGTGTAATAATTTTTGGGAATTGATATTCCAAATTCTTCTGAAAGGTTTTGCTAACTTCTCTCCCTTCTACAGAATTTCATATTAAGAGTAGATTGGTTAGGTACTTCAGCTTTTCAAAGGATCATCTAGATTAACATAGTTCTGAACTGATAGTTTTCTGCTAGCTAGTTTTGTACTATCTTCTGTAGGATATCAGGGAAGGCTTTGTAAACTTGCAAGGTATTGATTGGCCATTATGTATTTTCTCCCTAGTTAAGATTTGGTGGTTTTTTTTCTGTTCAGTAGCATCAGACCTTATATGAATGTTTTCTTGTGATATGGTAGAAGTGACATAAAATTAAAGCTCTCTGAATGATTCTAAAAGCATGTCTGTGCCCTAATTGTGCTAATTGTGCATTGAAGCTAAAAGGTGTTAATTTTAGATGTGTATGCCTGCTAGTGGAATGAAAATAAGTTACTGTTGTCATTTGACAGTGAATTAAAGTACCTGTTACAGAAAATACAAACTTTAATTCTTGAAAAGAAGCAAAAAGGCAAACCCCAACATCAGTGTTATACTATAATGATTAGTATTCATGATTGAATTATTTCATCTTCATACATGCTTTTCACCTTTTTTGTTTAAAGGAAATAGAAGTTGTATTTTCCTAATATACCTAATTTTGTTAGCTGCTCAACTAATCACTTAGTACATCTTTCTGCTTATGATCAAAGAGTTTTCCTTTTTTTTTTTCCTCCTTACCGAGGAGTTCTGGAAAAAGAAGTGATGTATTGATTTGGTTTTTTTTCCAGTGTGACTCATGAAGTCTGTGGTTTTGTTTTGATTTTTTGTGTGTATTTTGTTTTGTTTGCTTACTGTTTTAGTGGGACAGAACAGACTGCACCTATGGAGGAGACCGTGGAAACACCTGAACAGCCAGGGACATCTGAAGGAGAGCCTCTGAGCAAGTACAGTCAGACAAATATTTTCTTTCTAAATGCAAAGGAAACAATTAACTCTTACTGATGTACTTGTACTGAGGGGCACACTTGAAATGTGAAGTGTGAAGTTTTGCTAGTGCACGTATTTAATAATAGAAAAGCTTTGTCTTATTCATGTGAGTGTGGAAAACGTGTCCCCAGTTCTGACTAAAACTTGATTTATGCAGCTGGAGATTGCATTTAATTGCACAATGATGCTTAACTTACTAAGATTTGGTGATAATTTAAGGAGGAGCTACATATTGTTTTACCTTTTTAACTTGTCTAATTTGTAACAACTACCATGCTTTTTGACATTCTCTGAGAAAGGGTATTCAAGGTGCTCATGCAATTGTACAAACACATGTAAAATACGCTGAGATACTACACTAATATCATACAGGTATCATCTATTCGTGAGAGGCCATGGTAGAACTTGGAAAAACTTTCTGGAAATGCAGTGAGCCTTAGAAGTAGAGAAGCTGAGAGAGAAATCTGCCCCTTGTCTTCTGGCTTTTGTTCTAATCAGTGTCACAGCAGATAAATGAACACTGGCTTAAGAAAAATAACTGGACAGTCTTGTCCAAGTAAGAGACTTACAGAATAATTAAATAGCGTGTGGTCAGTATCTGCTAATGAGTGAAAAATGATCAGCGCAGTATGTCAAGCTCTTCTGTTGCTGTGAAGCCTTTTTTACTTCATGATGCGGCTCCAGATATTAGTGATGTAGGTTCATTTCTTAATTATAAAGCTAACTGGACTGCAAAACTGTTTTATATGTTCAGGTTGTTTAACGCTGTAAGAAGTTCAGTTGATATAGCTTTGATTCTTTTAATTTTAGAGTAGCTTTTAAGATATAGCTAAAGGTGTATACACATGGGGAAATCTGTCTTTGAATGACTTATGACTGAAAAAATTATTTTAGGCTAACTTAAATCAGATGGGCAGTGTAGGTACACTGTCAAAAATGCACTGCATTAGCTAAATATGAGAACAATTATTCAGCTTTTAAAAAATTGTTATTTTGCCAGTTGCTGGTACCTTTACTTGTTTCACACTTTTACTTGTTTCTACTTCAATTCAAGCTCTTTCTCGGTATGTCCCAATATCAGTTCCTTGTAGAGCTTAAGGTGTGAGAAATATATACAGTGGAAAAGGCCTCTGGCAGAATCTGCCAGTTATCTTTAATTCTTTCATGTTTCTTAGAGATCACTAGGTATTCAGTCAGATGGGGAGCTTTTCTGGAGATTTTACTCCTGTTCATGTGTTTTTTAAAAAAGATTAATTTAGGAATAGTCTGCCGAAATTCATATGATTCAAAAAAGCAAGTAACCCACAAGTACAAAATTCTGCACTGTGTACTCTTTTCAGTGCAATAAACACTGTCCTGAAGGCTTACAAATCTATATACAAAACATGAGTTTCACATATCTCACTGCACTTACCTTGGTGACCCTATGTATTTTAAAATACGAGACATCATGCGAATAGTGCCTAGGTCCTTAAGGATGGTTGTATGGCATACACCTTAACAAGATGGAATTGCTGTTGTTGTTGTTGTTTTGATGTTTAAAAGCAAAAGCTGGTAGGTTATGGTGTTCAGGCTTCAGGGTATATTTAACGGTCTTACTGCTTAGGTTGCCCCTGCTGTCCAGATAACACAAATTAGGCTACCTTGTGCTTTTGCTACAGCCTCAATATTATAAAGGGTTGTGTGTTTGCTTGGACTGCTGCTAGGGTCTTTCTCATTTTGACGCCAAAATGCAGTGACTGCAAGGACACCATTTATTTTCTACTGTGTTATTGCAGTTGTGTGCTTGCATTGAGAAAGAGATTGAAGACTTGGGTTTGTTTCTTCTCTCATTCTCTTTCTTCTTGTAAGTGTTTCCATTTAAAATTACAAGTAAAAAAATGTAATCTTGGAAGTTGGGAATAGCCTGTCTTCATGAAGATGGTGCCTAGCTTTCTGATGTGGTATTGGCTTATTTCTATGCAACTCTGGAAAAGAGGTTCTATGGGCTTCTGTAACTTAGGGGGTCTTGTCTTTAGGACTCTGTTTTGCCATTCCTGAGCTTCTATTTGCAGAGTATTGTGGGATAGGAGTTTCTTTAATACTTGTATAATAAAAATCAAGTTGTTTTTTCCCATATCCTCAAATTTTCTTGAGTGTATCAACAATGTTTATCTCTAGTTATAAATCATCCCAAACTGTATGCTAATAGTATGGGGTTCTTTTGCTACAAAAACAAAACCTAACCTTAACCCTGTATAAAATACACAGGTAGTGCAGAAATACAAACTTTCCTCACAGCTGCTTTCTGTTGAACTTTTTTTTTAACTTGTCTTCACAGTCCAAACAATGTAACACACTTGTGTTGGCCAATTCAAATTAGTAGATTTTTTTTTGGTTTTATTCAGTACAACACACAGACTAATCAATTCCTGTTCCTAAAGGTATTTGCAGAGCTTCTATTTAATCTGTTGGGTTTTCTTACATTTTTTCTCACATAATAGTCTTCCCTTTTGGTGGAGCTGTATATCATTTTGGTTATGTAATAGGAACCTTTAACAATTTATCTTAAAGATTTTTTAGCTATTTTTCTAATTTGTTTATTTGTTTTGTTGTTGTTGTTTAATTGTGACATAAAGCTGGTCATAGATCAGGCCAGAGCTTGATTCAGTGTTTTTCTTCCATAGTAAGTTTGTGTAATTGTTTTTTGGTCTTACCTTGTTTAACTTAAAATTTATTTATAGCTGGTAATAATGGTCTTGGAAATAATGTTTAGTGGGATACCTTCATGTAATTGACTTCTTGATAAAAGCTGGCTAAGCATTTGCTTTGTGCAGCTGAATAAAACAAAAACTGATCTGAGAGAGATCTGCTGTCATTATTTCTAATTATATGAAAATAATAGCTGAATAGCTGAGCTAAATGGCATTCCTTTCCATTTGCCTTTCTTCTGGTAAAAAGAAAATGTATTTTGTTTACTATATGCTCAGTAATCAAGGCATAGTTAAAGGGTTATGGTCATCCACTGAATACACTGAAGCAGTAGGAACCATTACTGGAGGCTCTCATTTAGTGATTTGGTAGGACTTCAGTTGTGAATTCAGTTTGTTCATGTCCAGAGGTTGTGCTTAGTTGTCTGGCAGTGTTTTGTAAGCATGATTGCTGGTGTGCCAAGGAGCTTATTAATTTGATTAATGAAAATGCACACCCAGCAGTTACTAAAAATGTGTGAGGTTAGAAGGTAGAAAGTAATGCACAGAATGCACTTCCATGCTGGCTTGGTGCGCAAAGTAACTTGCTGCAATTGAGTTTCTGTCCAAAATGTGATATGCAGGTTTCTGTTGCTGTGCTTCATTCATAGGTGTTTCCCCTTGGGAGGCTTGACATCCTAAACCAAATTTGTACTGCTAATAACCTTGCAGTTAAAGCCATCCTTTGCAGTAAAAATCAAAACCTTACTTTGCACTTGAAAAAATCAAATATTTGCAGTGTAAATCCACAAGTATTTCCTTTGGAACTGGCAACTGGGTGTTTTTGATGTATGTGTACTTTTCAAAGCAATAGCTCTGTTTGCTTTTTGAGAGATCAAGTTGCTGTGTGGTCAAATGTCCTCGTGTTATCTTATGATCATAGCAATTTAGACCTGAAAAGGGTCTTTCTGACCCAAGGCATGACCAATTCTAATTGTTGCTTCTCATACCTGTCTAGTTGATTTTAATGTACTCTGCAAATAGAGATTTCAATGTCCCCTGATGGTCGTTCTAATACTTAGAAAATAGAAACTGCTATGTTGAGTTTTTTTCCCTCCTGGATATCTTGCCTTAATGTCATGGATATGCAAAACTTTTTATTTTTTAAGCATTGTGTGTATTTCCTTTGCACATCTTTAAAGGCTTCACATGTACATCATGTGTTTCAGAATTCTGCCTTGCAATGCTATTGTGGACTTCTCACCTGTCACACAGAAGACATTATTTAGTCGGGATATTGTTCCACCCTACCAGCAATAACATCTGTTCCAAACAAAACTGTTGATATGACTCCTTATCATGCACAGCATGTTGTTGAAGAAGGAGCAGATACTTGACTGCAATGCCCCTGCAGAGTCTGGGGGGCTGGAGTCCCTCCTTCAGAGCTCCTGCCTTGTTAGTGGTTCTTCCTATGTTTGGATGGCTGATACTTTTGCCTGAGCATACATAAATCTGGTTGATCTTGGGACTTTCTGGTCATTGTTGTTTTGGTTGCTTGTTCTCAAATCATTGGGTCACTTTAGCATCACATACCACTGGTCTGCCATTCAGTATTCTTGAATACTTGCACTATTGCCCTTTTGTGCAATCTTTGTGCTACAGAAAATGCAGTAAATATTATTTTACATTGTTAAACTCCCATTCACATTTTTGGTTTTCTTTTGCAAATTAAAATATTGACAGTTCTCAAGTACTTTTTACAATCAGTTCTGTATCTTTCTACAGCTCTTGCCAAGGACTGAAACATTGTCTCTGTAATGGGGTGAAAACTTCATGGGAAAGGAGGAAAAAAGACTTCCTAAAATTCAGATATGCAATTTACTGAGATAGTGGCTTATGAAAAAATTAAACAGAGACACTTTTATTAGTTATGTTTATCTTTTTAAATTACTGTGTGTTTTCCCCAGTCTTGTTTTTCTAGCACTTATTCCCAAAACTGATGCTTCAGATAATTAATGAAAAATTATCTGGCTTCTTGAGGACAACAAATTGAAATATTTTGGGTGCTATGTGTTCTTAGTGCTCTTAGAACAGTGTCTGTTGGTGTTTTTCCAGAAGTAGCTGCTTCTTTCACCAGTATCCTTTTTTTGTAACTGAGTAAACCATTTTATTTTTTCTTAACAGTCCTTCTAATACAGTTTCAGATTGTAATGAGCATGGAACTACAGACTGCTAACCAGTCTTTTAACCTTGAATTTCTGGTTGATTAAACTGGAATTTTCAAAATAACAGGACATAAAGGCATGTCAGAGGGCAGGCATGTAGTAGAGGACTTCTGTATTTGTTACTCTTCTGTGAAATGAATTTAGAACTGTGTTAATCCTAATACCAAAGTTAAGGGCTGCCTTTGTGTTCAGTTCTGCTTCTCACAGTCATGTTGAGTATTCAGAAAAATACTGTCTAATTTTGACTGGCAAGAAATATGAATGCTTTGATGCAAGATCAGGTAAGAAGAGGGGCCAGGCCTGTTGCTATATAGGTTAGTTCTATAATGTACAGAACAGTCCCAACAAATGTATGTAATCCAGTTGGTTGCTTGTATAACTTTAAAAACAAAATACACACAGTCACTGATTGTCATTTGACTCTGCATCTTTCCATGATTAAAAATTTCCTACTTGCACCTAATAAACTGTATATTTACACTGGGGAAATCATAATTATTTGGTGGAAGAGGACTGTGGAACTATGCCTGAATGAGGAAAACCAAATCCATCGTTCTCCCAGTAGACAGGTTCTAATGAAAGGGCTTTCCGAGTCATTGTTAGGGAAATACTTAGCCAACTTCAACTGCTACTGTAATGCATAGCAGCTTTCTGTGTGAGAAGAGAGAAATGGTTTCTCAAGTGTATTGGAGTAATCAGTGTGGGTTTTCCTGTAGTTCATGGTATTTGACTTGTTTATGCAGCAGACAGTTATGGTGATGTAGTAAGTGGTGCTCCCTGTATGTGATGCTGGTTAGTAGGAAAGAGCTTTCTGTAGGTATCATTAAATGTACACCTGCAGTGCTCTAATAGCTGCTGGTCCTGGGTAGGCCTGTCATGATCAGCATCAGAAAAGTGCCAGAAGAGTATTCAAGCAGTGATGAGTGGAAAAGAAGTTTTTTTTGCTTATGTATCTTATCTCTGGGTATCTTACAGACATAAAACCTTCTGTCTTTACAGTTCAAAATATGCAAGGCAGCCTCTGATGTATTCCATATGTTTTTCTGGAACATATAGTTATTGTACTTGGTGACAAATGAAAATTTGACTAGGATTAATCTGGTTTTGCCAAGTGATAAATACTGTCTGCTTGTCTGTTACTACATTTGACAAAAAAATTCAAGGAAGCGTTTTGTGAAATACACAAGGAAAATGTTAATAATTACCTGCAAGATCCCATGGTGTGATCATCATATCTTTTTGATTACTGAGAGCTACACTGAAACACGAATTCATCTCATATTGTCATTGTGCAGTACAAGGCAATGAAACCATGCAATTTGGGTGTGTTTTAAAACTGCTCTGTGTGCCTTTTTTTTTTTACTGTGGCTATATTTGCTGGGTAGATCCACTATTAAACTGTAGGGTTAAGAATATATGCCAGATCAAAAGGCAGAATGATTTTGTCTAGAATCTAAGTGCTGGAATTCAGGATGAGACTGGATGAGTACTAATACAAGAGGCTGCAGACAGCATTTGTTCATATGACTGATTTCAAACAGTACATAAATAGATACTCTAAGTTACATCAATGTAAAACTATCACACATAAAGTTACTGTGGGGAGTAAGTGAAATTAATGACAATAATTTGGTGAGAAACATTCTAAATGCTTTGTTTGGTATCCTTACTTTGGAGATTAGTGTTCTTGTTTGTCTTGGAAACATTGCAAGCTAATGTTTTTTACTTTAAAACGGTAAACTTCTAGAGTTGCTGAAGGAGAGCCAATGGAAGAAGTGGTTTATGAAATGACGTTGGATGAGTGGAAAAATCTTCAGCAACGGAATCGACCAAAGCCTGAATTCAATATCCGGAAGCCAGAATCCACTGTTCCTTCCAAAGCAGTGGTGATTCACAAGTCAAAATACAGTGACAATGTAAGCACTGCCTCAGGAATTCTGTAAACTCTCCTTTATGCCCAGGGTTAGGAAACTGTCTCTGTTTTTTTTTCCTGGTAGTTTTAGTGTAATTTGAGTAGGCAAGAAAACAGTATCTAAGCTTTATCACTGTAATGACACGCGCCCCAAAACTGGCTTTAAATTGTCTGTTCAACTTTGTCTCAGATCATCACCCCTATTTTCTATGCAAATATGTAATATATCAAGTTGTTCTATCCTATGGCTCAGCTGCTGCCACCTGTATAGGTCTCTGGTAATGCTGCTAGAAAGACTTGGTTTGTGAAGTTGTTTAGCTTACTTGCCAGATACATTTGTAGGTATCTCATTGTGCACTTGGAAATATGAATTTTTTTTTTTCAGGGTGTGGTTTTTTTGGGTCCTGCTTTTAGAACTAACCCTGGAGAGCTTCTGGTGCTGTAGCATGCACCCCCTCCCCACTTCCCCTAGATTTTATTCCATTATATTACTTAAATTGAAATTTCAGGGAGAACTACTAGTTCTAAGGAGAGAGGGGAAGCTTCTTTCAGATTACTTAGATTTCAGATTTTGGGGGTCACAGAAGTATGTGCATATAGTTTAGCATGATGGAATTTTGATCCTTGAAGTCTACATGCATTTATGAATACACATCTTTTTTTCTAGTTATAATAGATCATTGTGTCTGCATTCTTTTTAGTGAGACTTTTTAAGGTCAGAGTTGCCATTATCCCCTCTTTCTTTTCTGAGAGAGGCAGTGGTAGGGGTGGGGAGAATACCTTCCACATGCTCCAAAGGGAGAACACAGGTGTGTGAAGAGTACATACAAGTTTGTTCCTTTTTCCCATAAAGTTTCTGTTCTGGTAGTATCAAGAGACCTTGTTAAAATGAACGTAGAACAGGAGGTACAGGAACTGTGTAACAAAGGCAAATGAAATCCCTGAATTAGACACTGAGTAAGTGGTTCATCATTGTAAGGGATGAGTTAACTTTATCATACTACAGTCCCCATTAAAGTTATGCTGGGAAATAGTCTGAAATCCACTAGCTATTAGGAATATACAGTTAAAACAGTAATCTCATAGCTGCAGGCATATAGATGAATTACATTGATTAGGTAGCTTTGGTATGGCCTTTTAACCATTACTTGGAGATAACTGCAGGAATAAATACCTTAGGTCTGACTCTCCAGTCCCTTTGAAAACCTCCTAGATGATATATTTGAAAAACCTCTTCCGTATTATGGAGTTGGTACAGAAGCTTTTGTTGCCAGGAATCTCTGAGCCAACGAAGAACTATCCCAGGCATCTGGGAAGCTGCAATTACCTCATCTGTGTTTAAATCCTGTGCAAGTTAAGGCCTGTCTTCTGCTCCAGATGCCACCTTGGTTCATCTGCTGCTTAGTCTATAATATAAGTGTGCATGTGTATCTGGGAGGGCAGAAGCTCGTACATGGAAACTGTAGGCTTTAACCAGATGTTCTTTTTAGTTGCAAAAAGAAGACTTTGAAGATGATTCTCATGTTTTTCGAAAACCAGTGAATGATATAACTTCTCAGCTGGATATTCATTTTGGGAGTCTTCCTCGCCCTGGCCGTGGATCAAGAGGAGCACGAGGTGGTCGTGGTCGTGGCAGAAGACCTGAAGAGACAGGACCTCGACCGGAAGTAGTGGTAATGGATTTTATGGTGGTGGTGTAGTTTGGTTGGGGCTTTTTGGGTTTTTTTTTCTGTTACTGATGGTGTTTGTGTGTGTGTCCTGCCCCTTTCTATGTGGAATTTTGATTTCTGTGGTGACAGATTTGTTTCTAATTCCTGTCTCATAGTATGTTGTCCTTCTTATTGAGTTCCTGGCCCATATTATGTTACTTGAAATTAAATATTGATTAAGGCTCACAACTCTTGAAACATTTCAAAAGGTCTGATTACTGATGGTAACTAGAGGAAGGAATGCAATGAGGATTTCTTTCTGCAATGAGTTTTGATATAAATTGGGAAGTAATTAAAATAACTAAAGGCTTGTATCTCTGAAAAATAGCAGTGTGATACAGTAATATTTTGATTACTGACAGTGAGATCAGTAAATCTGTGATCCTACAGAATGATTCATTAGTTCAATATAACCATTATAAAAAAATTCCACTTATCTTTGGGGGAAAAAAGAGCATTGGCACACTGGAAAATAGCATCTTTATTCTTCATACTAATAGAAGCTTTACTGTGACTAAAATGCTTTAAGACCAGGAACTTTCAGAATAATATGGAAGTGTTGATGCATTTGTTTCATCTGGAAGAAAAATATTCTTTATTGTAACAGATCAGAGAGATTAAAATTACAACCCAGTATATTCATATATGAAAATATAGTAATGCTGCTTCTAAAAATATGCAGTATTTTGCTTGAGACTGCTTTACTTTTTTCTTCATTCAGTGCGCAGAACTTGTGATCTTCTGGTCCTCTCTAGGCAGCATTATAAATACATTCACACTGAAAAAAAAATTATAGTAGTCATAAGTTCTGAGATAAATGTTTGTGATAGTGATGGATACAATTTGAGAAGAAGTAGCATTTAGTAGTAGTAGCATTTGAGTATAAGAATGAACTCTTTTGGGTAAAATATGTATACATAGCTGTGAGATACTTTTGAAGTGCATTCATTTTTAGAAAACTCCTTTTCTTACTTTATAGGTGCAGCTTGTTGCTCCAAATCCTGATGATCCTGAGGATTTTCCAGCTTTAGCTTGAAGAACCATCATGAATGGTGGTATCTCAAAGTCGCTTTGTAATTATGAAGAGACCAGTTCTATGCTGGTGTGGATTAAGGAAGTCTGTTTCCTTCAGGAAAGTTGTTTGGGTGTTTGGTGTGGAATGATTGCAGGTGTCTGCTAATAGAGTTGGGTTCTGGAAATATGGGGGGACTGGCATCCTGTCACAGGTTCCAATGTCTGCCTCCCATTTGTGAAAACCATGGGAAGACTTACAGTACTTCCCTACTAGGCTTCAAGTGAAGTTAAAGGGAAGAGTGTTTAAAAATGTATATATAGAGATTATATCAGGTTCTCCATGACACCATGGTGAAACGTAAACTGTACAACACGATCTACAATTGGGACTTAATGTCACTGTACATTTGAAAGCTGATTTTTTTTTGGTGAAATGTATATTTCAGATAGTCAAAAATTGCAGTTCTTCAGGGTTTGGCAAATAAAGAAAAGTGCACATTGGTTTGGGTTTGAGGTATTATTTTAAGAAGTCAGAGTGGTAGGTGGAGGCTTTTGCTATTAGGATGTAATCTGGGGGGGGGAAAGGAGGGGAAAAAACCCAAACCCTAAACAGCAATCTACTCACCAAAAAAAGTGAGCATTTCTCTAAATGGAAGTGATCTTTAAAATCAAGGCAGCACAGATGCTTTGAATTGACACCTAACCATAAGTCTTACTTCAGTAACAAGATATAGTCTGCAATTACTTTGAAGAAAAAGTAAAATAAGAATTTTGATCTAAAACCAGAACTAAATTATTAAGGAAGCTTTTAATTTTAGCAGGAGCAACTACAAACTAAAATGTGTCATGCCTTACCAAGAAGTTTGTGATATTGGGGATGAGGTGCAGTGTTCTTCCATTGCAGCTTTAACATACTTGAGCCAGATTTTCTAACTTGTTTCCTGTCCAAGGGGACACTGAGAGTCGTTCTGGGGATCTGAGAGAAACAAGAAAATGGTGCCCGAGGTGATGACAGAAATAAATGAGAGGACAAGCACACTGGACATGTTGGAAATAGCTGTCAGCCTCACAGGAGTCTTCAAATGCCTGCTCAACTTGAACACATTCTTTCAATTTACAGGGAAAGCAGATGAATTTTTCCAGTTCTGTGCCTCACTTCTAAGCAGTCTCCTATGAGAGCAAATAGTGGATGAAACTTAAAAAAAAGTTTTGCTTTGGAGTAAGCTCTAAGAGTACTCAGAATCTTAAAAGACTTTTCTCACTGATAAGGCTTTAGTCAAATAGGATGTAGTGATCCTCGAAAGACTTTTCTATATGCTCCAAATGGATGGTCTGCAGAGTTCAGCCCAAAGGATTTTTTCTTACATTGTTAAATTACTTACATGACAATTTGCTAAAACATGAGATTTTCTGTTCCGCAAGAAGTTTGTCTTAGTGGCCTAGAGATGCTCTGACTTGTAGTAGGAAGAATGTGCAAAAGCAAAGTGCTGGTGTTAGAGGAACCCATGCTGCTGCTATTTGAGTAACTGAACTGGATGAAATAATGCATGACTCCTTCATTTTGTAGTCCCAGGGTGTTACTTGAAATCACTGCAGTTTAAGATTTACCTGCTGCTGCCCTTTTTACAGGTGTTGTCTGTTTCTGCCAAAAATGGCAACTTAATGAATGTGGAATATAAGTGATTTTGTCAGTGGGATTCTTGGAATATTTTGCTTGTTCTTCCCTTCCTGTTCCCATTTTCCCACTGGACAGGGAAGAATGTGTCTGAATTTTTATTTATATTTTTACTTGCCAGAGTGAGTGTATGCATAGATGTGGAAAGCTTCTTTGCAGGGCTTCCTTCTATTTCCTGTCATGTTTTGAATGTAGCCTTCTCTTCTACTAAGACCTCTTTTTGCTAAGGAAAGTGGTCATATACTTAAAAGTAACCCTCCCTTTTTCTACTAAAAGTTTAAATCTTTGCTATGCTATGCTACTGGGATCAATCTGCTGTGATGCATTTGGTTTATTTCTGACTGTTCTCTGGGAAGGCTGAGAGAATTTTTTTACTTTTCAGTCTCCTTCCTGCTGTTGCAAAGTTACTCTTTATTCCTCTAACTTTGATCATCTGCCTTTCAAAACAGAATGACAAATAGGTTCTTTGGGGAATGCTTTAAAGGACTTATGAAAATTTATCTGTATAATCTACTTTTTGTCAGCAGATTGTTAAACTCCTGGTTAAAAGGAAAAAAGGCTGGTTACAAGACTGTTTAATTAAAAACAGAACAAACCAACCAACCAAAACTAAAAAATACAACCCATCCAACCCAAAACTTTGTGAGAATGAGATTTAGTGTAGTTGATTACTGCTTAAACCAGAATTTTCTTAGAGCAGCTATGTGTGACAATTTTATTTTTTGGTCTGTCAGACTTGAATATGGCTTAAGAGTTTCTCTAGTTGATGGTATATCCAAGTATAGAAAAGAAATTATTAATTGTGATGACAGTGATGCAATTTCTTTGCCTGACTGTGATAAGAGAACTGTAAATCTCAGTCATCTGTTGTATTTAAGGTACCAAAATAGCTGTATCTGTTAAGCACATATTTGCTGCTATCACTCCTGGTGTTGCTTTACTCCTTCGTGTAAAGCAGTTGGTAGCAGGTGTAAATATACACACAAACACTAGTAGAACATGGCATGCATATTAAGAAGAGCTTAAATTGTGTTGCAAATCTTAGTCACGTTACTCTTTAATGCACTACTACCAGCTACTGTTTGGATTAATGTAGTGAGTGGCCTAGGAAAAACTGCTGCATTTCAGGTTTAAGTTTTAGATTAATGTAAGTCGCAGTAAGTTTGCAAAGAAAGGCATTCACCTCCCTCTGTGACTGTCATTTGTATACGATAGTGTTGATATGATGTAGTTCAGTTGAATCATATGTAGTACTATGGTTTAGGATTGCAAGAGTGATATGAAAGTGCCTGTAGAAGAAAAAGGAGAGGAATGTGTGTGCTTAAGGTAAGAGTACCAAAGAATGAATAAAAAGACTCAAACGTAAAAAACCCTGAGTTGATAAATAGGAATATTGGGCATTTGAGCCCATAGGAAATGAGCTTTCAGCTGGCTCCACTTTTTCTGTATGAAAATAGGCCTTGGGTTATAAGCGTGCTTGGGCCCAAACCCAAAATCTGTACCTTTCATACACTTATGCCATTAAGATTATTCTTAAGCTTATATTATACAATTTTAACATAATTTTATCTTTTTTTGCCAGAGCTATCACAGGCACACACACATTCATATAAGAAATGAATTTATGTGTATCCACACACACATATATATATGCAGTGTTGAAAGTAATGCAACGCTGACTCATTATCAGTGGATCAGTAATTGAATGTGAAACATGATTATCTTTGCATAAACAGTACATTTCAATCACTGAATAATGAGCATGAAATTAGAGCTTTTTCTCTTTCAGTAGCATATGCTGAGCAAGTACTGAACAGTTTCTGCTTGGAGGGAAGGAGCCTTCAGTCTTTGGAAGAAGTAACAACTGTTACACTTTGACTGTGTTACTTATAATCTATTTCAAGTTAAATTCTATCTTCAGCAGTGTTTTATTTCTCTGAAAACAAATGCTTTTTGAATATGTCATACAAGTGTTTCAGATAGCTGTGTCTTCAGTGCAGCCTTAGATACTGCATCACTTAATGACAGCTATGGTAGAGCTCCAGTTATGGTGGAGATGAGCTAGCCCTAAATAAATTGAATAATGTTTCTGCTCTCCTTGTTTAGGTAACTAGTGTAACTTAATAATCTGTGTTCTTGTCTCTATGATGCTTTACAGCTAGTTAGCAGGACTCAATAAGCTGTTTCCTGCTTTTAGCAATAGTAGCTCTTCTGTCTAGATTTGTACAGTAGTTACGGTTTGAATGAGATACTGAATTTTGCATAATGTAATTGAATTAGCAGGATAGCTCTGCCAACGCATAAAAATAACAGTAAGCTACAAACTTTTTTCTTATGCCAGAAGAGAATAATAAGCTGATATACTCTGATCCAAGAATTCTATACTTCTTAGTTGTTTGGTTATATTTCTATTGCTTATGGATTGAGTGTTTCTTTTCAGAGTTTTTCTAAGTTCTAGCAAAAACTTTGAACCTTGGAAGCTATTGTGGGAAAAGTAAAACCTAGTAACTTTTTCAATAAAGCTTCCACCAGAGTGAAAGAACACCAGAGGCTGGAAAGGTCTGATCAGTGGAAGGAAGAGATAGAACTCAAACAAATCAACATTAAACAGTAGTTCACTTTAGAATAGATATGATGCTGGTGTGAAAGAGATGGACAAAAAGCACCTAGAAGCATGACAGCAAGAGAAATGTCATGTGTTTTGAGTACTGACTAGAGATTCAGTCCTGTGAGCATGTCATGTTGGGAGGAATGGTGAAAAACCAATCTAGTAATAGCAAACCATGAACTCAGGAAGAAATACAAGGAGGTCTAGAGAAAAGCTGTATTTGAAGGAGGGATAATGAGGATGTTGAGCCCTTCCAGTGAGTAGAAAACCAAGGAATTGTTCTGCTATCTTAAAAGAATAGCATCAAAGCACTGATGGAGGCAAATCAAGCTCACATGGGTAAGAAGTGATGTTTCATAATTTTCCCTCCTGCTACTTGCATCACTCTCACTTTGGGTTTTCTCACATTAATAATGGCTGATGCCAAGGGCCTATTCCCATTGTGCTGTCAGGGTACAAAGACTTCAGGGTTTGCCACTTTATCCTATTTGTGCTGTAATTGAGCTGCAGCAACTGGCATGGCTAGAAGAGCTGGGAGTTGGAGGTGCTAGTGACACAGAAGAGCTTTTTATCTGCTGCTATGCTCTTACGCAGCAGGGCCACCACATGCTGAGTTGAGGGATCAACAACAGCAGTGGCTGCTTGGCCTGCCCGGAGTCTTTAGCAGCCTTGTGAACTAGGACAGTTTGGTAGGGAGGACATGGACCAGGAATGGAGCTGTTTAAAGGACAGACTTTCTAGGTGCCTTCTTCCACTCCCTTTGTGACAGACCAACACTTGACAAGGCCCTTGGAAATATCCCATGGATGGAGGGTGTCATGTTTAATACCAGATTTATTTACTTGAAGAATCTGTTCATGTCCCATGGCATTTCTGGTTTAGAGTGATACAAAGTATACTGAAAATACAAAAATTTAAGTTATACTTAATATAGCAGTTGCAGTACACAGTTCAATCACAATACCAATGTGACTCCCTTTACTGGTCCCTATGAAATACATCCTCACTGTCACCATGTCAGCTGTCTCCAGGTGTTAGGAAGGAATGGGAGGGTTGATGTTTAAGCCCACTACTCTCTTTGAAATTCTTATGGCAGTTGTCTGGCTCTTATATTTTATGTATTCATTCTCTCCATGCTGGTCTGGTCTTCACTCTTGCCTAAGAACTACTCATTGATCCACTCAAACTTTGATAGCCATTTATCCAGAACAACAGCCACCCCATGTTCCCTTTGAGTTAGGATAAAGTCATCTTTGCAAGTTCTCTGGTCCATTACTCCCTGAGCTTCAAAGGCACATCACCCTTGTCTATGCCTTATTCCATATTTAGGACTTATTGGTCAGTCACATCCATGTGAAACCAACCCCAAAACCAGAAGTGCAAGTAAAAAACATCTCTTCCTCAACAAACCCTTGGTGAGGTAGGTTTAAAGCATGTAGTTTGTCTCTAAGACCAGACTTGAATTTCATGTGTAACAGCGCATCCTGTCTGCTAGAGCATGTTTTCGTCTACTCCTACATAAGCAACATAGAAACTGCAATGCAAAGGAGGCTAAATAGATCCAAATTGAAGTTATATAGAACTACAGTGAACAGATTATTCTTGCAGCACATTAACTTCTCAATGGAATTGACTTGGGCTACTGTTCACTTTTTCTCTGTGGGATCCTTTTAGTCCTCTGCCCTCCCCTGCCCAGTGCCAATACTCCTTCAACTGCTAATGCTGTGATAGGGCTTAACTGTGTTTTCCTGTGGCCATCACATGCATATATTGGTGTTCTCCCAGGCAAAACCCACCATTCACTCTTCATCAGGCAACTTGTTTGTCAGGAAAAGGTGCTTAAACATGTAAGTTTGGAAAGGACCACCTTACAACACAAGAACATAGATTTTCCAACTGTAAAACCCTATCTTTGCGGCAAGCAGAAGTCTACTTGCTTGTCAAACAGGCTCTGCTTGGTGTGTGCAAATTCTGCATTTTCTAATAAAGTAAGGGCGATAAGAAGTATTTGAGTTGGTCACTATTTTTTGCTGTTCGGTATTTTTTTAAAGGGCTAAACTAGGCCATCACCTCTGCTGGTGCAAAAATCTGTGTTCCTAAAAATTTAGTTCTTTTGAGAAGCCTTCACTGTCATAGTAAGTATCAAAGTATACAGTATTTAAGATAATGCCTGTTTCTAAAAATTAATACTACATAATCATGGAGGAAGGAGAAATAATAACTAAACCCCCATTTTTCTGTCTTACTGTGCTTTTTTTACTGTGTAACAGTATCCCAACAATTCAAATAGAGTTACTGTTTTCCAAAGTGAGTTCTCTGAAATGTATAGCCAGAAATTCTCTATTTTTGAAATTTTAAAAGTATGTGTTTTAAGAATCTGTACTTTAATTAAAAGTTTTCAGGCAGCTGAGTGTGTTGTGTTTCTTTCAGTGCACACATGAGTCAGTCTGGTACCGATACGATCATACTGGAAATAAGAGAAAAAACCCCTTCTGATTATTTTTAATTTTACACAATTCATGTTTACACTTCTCACTATTCAGTATTTTGTACAAAATCAAATGCAATCTGCAGTATTTTCAAATGAGACACAAATGCATATTGAACTAATTAATATTACAAGATAATTTGAAGCTTTATCTTAAAAATACCTTCAGCAAAATAAACTTTCGTTCCGTCACTCCAAGTTAAAAAAATATGATTAGAAATATACAGTTTAAAAATAATCAGGATGAACAGTACTGATTAGACAAGAAATTTAAGGCCTTGATAGCCTGTATATGAGTTTACATATGACAGTCTGCAAATGATTAATGTAAAAGCTGCAGTGCAACAAACTAGTTAATATTACATTTATGTGTTGTTTTGGGTTTTTTTCTACAATCTTCTACTGTTTTAAATCAGCAGTGCTTCCTCTACTGTCATACTGGGGTAAAAAGACGAGTTCTGGGTTAACATCTGAGTTAAATTTTTGATGCTGTAATGGAAAGTAGTAATTTCACCCAAGATACTACAGCTTTTGAGCATGTAGTATCTTTTGAATTAAGAGATTGATTCTTCCTCAGTCTGTCACATATTTGAAAGAAGAAAGGATTTCTAAGGAGAATCTCCTACCTGATGACAGCAGAAATACCTTAATTCAGCTGCTCTCTTGAACAAAGGTGATGCAGCTGCCACAATACATTCCATTTTGGCACGTAATACTTCACAATTTAGAAAATATTCAGAAACCAAGGACTTCCTCACCCATCCCCATTCTTCATTCTTGAACCTAAGACAACTTTGGTATGGTATATTAAAAATGTTAGACAAAGTAATAAAAATTTGTAACAAACTAAGCAGTACAATTAGCTGGGAGACAATGAGGTAGTGAGTTAATTTTCCATATAAGGCTGTTTGGAAAGTTCAAAGGTAAAGTCCCTTTGACATTTATGTGTTTTTTCACTAAGATACTGGGTGGTGGATGGGGTATCCTCAAACACATTGATGCCAAACATGCAGTCTTGGTTTAGCTAGAGTTGCTATTGTTCGTGCACTTGCATTATACAAATGTACTTCTGTACTTACTTATTTTAAAGAGGCAAATTCTAATTTGGAAGTTGGAAGGAGTGAGAAAGAGGCCAATTATTTTTTGGTTAAAAAAAAGGATGCTAAAAGAAGCTCAGCTGAGACAAGGGCAAAGCCAAACACAGTAAATATTACTAAATCTTTGATTTTCACTTCACTACTTACATCCCTTCTGCCTTCCAAGATGAGAATTTTGTTAAAAAATAAACATAGATTCATATTTGTACAACAGACTTACTATTGTGATTACCTGTACTTCAGCATTTGCACAAATGGCTAACTTAAAAAACCCAACCAGCCAAAAAAAACCAACCCCAACCGCAAAACCCCCACTAAAAAAACTCTAACCAAATAAACTAAACCCAAAAACCCCTNGCCCATAAAACAAACAAACCAACCCCCTTCAAACCCCAAGAAATTTTAATTGCCTTATCAGGATGAGATCAGTCCCTCTCTTTTAGATGCTTTTCATCTAGAAGAAAAGGGGGGTGAAAAGGGAAGTTTAGGAGAAAACAAAAAAAATATTCCAGTCTGAGCTTTCAACGGTCCTTTATTTCGCATCAAACCGTTTCTTTTTAATTTGTATTCACATTTGCAGATTTTGACTATCTAAGCGCATGGATGTTACCTGTAAGTGTACGTACACTTCACATCCTGTTTTCTCTCCAGTTCATGATGCTCTTGCTAGAAAATGTTTTCAAATCACTGTGTGATATTCATACTGGCATTCAAAAATCACCAGCCTAACAGAAGGCTTAGTTTCCATTTAAAAGGACATAGAATTTTATTTCAATGAATGCAAATGTTCAGTGACAAGTTTCAATCTGTCTCTCACAGAAGTAATCTGCATCTTTAAAAACTTCAGTTATTCCATTACTAACATTTCAGATTTCTCCATTTCTTCTACTTTGTACTGTAAGAGTCACTAAATCAACAGATAATTGATTCATATTTAAGGCTATGTGGTAACAGTCCTCATCTGAGGGATATGCAGCTATAACCATCAGTTGGTGGACAAGGGTACACCAGTTCTGAAATTTCATAATGTGAAAAGTAGTAGGAAAAATCACACTGTAGTCCTGTAAGGGACAAAAATTTCAGTCTCAAGCAGAGTCCTCTAAAAATTACACTGCTTTTTAACAGAGGTAAACTGTAGTTCCTAAAGTGTTAGATGTCCAAATTTTTACCTGCCCCTGAGTTCCACTACCTCAGTTGTATGGCAACCTTATTTTCCCTTTTTTGTGTACTGCACTCATTAAGTGCCCCAAAGCTAAAAACTAGCAATATCCATACCAAGTGTACCAATGAAATCTGGGGGGAATTCTTCCCTTTCATATATGGTAATTTAAAGTTTCACCTAAAGGACTTGATAGGAAAGGATGTAATGTAATGACATTCCAGTATGACAGCACTGCTTTAAATGGTAAACTGTTTTTCCTCCCCTTTAAAATCATACCAGATTTAAAGCAGTTATAACTAGTTCGAAGAGCCATTGGTTGTGAACAACTAAAAAGCTGTCACTATTAAAAACAAGTTAATCATTTATTACTTTTTCCTAGATAAACCGCACAACCTTTGACAATAAAGCACTCTTTGGTGGACAATAGTTACATTGTGTACTCAATACTGCAGCTTCATAAAAAACGTCATACAAAGTAAGAAAGAACAGCCAATCAACACAGGAGAGTACCAATACTATTAGAAAAAAAAGCTTTTGTGGTTGATTCTCAGACTCAAGTGAAGACTTAAGCCCAGTCTGAATGGACAACACAGATTTATATACTTAAAAGCTCCCACCATCTTTTAATTTCTGGCGGTCAGCAGCTAAGTGATTGCCATCACAGTTTATACACATGCATCATACATAGTAGCAAGCCCTCTTTATAATAGAGAGCTTAAATATTTACACCTGAGTCTGAATGTATGTAGATTTTGTTGGTTTTGTTTGAGAAAGTGTTAGCATGGTAGAAAAAGGTCTACCAAACATGTTGACAGTTCATTTTATTCTACAAGTAAGGAAGAGATTGTTCTATTTCATTTTTTTGCTGAAAAATAGAGCCAAAGTGATCTTCCTTGAATTGCATTAAGTCCCCTCTAGTCATATCCCCTTCACTCCTGAATATCCTCTTCAACACTGGTGGCTTATTCGAAATTCAACGCAATACTGTTCTAGTCTTTGTGACGGATTGGCTGTTGAAACAAAACATATTTGAGGGAAAAAGTTAAAGATCACTCAGGTATGTATTTCAAGCAAACATTTCTGGCAAGGTAAAATGAGAAAATCATACTTCAAAGAAAGAAACAAAAGGTAGAAGTCATTGCATTTAATAACAGAGCAATACTGATTGTCAAGAATGCACAGACTGGTCTGATCACAGACAATATGAAGAAAATTCTGTTCCATATAGAAATGCAAAAGAGGATTAAAAGTACCATAATTTCATTAAGCACATTTGTGTAAAGCATTCCTTTTCTTTTTCTCCCTCTGAGGTATCAGACCACAGGAAAAGTAGGAAGAATAGTAAAGAAACATTAATATTTTTTTTAAAGCTAGGGTTAGATTACATATAGAAAAGTTCTGAAATGCTGCAGGTAGTTTTCAGTATTTGAACAAGGGTGCAGAAGGTTGCTTTGTAATACCCAGCAAAGCAAAGGCATATGAGATTTTTAAAGTGCATTCCTCTTTGTTAGGTTTTGTGATATTCCTCTATACAGTTTTTATACTTTTCCCCCCATACTCCCAATTACAGTTTTTGTAATAAGTTGACCTGCATTCTCTTAAGCACTTCGACTCATCAAAATGCCTTTACCACTTAAGATTTAATTTCTAATCAACTACTTACTGTAAATTTAATTCTGTTCTGTGTGGTAACATGGAAAAGACCATTTAACTTGTGCCTTATTATGACTCAGTTGGTTTGGATGTGAAGTATGCACCTTGTTAAAATACGGACATGAACTTCACAGTAACTGGCAAATTTACAAGGAAGATATCTTAACTGGAGAAATAAGGGCATCCACAGAGAAATACTGGGTTACAGGCTAGCAATGTGATTTCCTGCAGTTCAAAACCAGTATTATTTCAATCACAAGATACGTGTTATGTCCATCAGTACTTTCTTTCATAGAAGGCAGCAGATGTCTAGAGATGCTCCACAAAGGAAATGCAGTGAGTGTTTTAAATAGGATTGAAATTCCGTAAGCTCTCTTTGCAAAGCCAGAATAGTGTTTTAGCTGTAAATAGCTGTTTTGGCTGAAAAATCGTTCTGGAGACAATCCATGGTAGTGTCTGAAGGATGAAATGGCAAATGAATTCCCTAGCTCTGCAGATTATACTGCATTAGGATGGGTCACAAGTGTGATTCACATACAGAAAGAATTGACTAAAGTGACATAAAGCAGCAACAAATGAGATTGATGTAAAAATGGCGCAATATGTTTCCACTGGAATGTATCACACAAGAAAATGAATGAATAAGGATACACAGTAATGTCAGAAGTTCAGTCAAGAAAACAAAGTCTTGACAAAGACAGATGTTGGTTAGGGCATGATGTCAATGTTGTAGAGATTAATTATTCTCCACCCTGCAATCCACTTGATCTGGATTAGGTCAATGAATCTGAGCACAATGAGGTAATGCAAACTGCTGATACTTCAAGAAATCAAGATAAACTTAGATGAAAAGAAAAGGCATGCTTAAAAAAAGACTGATGTTTTTTCAAATGTTACAGGAAAAATGAAAGGACACCTAACAAGACCAACAATAAGGTACTGCATTCTAAATCCATTAAATTATACGGTCATACCAAAACACCCTTCAGAGGGACCAGCACCCAATCAGCTCTTGCAGATTATAAAACAATTAGGAACTCCCTAACTGTGACAGAACAAAGACAAATTTGATTATTGGATGGAAATATAAAGTAACTGAACTTCTTAGACCCCTAAAGTTATAAGAAAAGAAACATTATATGGAATGAAGTATTTGGGGTAGAAGTTTTGGGAAGTCCATTAAAATATGAAGAAGTAATTTGTGAAGTTTTAGATAGACCTGATCCTTGGCCTTCAGAGTCATAGATCTGACAACACACCTAAAGGACTTCTTACAAAATTAATGAAATCTTCTGTGAACTCTATTTTACGGATATTATTTTCTCCTAAGGATAGGTATTCTCAGCTCACACAAAACAAAGGTCAGCTCGGAGAAGTGCTTTCCAGGAACTGAAAATCTCTCTTCAGATTACAAATGTGCATGAATGCAGTTACGACATGTTGCAAGCCAGTTAAAACTGAAAGAGGCATGAAGAAAAAACCAGCAGGCAGAATCTCATCAATTCTTTTTGAACCAAAACTGACATGGTGAAAACTAGGCAAAATGGAGAAAAAACCCAACCAACCAAAAGGAAAACCTGGAAAAATACTACTGATTTTTAGTAAAATATCTATTTCAGGAAAAAGATACTATTTTTAACATGTTGTTCAATAAATCAAAACAAAATCACAACTAAAAATTCTCTGAATAGAATTTACTACAGCCTACTGACTATTTCCATTGACAGAGTGAATTTTTCATAACTGTTACCTTCAAGGTAACAGGATGAAGAAGGCGAAAGAAGAGCTCTGTGAGGAAAAAGCTGCAAAAGCACTTAGAATTTCCAGTGATATTTATAAATGAAGCCACATAACATAAGAAGTAGTTATGTGTCATCTTTTACACTTCCCAACAAAAATCTCTTCAGCACCTGACAGACCCATTTTAAAGCTTTTCACTATGAGTTTAAGACAAATTCCAGTAAATTTCAACAAATGAAAATTGTTTGGATATTGTTTTAAGCTATGCTCTCAGGCTCATCTTTTATAATGACCTGGAGAGCTGCCACAGAGGGGCATGATCACATGCACACACAAAGAGTCATAGCAGTAGTCTGGTAATGTGCTTCTGGGCCAAAAAGTCTTGCATTAATCCATTAGAATTTAAAATTTCATTGAGCTTTACCAAATAGGTTTAGTTCAGATTATCAGCCATACTATCAGTAAAAAAAAATCTCATACCAGTATACACATGCATTTTATACATCTCACCTTTCCACAATCACTGCATTTCAGTTGTCTATTGATTTTCTCCTCGTTTTGACTTCATGCAGTGACTAGTATTTGACTCAATGCTTTGAGCAATTTTTCCATCTCTTACTCCAGGCAGAGGGGTTTTCATGTTACCAAAATCCCTCATCTTCAGTAACTCTCACTCACATTAGGAATTACTACATAAAATTCTCAAACTTGAAAGACAGAGCAACATAAATAAATTACCTAAGATGTATGGTTCCAGATATTCTCAGTACATGACATAAACCATGTAATTGTTTCTCACTTTTCATTGCTAGGAAAGTTGAACTATGGCAAAGCTCCTGCCAGCAGTGGATACAACAGCTCAAAGTATTTCCCTAGAGAACAGTTACAGGATCTGTAAAGAGGGTAACTCTCACCTTTTTAAACTGTTTTTTCTTGCAGCAGACCTGGTAGTTCTTTTAGTAATGTCTGTACTGTCAGAAATGCTAGGTTCAGAGGTTTTATTTTTCTGAACACTGGACTGCAGAAATACTCTGTAAAGAGCAGGAAAAAAGAAAGATTATATAATTGGAAAGTTTCTAGAAAACACGGAAAAGAGGGTATTACAGTTGCAATAGAGCTAACAAGTATCAGCTGGCTTTTCACAAATCCTTCTGAAAAGCAAACTCTTCTGCTGAAACACATCCTTCTCTTTACTAACACTCCTGTTATAATTAGGGTAATGCAAGTTATTTTTATTAGGATCATAGCAGCTTGCTTCTCTGGTTGTTTTGTTGGGCATTTTTTGCTTTCAAAGAATGTATCAAGTTAATAGTTTTGAATTTTCTGTTAGGTTTTTGGAAGACAAAAAGATCCAAAACTGCATTTTAAGTTATGCTACTTAAGTTAAGTTATGCTAAATTTTAAAAAATGATAAAATCTTTTTTAAAGTATGCAACAAAAGCAAACATTATCTTCCAGACTGACACAGAATTCACAGCATAAATTCAGAATAAACTGCAAGTAACTAAATTTGTGAAGATCTAAGTCTAAATCTCCTTTAATTAACCATGAGATATTCCCTTCAAATAGGAAAATCATTGCAAATATTAGCATTTTGCTCCTAGAGGGAATAACTGAGTTTGAAATACTCAAAACTCAGTTTTACAGGCTGGTTGTACTCAAATGCTTCTCTGAAAGAACATAGAGCAATATATTGACTATTTCTTGAACAGGCAGATAAATCCTAGTGTTGTTTATGCTAAGAAACAAAGAATTCCAGATTCTTTGCAAACAACTATTTTTATCCACCAGACAACTGGTTCACAAGAAAATGATGTCTGCTCTCTTCCTAAATACTTGTAGTGAAATTATGATACTATGGAGACAGAAAGTGACAAGTGGTCAATGGAGTCCATGGATATCTATTTAGTGCTTCATTTTATACATCTATTCTTCAGTCATTCCATCCGTTTCAGCTATGAAAGTATGCACCATATTAGAGTTTCTGAGCTAAGAGTAACTTAGGTATTACTGTTTCTTCTCCTGCTATTATAAGACTCTAATTTTCAGTGGCTTCACTGTGTCCAGTTGTATGAGCAGATTGCATTAGACTGGAAATCAAAACCTTCATTAATTTGTGTAAGTTACAGTCTGGTTGGTTAATACTCTGGAGAAACTATTTTCACGGAATCCTAGATATGAATACTGGATGTTAACTTCTTGAGCAAAATACATGGGGAGAAAATATACATTTATATACTCATGTAACATACTCACCAAAAACAGAAATGGAAAAAACCTCCAATATTTTCATTGTTTTATATGGGTTTGATTTCACAATTAGAACATGCATTTGAGATAACACAATTTCATCTAAAATATATTCTTTATGTAATAAAACTGATCAGCAACCTTATTTTTACTATACACTTCTTGATTAGCAAGCAAATGACTATATAACCACAAAGTATTTTAAAATTCCACTTGAATAAATCTCTCTTAATGGTTCAGCCTTGCAAAATATTGTCACTTGATTTGCAAATGTTCAAACAAAACAGCCAGTTACTCTGAGCTATCTTAATACAAGGTCTTAATGACAAGTACTACCAAAATACAATGCAAATTCTATTGTAAACACAGGACATTCAAAGTTGAAGGAATTGCTTATACAGGAGGCAGAAAAACCACTCCCAGATATCTTCAACCTCTTATCATACTTCTTTAGACAGAATAAATGCTTCTAATGAAAATATTTTCCTTGCATGCCCAAGGTGAAAACATTTAAAACCTGAAAGCTTACATTATAGTTTCTACTGTGATTGTAAAACAGTTTTATTAAGTTCTAATAATAAAATTATTTCTTCAGTGCCACAGTTGTCATACAGCACGAACAAATTCGGTCCTCCACACTTTCAACCAAGCATTAAAAATTACACCAGTGGTGAAGGAAGACTTGCATTATATTCATTATTTGCATTACTTCATGTGTGCTGATAGAAACTTCTAGGAACGAACAGAAAAGTAGTAAGTCAGCTTAACCTCATAACATTTAGTCACTGAAATACAAACATGAACAAATCATGGCACATACTGGTTTACTAGTGCTCATGCAGCCAGAAATATGGAAAAAATCATGATTTCTCCTTAAATACACACTTTTGGTGTCTGTGTGCATAAAATGCATGCAAATGTACATAAAAAAGAAAGCAAAAGTTATTGGAATGTAATCTAATGTTTATAATCTTTCTCTCATCAACACCCATTTTTTCTAGATACCAGAAGTTCAGAAAAACTGGTCAATATACATGGAGTAAATGTATATACTTATCTAACGTGAACTGAATTATGAGCCAGCAGTGTGCCCTTGTGGCCATGAAGGCCAGTGGTGTCCTGGGGTGCTTTAGTAAGATTATTGCCAGCAGGTTGAGGGAGCTGATCCTGCCTTTTTACTCAGCCCTGGTGAGGCACATCTGGAGTGTTGTGTCCAGTTCTGGGCTCCTCAGCACAAGAGACACATGGAGCTCCTAGAGAGAGTCCGGTGGAAGGATATGATAATGATGAGGGGACTGGACATCTCTCTTATGAGAAAAGGCTGAGGGAGCTGGGTCTGTTCAGCCTCCAGAAGAGACGACAGAGGGGACCTCATTAATGTCTGTTAGTGTCTGAAGGGAGGGTGTCAAGAGCCAGGCTCTGCTCGGTGGTGCTGAGCAATAGGACAAGAGGCACTAGGCACAAACTGAACAGGAAGTTCCACCTGAACAGGAGGAACTTCTGAACTGAACACCTGAACTTCTTTACTGTGCAGATAACCGAGCACTGGAACAGGTCGCCCAGAGAGGCTGTGGAGTCCCCCTCACTGGAGATACTCAAGAACCATCTGGACACAATCCTGTGCCATGTGCTCTGGGATGATCCTGCTTGAGCAGGGAGGTTGGACCAGATGACACCCTGTGGCCCCTTTTGACATGACCCATTCTGTGATTCTGTGAAGCGCTATGAATTATCAAAATACCATTTTGCACAAACACTTAAATATTCATCTTTTCAACGTATCATAAAGTAGTCCTTCCCAGAGAATTTCATCTTATCTGTTCAAAACAAAGAAAGAAAGTAAAAGAAGTTCTAAATGGAAATGTGACTTACAATAAAAATAACCACCAGGAAACCAAAACAACCATAAAAACATCCTTGTACGTTTGCTGTATTTGCTAAAGGAAGATAAGGAGATGCCTTACAGGATCAGCTCAGAGCCAGCTGTGAGCAGGGTAGAACCTTTAACACTGTCTGCTCTTCAGCTGATATGTCATTTTTACATCTCAGATATATGCAACTTCACTGCGTTACTCTACAGTAAAGAATAATTGAAATACCTGTGAACAAAATATTTGCTAAATTATCACACAGACATTTTTAATTCAGACTAGAATTCTAGACTTCCAAGGCTGATAGCACCTCAAGGAAAACAGAGAAGGCTCCATTTACACCACTGTCTGACATGGTGTTGCAAATGAACATGCAGAGCTGTCTTAGAGCCTGACAACTGTCAGCTGAGGACCAGCAACAGTGCTATCACACTTTTATTAGAATGCTACTGCATATATGTTAAAGGTGAGAGAAGAAACTAATGTATAGAATTTTGATTTAGCACAATTAGACTAACAGTCTCACTTGACAGAAGGTTGAACAGCTAGGTTTTATAATGAATGTGAGATGAGGCCATGGTTGAGGAAATTCTGCCAAAACGTCAACACAAAAAAAAATATCCCAAACTATATTAGTGAAGTGTAAGATCCCAGGACACCTACCTTACTGCTTTGTAGCTGTCCACATAAAATAGTATGCCATATAACTTCCAAAACCACCAGCAAACACATCTGATGTACACAAAGGCTTTCTAACTCAATGGGGTATGATTAAAATAAAAAAAACAAGCCAAAAAAACAGGCTACAGGATGCTGTAATAGTCACACTATTAAACATACATTTACATAGTAAGAATTCTTCATGTCCATTTTATCTGTAATGGAAACATCACTTGGTAGCTCCGATCCTAAACACACTAAACAAATAGCAGACTAGTTTATACACTGCTTCCTTATTCAAGCTAATACCGTGGTCTTTAAACAAATCAAAACCTGTTTAAATGGAAGACTGTTTGGTTCAGCAGCAGCATCTTTTAAATAACTCACAACCTTTTTTCACCATTTAACTCTGTGCAAGGGTGGAACACCACCAGGTGTGCAAGGCACACCACCAGGACACAAAAGCCCAAACTCCACAATCCAAGACAAAATCCACAGAACATGAAGTGCAAGCAATGTAATACATATTGGAGAGAAATCAATCCACACAACAAGTTTTTATAAAATACATTATTACAGTAGCCTAAGGAGGATACTGTAAGGAGGGATGAAGAAAAGAGAGGTTACACAGGTGCATGTCTTCTCTGTCTGCAAAAACCATTTTAGTCTTGCCAACCAGTCTAGGAAACCTGTATTACAAGGTCTGCTAAGTGCAATACTGCTTTCTCCTTCATCACCTCATGATTTTTAAGAAAATAGACCTGAGACCGCTACCACTCTTCTAAGTCACCAACAGGTAACAAGTGACTGATAACTCTTCAGCGTACAGGGCTCCAGCCAACACAACTGCCAGGCTAGCCCAGAGAGATCCATGAGATCCAGGCTAGCCCAGAGAGATCCTCTTAAAACACAAGAGATATGAGCTGCATGATGGAGAGAAAGTTAGGAGAAAGTTAGCTTTAAGAAAAGCCTAAGTGTTTTCTCTCCCTATACTTAAACCAATTGTATGATTGTTAATCTTGAAAATCAAGCAGCAGCACCAGTACTTGGAAATTCCCAGTAAATGGGAATAACCAAATTGCTTGCATCACATCTACCAACATCAGTCTTTTTTCCTCTAGCAAGGAGAAAGTGTCTTTAGTTTTTAGACAGAATACAGAAACAGTAAGAGAAAGAAAGGATGATAGTTGACTGAAATTGATCTTACAGTACAGCAAAACAAAGCACAGATTGTTTAATTTCTTTAACCTGTGTTTTAAGTTTAGCTTTTTAGTCTGTGTTCAGAAATCTGAGGTCCGACTTCCAGAGACCACTGAGAAAAGAAGTAGTGCCACATTCAGTGTATAACTTCGAAAACACGCCTCTCATGTTATTTGGAACAACGCCTCTCAAGTATATTATTTGACAAAGTTAGGAGAAAAAAATTAATCTGAAGTGATCTTTATTTTTTCATCATTTTTTTCCCCAAAATAACAGACTAAGATGACCTCAGCGGAGGCTAACTGAATAACTAAGCTGTCCAAAGTCCCTCAGGTCTCATTCTATAGTTATTCAGTCACTTATGTTAGCAGAAAGAGTTTCATGCTTTTTAAAAAGTGCAGACAAAAATTTGCAAGGCCAAAGGTAAGGATGACAGAAAATCTCAACCTTCATGTCTCTCAGGAGGGAATGTCTATTCTTACTTAGTGTTCTGGTGTAAAAGACTTTCTGACCATTTTTTCTCTCTGAGAACACCAAGGTTTCAAGCATTCACCCAAAGTAACCATTCTACTTTGAGGGTGGCAATGACAGAGCAGCTCCAGGGAGACTCAGAAGCAAGCAAAAAGTTCATTTGGATTTCCTGGAAGATCTGTGTGCTGTTGAAATTTTTGTTTGACCAAAAGATGTAAGTTGTCATTTGATGAAAACACTGCATCTTTTAAGTAGAAGCAAGGCACAGAAATCACTGTAGCTACTCTGACGAGAGCAGAGTGAAGAAAGAGTGAAAACTGTACTCAAGGAACTGATACGCTATTAATGTTTTCTCAGCTGCTGAATCCAAGTTGTCAGAATAAAGGAATGTAAGTAGTCTCCTAAAGCTCTATAAAACATAATTGTGAACAAAAGAAGATGCAACCAGACTGGCTGGGTAAACAAGTGAGCCTTGACCTAACACTGCAACCTGTCCCATCTTCTGTTATTAAAAAGGTAAAAAGAAGTCTGTTTTATGCCATGGCATATAATATTCGATCTCTTCATAGAAACAAAGACCTACTGACACTTCTAACAAATTCTAATTCTTGGCATTTCATGGGAATAAAATCATATGTTGTGAAACTAGCCTACTTTGCAAGTTCATGAACTTTGAAGTAAAACTGAAGCTAACATCTGCATCTGCAATATGCAAAGGATAGGACCACATTTTAAAGCAGTACTTTTTCCTTCTTACAGGTAATTTTGCTTATGTACTTCTGTTTATCTGCAGAGAAGAAAAGCTTAAAAATTAATAATTATTCTAAGAGCTCTTTGCCTTTGTATATTGCAAGCCAGCCATAAAAATCACTCAATTATTCCAAAGAATATACACAAAAAGTAAAAAAGCCAGAGCAGTGAAATTTACTCTTGCAACAAAGCCAATAAGAAACATGACATGAAAACATGCATTTATGAGACATACTAGACAGAAAGGTGTGAGATATTGTAGAGAAATGGAATGGGACACTTACACAGTGGCTCTCTCTCAGGGGGTCCTGATGGTTACTATGTTCTTAAACCATCTAGACAGAATAGCAGGCTGGGCAGAAGGGAGCCACATACAATCCACCAGATGACAATGCTAAACAGTGTAGACACCAGCATAGCTAGGAGCCATCTAAAAGGGATTGGAGGGGGAGGTAGAGATGAAAAAAAATTCAAAAGCAAAAGCTATTGGTGTATTTTAGCTTGTTTCAAGTTCTTCAAAAGGATACTGCTCCATAACCTTTGCCAAGAATTTCTTTCTTTCTATGACTAACAATCCATGCAGCCATAAATTGCCAAACATAGTACCCATGTGCTACTGGAATTAAAGCAAATTTTCTGAAATCCTCACCAAAGTCACCTATTGCAAAGAAAGTCTGTATCACTCTTGGAAATAAGAGCATGCAGGAGCAATTCATCTCTGACCATTTGCTGCCATCTCTTACGCAGCTGGATCAGCCTGTACTCACACATCCTACTTCACAATCATACATTTTGATACTAAAACATTAGATCAGAGACAGGTAAGTTTGCAGAAACAAACAACTTACATAAACAATCAGATGATGGGGTGTATTACCTTCCTGTGTAAGAAGCAAAAGCCAATTCATAATCCTTTGCCCCAGGTGCAGAATATTGCTTATTAGAACATATATAAAATATCCAGTCATGAAAGCATAAAGAATTTATACAGCCAAATTCAATAAACACTCTATACTAATCTCTTGCAACTTAAAAGTAAATAATGCCTCTAGTTTTCAAAGACTGTAACTGTCTAAGCTTCTGGTGCTCTTACTTTGCCCCCCCTTGCTTCTTTTTTCCTCTGAAATAAAACTACTCAGAAGATTTAGAAGCTTCTGTTTCTTTGCTTAGATAAAAGTAACCAATTTCACTGCAAGACTAACTTTTTTAACAGCCTAAACTAAAAAGGAAAGAGACTGACACCTCTTGTAGTAGAAAAAACTTCTGACTCATGAAAGGCAGCCAAATATTTCTTGCAATAAAACAGTAAGACAAAGAATATATGAATTTACACATTCATTTTTCACCATATTATTTCAGTACAAGTTGCAAACCATAAAAATAACTGAGGGGAATAGACAGAGGTAAATTGAAACTCCTTGAGCCACAATGCACAAACCAGCTATAAGCTCCAGGCAAATTATTTTAATTCTACACAAGTACCAGCTAACTAGTTTTAATTAGAGCAGACATGTTGCAGAACATTTCATGAGTGGAATAATGTTTTAACAGTAGATAGATCTTTTGTTAAGAAGATATTAATACAATGGCTCTGAATAGGTTATCACACAGTCTACATTAATCATATGGAACATACAATAAGTGTGTGGCAATTAAGCACTTGACAATTAAGGCACTTCTGTGCCTTGGAAACTAATCTACAAGGTAGTTTTTTTTTTACTGTGCTATTTGAGGTAACTGAGGTGATGTGTTTTGGCATTTTTAAAATGTCAGCTGGACACGGGCTTTGCTCCAAATATGTTGTTTCTTATATGGCTGCCTGTGTAAATGATAAGCATGAACAAAAGAGGGTATTTTAAAACACAAGCAGAAATCATACATAGCAATGTGTGAAGGTTTCCAAAGTCACATTCCTTTACCTTCAGCACATTTTTACTACATACTTTTCACTTTTTCTAAAAGTCTGATGTCCGTGGTGATCTTAAAAAGAAAAAAAAAGAAAATAAAAATGCCAGCAGGTAGCAGCATCATCTCCTGCAGAAGGACAACACAACAAAAGTCAAGTTGACTGTGGTCTGTGACTTTGGTGGTGTGTCATTTGCAAAAATCTGATAGCCAGGGGTCACCATTCCTTTCCTAGCAATCAAATGAGATCCAGCTAAGTTTTGCAAATGTTGCGCTCTCTTGCAGTTTATTTAAGGGCAGACAGAAAGTTTTTGTACCTACAGTTGGTACAAGCCACAATAGATGCAAACTTTCTTTTACAGGTGGCGTTTCAGGACTTGTCTGAAATAAAGAGACTACCAGTTTCCCTGACAGAAATGCACTTCTTTGAATTTATTTACTGAAACAGTGGCTACTCTGCCTTCCAGATCCACCAGACATTATCACAAAGCCCACAGGATTTAGGGAAAGTTCTTTTCCAAGGAAGAGAAAAGGAAAGGAAGCTAAAAATCCTTCTTTCAACTCTTTTTAGGTAGCTGACTTTACTTCAAACACCAGCACATATCTTATTTGATCCAATCAAACCCATAGAGAGTCATATTCTTTCATTTTTATACTACCACAGGAAAGACGAGAATATTTGTGATTAAACTGAAAGTAAAGCATTCAGAATGCTACAGGAGCTTGTGAAGTGCAGAATAGCAGTATTAAAAACTATACAGAAAACTAGAAATTCAGTCCTGCAGTTCTATAACCAAGTTCTCCTGCCTCCTCAGCACCCACCAAGCCTTCAGAGAAACGGTGAATCTCATGTTTGTTTTAAGGGAGTAAAAGCAGCATTGGTAACAAACATTTGGGGGCAATGGGACGTATGCATGAAGAAGAGGATAAAAGTGTTTCTGGCATTTTATATATCCAGAAACTGACTTACGCTAGTGGAGATGCAGGTGGAGCTTTTGCTTGCCTTTTGCTTTTCAGAGCACGAAGTTTATCCCCTTGTGTTAGACAGCTTGTTTCATCATCATCACTGTACTGGAAAAGTGGAGGGGGGAAAGGATAACTCAAGTTTAAAATAAAGACACTTTGATATTTAAGAATTAACTTATTCTTATAACTTAATTCTTTGATATTTAAGAATTAATTATTTTAAACCTTAAAATTAGAATTATCTCAGCAGGATAAGGTCAAAGGAAATTCACTTGCATAAATACAGTTCTGTTCCTTCCAGCTTCCTGTCTGCTGCTTTTGAAGCTGTAAACCTTTAAGTGGTGCCATGAATTACATGCATTGGAATACTGTCTACTTTTAAAACACTGGAAAAAATATATTATCAAATCTTTGCTTTGGTACAGTAAAATCTTCACTAAATACAGGATTTCCCTCCTTCACTTGCCTTTTTAAAACAGCAGCACGGTCTTTTTCTAAAAGCACCATCAAAAGGTATCACAGAAATTGCAATTACTTAGAAACTAAAACCGAGTTAAAAAAAAAAACAAACCCTTTTATCCCTTCCCTTTAAATACACACATTGAAGCAACAGACAATCTAAAATGAAAGCAGTGTTTTTGATTGCAGATTGTGAGTACTTTTTTTCTATTATTGACCAAATTACAAAAGACTACAGCATGATGATGCTCCTACTTCACCTGTGTTCTGAACTCCATTTTTCGTAATTGCTGTCCATACTTTTTCCCCCCATATCCCTTTATACAAAAAGGGTGAACAGAAAAAAATCTGATTAACGAAGTTTTAGTGTACCCACAGGTTTGTTCCAAACCTGAGAGATTTTCAACAGTTCCAACTTTTACAAGAGCACAATATTTGGATGGTTACCAGTTCAATGTCCTTTTGGATGGTTCTCCTGTTTCTTGTGTTATTAATTGAAATATCATCTACTCCTGACAGAATTCTTGTTACAGCAATTTTATGGTTTCGTTTCAACTTTGCACGGAAAATATCCCCTTCTGTCCAAAGTTCTGCCTGTTTGCTATCATAACATGGAAAAAAAGGCCCAAAACACAACAAATTAACACTGAAGATTGTTAAGTGTACAATAGAAGAAGAAGAAAAAGACATCTAGATTTATTTTTGGCAATAATTTACACTCAATCTACTTACTCCATCAGGAAATGCTGTTGTGGTCCAATCACAGAACCAGGTCTGTTTATTCTGATCCAGGCAATGGTTTCAGCAGCTGTCATCCGATAATGCTTCATGATGTAACATGCAATAAGTGTGCCAGTTCGTCCAAGACCAGCTGTGTAAGATAAAAGAATACCTTCTTTTATATATCCATCTTCATCTGGAATCTGCTGTAACTACAGACATTGCTACTTGGACAAATAGTTACCTGCCTAATTTATCAACACAAACCTGTACTCACCAAATCTGGTAAGGGAAACTTACCCTTTGGTCTTTTTTTTCATATACAAGGTTACTAACACACTGTTTGTGTTTTTTTGAGTGAGATAACCTTCCAAAGCTAGCAGCTTTACAAATATCTCTAAGTTTAGCTTATCTTTATTTAACTATCTATGAATATATATGAGGGTATGAGAATGTTTTCATGCATGGGATAAAACAGCTGGCCTTTTTCAGAATTCTCACAGCACCTTCTTGCAAACTAATCATACATTGCACTGAAATCAGCTGTTCTTCCAGTCTCTCCTCTAATTAATCTCTTTAATTCTCAAGAAAAAGACAAATTTTGCAATAAGCAAGTTTGGGCACTAGCTAGCACAGGCAAGAAGTACTCCAGAACGAGAAACCTTATTTATAATGGCCCTCAAAACAGTTCTATTTACCTGGGGAAACATGAGAAGCAAAGGACAGCTCCAGCTAAGTGGCTTTTCTCCTCAATCACTTGCTGTAAACGCAAATCACACACACCACCTTCTCTCATTTAACAACTGACTGATCAACACCAGTGTAAAATCTTCTGTATAAAACAACAGCCAAGAGAACCACACAGCACTTTCCAGTGACCAGCTTTAAGAACAGGCTGCAGCATTCTACACTTCCTCAAAAGTAAGAGCAGGCTAGACACCATTAGTATGACATCTATCAAAGAACACCTTAATTTGAGTGAAAACAAAGCACTTGATCACTGATACTCAATATTCTGGCATAACCAATTAAGTGATATGCCTGAATTTATCAGAGAAGTGAAGAATAAGAGTATGCACTTGTTTCCCCGCAGTCAAGATGCCGGTTTTAACAATTCTTTCACTTTCCAGTATAATTCTGTTAAATGCAGCAAATGGATGGCAGATCCAGGAATAAAAATGCAGTCTTTGCAGGTCCAAAGCAAACAGGTTAAGAAAAGGCCCTTCTCCTTCAATCACAGCATTATCAGGTACACTAGTGATGCAAAGTTGTAGAGAAGAAATGTCTGATAGACTATTAAAAATGGTGTGGGAAACATACTGCCTCTAGAACCACAGAAAACTGAATAACTATACTAGCTGCATTGGGCACACTCCTAAAATCTTTGCAGTCTAACTCTGGAGGAATGGATATTCAGAGCAAGCTGAAACTAGTATAAAGAATTTCTGAGGGATGAAGATTTTGGTGGTTGTAGAAGAACACTCACATATTTTGAGGAATCGCCCCAAAATGCTGCACTGTTTTCAAAAGTTATTGACTTGATATATTTAAACACGTATTTTCAGAGAGAACTTGACAGGACTTCAAATGCCTGCCCAAAGCATCCTTTGAAAGTGCCAACACTTTCTAGCAGAAAGAGCTATTAATATTGGAAATCTCACTTTCCTGAGTCTCATTTTGGGAATGGCTGGGAAGATTTTTCTGGAACTTAAAAAAATTAGAAGTTGAAGTGCTGAGCAGAACCATAGAAATAATTTGAATGGAAATGCTGCAGTTTAGAAGAGATGTTAATAGCTAGATATAGTAGAATTATACTTCAAAATACCTCAGGAACTGTAATTGTAAACATCACTTGTAATATAAATTGGTTTTTACACCATACCTTTACAATGAACGGCTATTACACCTTCTGCGTTTTCACAAATATTTAGAAATCTTTTAACTATAGTATCACTAGGTGTGCTTCCATCAGCAAAGAAGAGATCAAAATGCTCAAAACCAGCATCTGTAAATCGTTTGGCATCATACAGTTTTTTGTTGAGGCGTATTATAGTGGTGACCTTATGTTGCCTGAAGTATGGGAAATAAGCTTCTGGAGCATGGTGGGGATAGCCTATTTGAGAACAGAACATAAAAAAAAAGAGAGTAAGGCTCAAACTGCAAAAATAAAAGAAGACTAAAAACCAAGATACGAAAACACTTTCAAAATAGAGACAACATAAAGAAATGGACTAACTGAAAATGGAATTTTAACACAATCACCTAGGTGAGATACAATTAAACCAAGCATTAAAATTTTACTGCCAGAGTTCTTATAAAAGGAAAAGAGCCAGGGAAAAAACACACTGTTTGAGGAACAGTTTTTAAAGCTTGTTCTTACTGATAACAATCAACTAAGAAAGCAGTGGGCTTGTGTCCCCCAACTCCTTTTTTAAGCATACCATTTTCAATTTTACTTCTTGAATGAGGTCCACTGAAGGCAATGAATTTGTTTGGTATTATCCAGTTAAAATCTCCATTTTCTGCTCTCTGTCAAGAGAAAATGCTTGGTTTATCATTATCCCTGTATTTTCAGGTTTTTCCTCATTGTTTCAAAATACATGATAGATAGAATTGATGTACAATTTTTTTCAAAGGAAGTTGTGTGTTAGTTGCCTTTCTTTTTCATCATGAGGATGACAGATGTTCTCAACCTCACTTTTCTCCCCTGTGTTCCTATCTTCCTAAATCAGAGTTCTAGAACAATGCAACTGATGCCCTTCAGATGAAGGGCAACTTTCAATTTTTTATTTTTCGTAAGTTTCTAAATTATGACCTTGGTCTTACCTCTGTTCACAAATTAAATAATGATTTTTTAAATTCTAGGAGCATTTAATTTTCTCTTTACAGATATCTGGCAGCTTTGCATTTCTGAGACTGCATATAGTCTAGAGTTGCAGTCCTACATTGTCACAATCATTTCCTATGTCCCAAAGTGAATTTTATGTGCTTGGAGTTTCCCAGCCCTGTTTCCTTCTTTACCTCAAAGAGCGTTATTACATCTTTGCCATGTGTTCTCAAACACATACTTTGATTGTTCTCTAGCATTCAGTTACACTTGAGACTGTACGCCCTTTAGTTTTTCATCAAGAGTGCTTAAGAATATCCAGGGCTTTAATAATAATGGAAACCCTCATTTATTTCCATTTTGGTTTCTGCTTTCCCCCATGTTTGAGCATAATTATGCTTAAATCTGAATTTCAGTATTCTCTCTCTGACCATGCACCTTTATTTAACTACCATAGCTTAAAGAGACAAAATAGAAATGGAACTTAATATTACAAAAGAATAGCAAAAATTATAAGCAATTGTTTTAGCATTAGTAACAGCAAACAAATCAAAAGATTGATACTGAACACTTACTTCATAATGCTCATATTCATTTACATCAAACGTACTAAAATCCAGGAAACCATACTGCAAAGCCTAAAATTCAGAACACAGCTCTTAACAGAGATGCCTCTTCAATGAGGGCAGTTTATCATTCTTTTTGGTTCCATAAAGTCCCTTAATACACACTCTCCTCTTTCTTCACAAAATTTAAGAAATACAGATCAACTCAGTCTTGGTTCAAAACAAGTTTGTAAATTTCAATATAAGTGAAGTTAGATGAGTAAATCGACTTTTTTTGTTTTCACTGAATCACTACAAAAATCCCAGATTACTGAAGCATTTGGTCTTTTTATTACTGCTAGGTGCACAAAATAAAAATAAAAATAACTGGCAAAAAGTATCTATTGGAGCTATGAGTAGATTCTAAAGACTGCATTCAAGGACTGCAAATATTTTTTGTTGCATAAATGCTATTTTTTAGTTTCTTCATTGATTTCAAATTGTTTGCACTCACAAAGTCCTAAGCAGATGTTACTGTGAGTCCATGATGTACCATAATAAGCCACAACCATAATAATTAACAGTAGATAAAAAAATTTAATCATTTGGGTTACTAATAGTTTATCCACTTGTTAAAATAGGAAGCACAAACACAGATAAATCCTGTATTTCCTGATATTAAAAATACTATGTTCTAATTTTCTCTTTTACTACGTAATCTTTTGTAGCTTTCCTTGCTTTTCACCAGCAAGAATAGCAATGCACCAGTCTTGGCATACAAGTAGCCAATTTCAAAACACAAAAAAAGCTGAAAAATCTTCAAGAAGCTGACTCAACCAGTAAAAACATCAGTATTTAGTAGAGATACCCATAATGCAAAAGACAATAGCATGGTAGAGGGCTGCAGAATTCCCCATTTCACTACTGATGCAGACTAAAAAGAATGTGTTTTGATTCCCCCATCCTTCAATGCTGCATTACTTCACCACTATATTGCTATAAAAACTAGATTATGATAATCTGTAGTTAAAAAAAGAAGCACCTACCTCCTAATATCTGTTGTATTTCTGTTTCTAAAGCAAAACTTGAAATCATCAGCATATGCTGCAAATGCCTGAAGTGTATAGCAAACCCATTCAAAACCATTTTCAAAGGCTATGCTCAGCCTAATACATAACACCAGGGGGCATATAATAAACCTAACACACAACTCTTAGGACTAGAGGTGAATTACTGTCCTGAAAGATTACATAAGCAATATTCCCTCTTTAACATCTTCACTATTTGATTACATAAGGTATTGCTTGACTTCTATGGATGCTGTATCTACTTTTGTTCAATGCATAATGCACAGTAAACCAGGCAACAATCAGCAAATCTGCTACTTCACAGCTCTAATTGGATCCTAGCTTCCTAAGCCTTCTTTTTCTGATGGGCAACATTTAGCTAACTTTTTGAAATATGAAAAATATTAGTTTACTGACCTTGTTTATTGCATGAAAACAGTCCAGTAATGTCAGATGGAAACTGCAAGTACCAAAGGAAGCATCCCTACAAGATATGATGACCAAAACAGTAATTATTGCATTTTAATCCAAGTAAAAGGAACTGAAGATACTTCTTTAAAACCTTTTAAAAATTACTTTAAGATAATGATTATTATACTGAAATAATTATGTTAAATGAGTACTTCATTTCTCGTACCTTGAATCTTACAAGAATAACAAAACATTAAATAAGTTATGTTAACAGTTAGATTACTCCAACTATAGTTTTGGTAAAGCTGAAATGTTCAATTTCTGACATGGACTGTTAGGATAAACATTTGAGGAAATATAATAAAATACTTTCCTTAAGATGCAAAAATAGTTTATGCTTAAACAAGAGGAGAAACTGGTTTCATTAAAAACCCTTCTTTCAATTACAAGTTTTTTAACTCTGTTGATCCAGGAATTGCATGTTCTTAGTCGGTGACCATTATCAAATTTCATAAGTGCCAGAGTAAGCATTCTAGAGGAATACTACACTCAAGTAAATAAATAAAAACTGAATCTACATCAGACAATATTATGCCTTGGCAGAATACCTTGAGACCATGCAGCCCCTATCAGCAGAGAATTGCTAATGTTTCTAATAAGTAAAAACCATGTTCAAATTATACAACTGAGAGGAGGAAGAACTTTTGAAGAACCTGGACGGCTGTCTCTAGCATTTTTTTCTATCCTTTCCTTCCTTATGAATCAGCGTGAAAAGGGGCAGAAATTAGCGGGAGGCAGAAATAATAGAACCTTATTCAAGTAAAAGAAAGGACACATAAAGGTGACATTGTAGCAGCTGGTGTCTCTTAGACCACCTGATGAGAAAGAACGAATGGATAAAGTCTTCTACAGACAGAGAGAAGCAGCCTCACGTTCTCAGGCCATAGTCCTCATAGGGAACGGCAACCTCTGATATCTGTTGGAGGGATAGCACAGTGGGGCACAGGCAATGCAGAAGGTTCCTGGAATGCCCTGATGACAACTTCCCACATGTCAAATGTGTGCAGCAATCTGCAGATACTGTCTTGTGCATCAAAAATTTTATTAAGTATTACAAGCCTTTTGTGGTGAACGACAGATATTTCAGTATGTTTAATTATCAGCTACTGGTGCAAAATCAAACTGCCAAGTAAGAAGCAATGCAGATCAAAAAACGGAATGAGTGGATACAAAACAGTGTGGCTGCTTCACCTTCTGCTGATACACTTCAGTACCAGCTGGTAACACCTCTGATTCACTGAGTACCTAAAGTTCAGACAGGGAGTGTGTCCCAAGTAAAAACTTCAGCACAAAAAAAAAAACCCCAAAGAATCAAAAACCAACCAGCCAAACAAAACCAAAAACCAACCAAAAAATCCCCCCAAAACCCCCAAACCAAAAAAACCAAACCAACAAAACTCCCCCCAAAACCAAAACCAAACCCACAAAAACAAACAAAAGCCCCCAAACAAATAAACACCCCCAAAAGAAAACTAACAAACAAAGAAAACCCCAAAAACCAACACAGCAAAAATTAGTACTGAAAAATGTCACATTCTTCTTCAAAATATCCATGTTCAAAATATTTACCTGAAAGGAAGATATGAAACACTTCCTGACAATATAAGCCTGTACACATCTTCTGGGGATTCTCTCAGGTATATTATCTATTTATGGAAAAAAGACAGAAAAGAAAAAAGATTATTTTACAACAGGTTTCAATAATTTCAAGTCACTAATTTACTACAGAAGGCATAATTAACCATCACAGAGTGCAAAAGTGCTGCAAAAGAGCGGCATTGAGAACAAATGTTTGCAAGCATGCAACAATAAAACTGACATAAACAATTAAAAATCCTGTCAATCTGAAGAAATATATATTTTAAAACTAACTTTATAGATTCGTGCAGAAGTTGTTCAACTACAAGCTACAGTGAAAAGGCTTCTGTTCATCTGGATTCTTACATTTCTACTGCAACTCTGCTTGGCCAGTTTGTAGATTTTTTTTTTTTAAATTAAGCTTTTAAGATGTAAATCAAAACATAAAAACCCGCAGAGATATCAGCAAAGCTATGAATCATCTGGTACACAAACCGTTGGTACACTCAGCAGACAAGACTAAAACAGTTATTTATGTATGTTTTGATCTTCCTACATCAGAACATTTGCATTAATCCAAATTCTGTACTTCCTCCTTTGCACTGCTGAGGCAATATCCAGTAACTAAATCCAGATGCCATAAACTAAAAGAAAACAAAAATCAAAAAAAAAAAAAAATTAAAAGAAATCTGTAGCTTCAGAAGGAAAATTGTACAAACAGAATGAATCGAACTTTCTACTATCAAAAACACTCACAAAAGAATTCACAAAGGACCAACTTACGAGAAATATCCACATGGTCTTCCATCACAACATGTCTGATCACTCTTGGATAGCCTTTAACACTAAGGTCTCCTTAAAGAATACCTAAAACTCCTCTTTTTTGCATATCTCTTCTTCAAGTACCATCAAACACCATCCCCAGCATGGCCAGGAGGTAACAACTGTTAATAACAAGCTGTCATTAACAGGTCAATATTCAGTAATTTCAAGTTAATACTTTTTCTTTGAAATTGCTTTAACACTCTACAGAAAGTTGGGGTTTTTTCACTAATGTTCAGTAAAATTATTTATTTCTTTTATACTAACAATGTTTTCCCGTAGAGTTATTTGAAAGTAAAAATCCTCATGAGTATTAATTAAATATCCCCCAAAAGTCAAGGCACGGCATATTTACTTTCTGTTGCTTTGGACATTTTTTCTTTTAAAAGTTGGCATTGCTTTTCAAATTTCTTTGATGCTGCTGCAAAGCCAGTTTGAACAAATGGCTTAACATACCTTAAACATCCTCTCTCCACATACACAGAGAACAAGAGTTAGAACAGATCTTGCTAAAAAACCCAACAAACAAACCCAGCTTGAAACATAACCTAAACAGACAGCTAAAATAGACATGGCCAACAGGTGACCCCTTTGATTTTCCTGATTCAATTAGTGCGTTAAGTATTTTCCAAGCATTCTTCCTTTGAAATTGGCAGGAGAAAACAAACAAAAAGAAATCTCTCTTGATAAATAGCTAAGTAATGAAAACTGCATGTTTTGTGTGTGTGTTTTCACTGGGGAGAGATAAGCAACTTCTGTATTTGTAAGTGCAAGTATTCACCCAAACCAGAAAAGATACTTAAAAAGCCTCCCCAAGTGTCATTGAATAACGTATCCTCAGATGGCAGAGTTCATTTTCTATTCTGCAGCCATTCATGGCCTGATTTGGATGTAAAGGTTATCTTCCATGAAATTTCAAACTGAGTGCTTTGGTACCGTCCTAATTTGCATCTTGCAGCACAGTGAACACATATTGCTAGCAACCATACAAATCAAGAACTTCTTTTTTATCAGGAGGAGAGCCCTGTCCCTGAAAAACTTACAAACCCAAGACGTGAAATGGAAATAGCAAGCAGATAGTAATTAGACAAAGTTTGTAGCCAGAAATGAGTCACCTGGAAAAAACTTGGGATTACAGAATCACAGAATCAATTAGGCTGGAAAAGATCTCTGAGATCATCCTAGTCCAACCTTTGACCAAACACCACCATGTCAACTAGACCATGGCACTGGGTGCCACATCCAGTCTTTCCTTAAACTTCTTGTCCACCATCTCCCTGGGCAGCCCATTACAACGTTTAATCAATCCATCACCCTTCCTTGTGAAGAAATTCCTCCTAATGTCCAACTGGACTTAAGGGCTATCACACTGTGTAGTATACAGAGAGTACTAATTGTACCACAGGCAAATGGAAATGCAACTAATACTAGCTGATTTTGTAAGCACAGGTAGCTCACAAAGGCCAAGGATTTCTCCCACATTATCAGCTGAGCTTTTACCAGCTTCTTAAAGGAAACAAGACTGAATTCACAAGCATTTGTTTACAAGTGTAACATCTTCAGGAGACAAATGTTTTCCTTTCCACTGTGTTGTATTAAAATAAGTCTAAATAATGTTGCACTATATTGAAACACGTTAGTTCTTAAGCACAGATGCCACTTCTGAAATTACATTACCAGTGAAACAGCTAGAATCACCTTTTCAACATATATACATATGTATATGAACTTTTCTTAACACAGCTATATACGAACACTCACTAAGTACAAGGACATTTTAAAAACCCAATCTGATTTTGCAAAGCAAAAATACAATTTGTATTGTACAAGTGAAGCAAAATATTTACTGGATAAGGAAACTTACTCTGAAACAAAGAGACATCCTGCTACACACTCAGCTGTGACACTGAGACACACAAAAAACACAACAAGTGAATAATTGCAAGAGACAGCTGTTGATGAAAGGGTCAGATGATGTATTCAGTGAAAAGTGTTTGCAAAAAAATTAGGTTAGTATGAGAATAGCTGGATGAGTGCAATGGTGTAGAGTGCTTCAAAGGGGAAGAATGACATTCACACATAATGGGAAAGACCATAAATGGATAATTACTTCACAAGGAAAGTATCCTGGCAGTAAAACAACACAAGAAGCTGTGATAATCAAAGTAGAGACAGATTCAGTTTCTGTCACAGCTTAAGGGAGTATCCAGCTAGAAATCCTAGATGTAAGCAAGGCTGGATGAAGGCTGAACATGGGTGAGGCCTGCTTTTAGGTTGGGGTGAACCAAATTCCAGGTATGGAAACAGGTAAGACTGAAGCAGCAAAGCTCTGAGAAGCAACAGATGTCAAGGCAGCAGAGGCCACATATCTGCATTAGGAAATGGTCTGCACCAAAACAATTGCATCAGTAGACAGAAAGCCAGCACTGAAGATCTGACATCTGTATTACACAATTCCAGCAGCTTTTAAGCTTAACAGCTGTGTTTGGTCTGGTCCTGTGGACTGAATTACCTGCTGAGATTGCTCCTACACTGCTCCATGAAGTGAACCAAAACACAGTAGTCAGCGTTTAAGGAAAATTTCACTTCAAAAAATATTTCTGACATACCTATATCTATATAAAACTACATACAATATTGTTTCTGACCTGGAGAAGGCCAGTGAAGCCTTAAAGATGAACAATTTCATTGGAATGATGTGGGTAAACAAAGGACTAAAGAAAGCAAATAAATGGGAAAGAGAAAGTAGCAGTGATCAAAGACCTGTAGCAGACAGAAGTGCTGAAAGAGAGAAGGACTTTTTAAGGCAGAAAGCAGAACTGAAGGTTCAGAAAAGAAGAGAATGGAAATGTTGATCTGATGAATATAGAAACAAAGATATATTTGTAAATTCATGAGGTATGTACTGGGGGAAGGAGAGGAAATGAGAGACTATGAACTCCAGAAATCAAAATATCCAACAGCTGAAACGAATTTGTCCAGATGCTGATTACCATTTATGTTTCTGCTGTGCTTTCTAAGATGGTGAAAATTTTTACAAATAAAGTTGTTTTCTTAGGTTAATGCCAGTAAAACAACCAACGAAAATGACTATTAAAAACATAAAAATATTAAAATAAATTTCAAGCAATTATATTAGCTGTTATTTAGCAGAAGCAGGCATTCTCTGGGAAAATTTTTATCCATTTTTGTATATACAAACGAAGAAATGAGTATTAGAATTTTAAAATGATTATTAGAATTTTAAAATTATTTCCCAAGGGGCTCCTTTCCTGCAGATTAGGGAAATATTAAAAAAAAAAGGCCTTCTTTCAAGAAAACTTAGTCAATGCAGCATGCATCCACACGTTCAGCTTTTAGAATTTTTGTACGATCATATGCAAGTGCAGATACAAGTATACATACATATCTATACACACAAATACAAACAGAAAAACTCTTAAAATCTTTTAGAAATCTTCTGCCTAAGTACCTTTTGGGAAAATTATTACTATAAGGAATTGATATCTTTCAAGTCAAACATCATTTTATCACAATCTGCAATCATTTGTATACAGACAATTTAGAAATTTGCTTTTTTTATGTATACAAAAAAATGTCCTACTGAACTTCAAAATATAGCCAGGAATTTGCTATTAGCAGTTGAACCACTAACACTGCTCCCATCATCCTTTTCATTTAGGACATCTGTTTCTAATTAAGGAACTACAGGCACCTCTGTGAATGGTCAAGAACCATCCAAGCACTGAACACTGGGAAAGGTGCACTCAAGCACTCCTCCTGCCAACATTGCTGTGCAGTCAAACAGCCGCTCTATAGTTCACTCAGTGAAATACAACGGTTGGCAGGATTAAGTGACCCATTCTTTATTTATGAGCATTTAAAATCAGCTAGAGAATGAGAGCTTTTAGCAAGCCATGTTTTCGTCGGATTTATTAGTGTTTCCAATCCAGCCTTATTTTTTAAGCAACCATTTCCTAGACTGGAGTTATAATCATTGGAATGATATTCACAATAGCATGCAAGATATTCCTGGTGGAAAGTGAAATGAGCCTCTGGTTAAAAAAGGCATCTTAACTTTCAATACGTGGCATTGCCAAGTGAAATAGTAATGTTGCATACGAGACAAAACATGCTTAGTAATAATAATAATCTATGACATAACTTGTTGCTTTTTCAGGAAAATCAAATAGGCTACTGAAATAAGCTTTACTGTTAGAAACTCTATCAACTCAAGTATGTAAACTGAACTTTAAATTCATGTCTATAATGTGCTCAATACAACCATGTTTATCCACCTGTTCACCCTCACCTGAAAAATCTACTTAAGGCTGCTACCTAAATCACACATTTTACCAACCATGCTGACTTAAAAGCCAGAAAATAACAAGATAATTAATTTTAAACTGCTTACAAGCAAATTTTGTGTAATACAACTATGTTCCAAAAATGTCACTCACCCAAAGACAGCCCAAACTGCTGTAAACAGCAAATAATTAAACCCACCCATTCTGAACAAATGCAAGTAACTGCTGCCTGTGACCAGACTCAAACACAAGCTCGTACAGTTGTTATAACTTTAAAGTATTAATTATTTTATTTCATTAAAACCTCCATTGGATATACTAGTCAGTCAGTAGATTAAATTTCTAGCAGTATTCTTTAGGAAAAAATGTTAGATGTTGCAAATTAAAATAGAAATTTATTAGAATACAAAGCTTCCGGTATGGATTTGTGTTGTAGTGAAGAAATGCACATGGCCAACAGTTTCTTCATTAGCAGAAACACAGTCATTAAGTGGATAAAAGTGACAGAGAGTGAGTAACTGCCTGTCTCTGGCAATTGTTCATCATAAACAAAAGCAAGAAACCTCCAATTACCTTTTAAACAGCAGAGGGAAAGTATAAAAAACCCTGAACTGACCGGGCTGGGCACACTACTTCATGACAGGTAAGAAGGCAACCTAAGACTATAGAGGACATCCAAAAGAACAACCCTTCTTCTCCAATGGAGACAAGCAGTTTTCCAGGAACATCCTGGAATATAACCTAGTACAAACAGCAGGAAAGGCTGCCGCTGTGAAGACTAATCATGATTTCCCAAATACAGTTCAGAGAAGGTAGCTTTTTAGAGGACACAAACTCAGAGACAGCCAAGACTCCAGGCAACTTTCGCTTAAATGAAAGGTCAGTACTTTGTCCATCTTGTCTTTGCCACTTGCTCATCAAGCACCTCTCACCAAAACATAGCTGAGGGTAAACATGGTTTACCCACTCTAAATCTGAGCACTGCCACAGTTACCCATTCACCACCACCCAGCCTGGATCACTAGAGAGGTTTATCTCAGACTTAGCTAGAGATAATTCTGCAAGTGTCACAGTAAGAACAGTGCAGTTCAACATCACACCAGTGGGTGCCAATTGATTCTCCAACCTTCAGCTGCTACCCAGTTAGGCCCACAACTAGGAAGGACACTAACAAATTGAAAAGGCAAAAAACCAATACTATGGATTAGAATGGATGAAGGAAACGCTGCTTACCCTGAAGAAAGAAGATGAGAAAATAGACAAAGTACAGAGATGAGTCCTGGAGAAGGTGACCTGAATTACAGCAGTTCATGGGGCGGTACCCTGGGAGGGTCACCCTCCAAGTACATAATTAGTGCCAGGCCTGAGAAAAAAAACACTGTTACTAAGTTAATGTAGCCAAGGGGAGAGGGGGGAGCTTGGGAATTGGGTGGACAGGGCACAGAGGGTACATTTTCTTTCGTAATATAGAAGGAGCAATGATGGAAGAAGCAGACTTTCCTCACCCACAGCCAAGTCCTGGTGAAAATCAAGAGAAGCCACTGTAGATATCAACTCAGAAGATCACTGCTGCTTTGGTAGTGTGGTAAGGCCTGAACAGTGCAGATAGCTTTCAAGGAAAAGATTTTTCTTTAAAAGGTGAAGAACAAAAGCTTCCCCCCCACCTTCTTTCCCTTTTCCCCCTCCACCCAAAAAAAGTGTAAACATTCAACCCCAACACACTGAATTCTGGCTACCCTTTGTGTGGCTGAATGTGCCAAATTTTTGCTAATCTACATAGAAAAATATTATTCCCATTATGTCTGCAAAAATGTAGAAACAAAATACAGAATTAAAATAGATGAAAGATGAACAATAAAGGGATTAAAGTCTAAAAAGTTAAGAGTTACTCTCAAAAATTAATGTTTTATTCTAAAACTACATATACAACAGTGTATTTGTAAACTTAGTTCTTCACTCTTAAGGCTATGTTATACTGAAGAGCTTGAGTTAGGCTGTGCTGTCACATCAAAGTACACCTGGAAGGAAGCAGCAGATGCAGGAGAGGGGAGAAAGAAGTATGTAGTCTGGAGAGTTCATAAACTATCTCCACTGAAGAGGAAAGAAAGACAAGTTAGATGAAGGGGAATGGGGGAAACATTAAAACACATCAACTGTGAAGAAAAGACTGAGAACAGACTTTGCCCAAAAACAAGAACACTAACAGCTGCCCTTACCACATCACAGTTAATGAAGACTTTCATAATTGGCTTAGTAGTCCAAACGAGCATATCCCCACATGATATATATACACACATATACATTTGAACAAAAGATGATGAATGATAAATCATGCTAATATATCCCAATTCCTTTAAGCAGAAGTTATAATATTCAATTTAAGAATACAAATTTAAGGTCAAAAAGCCTTTGAAAAGACATGCTCAGAAGCTGAATGTTTATGAGGACACAGAAGTCCCAGAGGAGAACTAGTCATATACGGTTCATTACAGTTTTATAGTTTAAATGAGCTGTGTTTAAAAAAAGATAACAAAACCAGAAATCATGAAGACTCACTCTGCCTTGCTGTTCTTGAAAACCTGGCAGCCTGCTATTCCTAAAAAGTAACTTGTAGCACCTGCACCTAAAGAGCAACTTGCACCCCAAAATGTGCTTAGATTATCAAACACCTTTCAACACAAGTAGACAAGCACTATTTTTGTGACTAACTCTGCAAAGGCCACATTCCCTTTCTACTTCCTTGCTCTTCCTTGAACAAATCTGAACTCCCCTAAACTAATGCACTGCACACCCACACAGTTCCTCAACCTAAGGTAAACTGTTTAAAAGGGAACCTACCAAGAAGCTAAAAAATTAGGATCAAACAAGAAAACCTATTCAATCCACAGAAAACAAAATACAGTATCAACCTACAAGAGATTAGAAAATAAATTATGACAATCAGCTCAAGCAACAAAGGGCATTACCAAGGTAAATGACACAGTCTGATTAACTAAAATTGCAGAGAAACTTCTTCAAGATTTGACTGGATGGATCTTTCTTCAACAAAAAGCACAGCATTCTGAACTAAAGAAGGTAGACACCTAAGCCTACATATATTTTAAATAAAGAAGTCATCAATATTTCCTTTCAATCAGGAAATATGCTTATAGACATGTTTATAATGCATTCTGAACAGACCCTGTATCATTGCTTGTCTCACAGAGAACAGTCCAATTCTCCCTGCAGAAAGCAGAAATATGGGACAAGTATGTGTGAACACTTGAGCAATGAGCTCTGTAATTAAGTTTGCCTCTTCATGAAAGATCATCAAAGAATGCCACGGGAAAAAAAAGCCTCAGGGGCATAGTTTTTCTTCTGTGATCTTTCTTCAGTGGAATCCCTCCTACATGAAACTGGGAAGAAACTCTACCCTACTGTAAAGAAAAAGCAAAGCCAAAAGTATTGCACTGGAAAGTACCAAAGCCAAAAGTATTGCACTGGAAAGAAAATCAACATCTAGCCAGATAGCTCACTATCTAAGACTTGCAAATTTGCAAGACAGACATGCCCACATGCAAGGAGGTGACTGATACTCTCACTGTGCTTCACTTCACCCTGGGCCTTTCAGAGAAACTGCCAAAATATTCAGTGTGTACAATACAGTAACTTAAGCACATCTCCAAACTCTGAGAACTACTGGTGGTTTCGACTAGCCTCTTCTGCCATACGCCATGTGTCTGCAACTAGCCCTACCACATGCCTTGGCCAGGCAGTCATGATCTCGTGCTGTACTTCAGCTCGATCTGTGTGAGCATCCTTTCTTTACTCTGCAACCCCCACTTCCTTCACTGCAGCTCTCTAAAGCAAAACCTGCCTACTCCTCTGTACAACAGCCTCCATTTTTAATTAATGTGCTTTGGATTGTCATAATCCATACATAATAATCTTAGAGCTTTAGTCAAGTCTGTTGAAGCATTCCCCTTCACCTGCATGTTGTTATTGCAACATGGCAGGGCTACCAGGTGATCAAAAATAAGATTTGTGTTAGGTTTTCTGTATACTTTTGCATAGTCAACCACAGTATTTTCTTATTAGATTGTTTTGCCATTAGCTAATTTTCTGGACCAAAATTCTGCGCAGAATGTCAGGTGCTATGCCACACAATGCTACTACTACACATACTTAGAACAGGAGTGTAGGAAAAAACCAAACCCCCTCTTTTCCAAATAATGGCTGATAACTGAAGCCAGTCCCCTCTTGCTTTCTGGGCCTCAATTATGATCAAGTAATTAGGAAGAAGTAGTTTTCCTAAAATCTGCAGCAGTTTTGTCAACATAATCCCTTAAGTGCAAACAAGGTTAGTAACTCATGTTACCAGTTTCCATGTGGTTTAAGAATGCAAAGGTCTACAGCAACATTCCTAAGTGCCTGTGTTTTGAAGAGCGACATGTTTTGATATTTAGTTCTCAATTTGTAAAAACTGCTAGAGAATATAGACAACACAGAAACCTCGGAGAACAGAAAACTGACATCCTGCATGATGCAGAGAGGCAGCAAGAGACTGCCTGCATCACAGAAAGTACTGTGTAGCCTTTGCAGCCAATAAATAGGAAGAACCCAAGGCTACACAAACTTCAATCCCTCAAATCTCCAGCATCAAAAAGTGCACAGCTTCTCATTTCATTTTATTACTCAGTAAACGTAAAAAAGAGAAATGGTTACAGCTGAGGTGTGTTACAAGTCAAAACAGAACATGAATATGGTACATCACATCTTTCATCCTGAAGTATTCAGCATTTTATTCCTTGACTACATTTTTGTGTACCAAACGCATGCAGTTGAGATGTAAAGCCAGTCCTTTCCCCCCTCTGCAGCCACAGATTTGGCTTAGTACCTTTCCAGCCACCTTGTATCTTCCCAGGCTTCACACAGGCTCTAAGCCTATCACACATTCTCACTACTTCTCCTAGGTTAACTGAAGAGATTACCTTGTATTAGAGAAGCAGCAGCTGGGGAAGGAAAGGTTCATTTAAACATGCATGCACTGACAAAGGATACACTATACTTCGGGCAAGATACTGTTTTTCTATTTTAAAAAAGAAGAGGCTGTGCAGTCGGGGAAAGGTAAAACTTCAAGAAGCAATCATTTTTTCTAAATGAAAATATGAATACTGATTTGTTTTCAGTGATGCTCTTATTTCTGAAGAACACAGATTGCAGTAGCAAGGAAAAAACCTAAAATCATACAACTTCACTCACATACCTGCTAGACTTTAGAAACTCTTATTATGTGGTACATTACTATAATTATATTAGTAGGATGATTATTCAAAAGAAAAGAATTGTTTTTATCTTGCTCTTCTAAAAATTGATTATGAAAAAATTAACACAGTCAGCAGCTGATAAAAAAATTTAAATACTTACTGCGTAGGAGCCTATGAGGAATGCAGCATTTGCTTGCTTTTTCTGATCAAACCCAGTATAATGAATTATTTTCTTCCTTATCAATGAAAATGACTGTATCAAGAAATGAACAAGATCATGATTTTGCATTTTAGACCTTTTACACCTTCTTTTATAAAATCAGAGGAATGCATTCAGAGTAATGGTTCTCCAGTGAGAGAACCAAAAATACTGTAGAGTAGTCCCTCAGAAGCTTTCGAAAACTGTATTGCATCCCTACCTAGATTTTTCCAGTATTTTTCCCAGTATCCAGCCTAAATAATTTCTGATACAAATTACTGAAATACTTTCTTTTTCTTCTTAAATGCATTCATATTTTTAGTTAGTATTTTTGACTTCAAGCCTTATGTAACAGATAGCCATTTATGAGAATAGAAAGTGGCATTCTCAAAAGCATCACAGGTATATTACAGTTGCAAAAATTTTAAAAACAGAATTTACACCTTTTTATTCATTTTTCAAACCCAAATGTAGATAAATCCACTAGTATTTGTTTCTGAGGATCCAAACCATGCTTAGATTAAAATATTTTGAAAGTATTTCTAAACTTTATCATAAATAATTTTTTTAAGTGTCATCTTGGCGTGGAATACAGTTTCTCCATTTATCTTAGAATGTGGGTAGAATGGAATTTTCAATAGAAAGGACACACGTATGGTGGCAGTTATCCCCTAACTGGCCCTTGAAATAAATTCTGATATGCTTGAAACTGCACACTTTGATCAACTGCTACACTATCATAAAATGTCATTTTATGCATTTAAATAGCAATGTTACTTGCTCAAGACACCAGATTCAATGCATTCAAGACAAATAAACCCCAGACCAGCAGCAGAAACACGTTCTCAGAAATCCTAACTTGTCTGCCCAGTGTCAAACACAAGACATGGCAAGGGACTATAACACAGACTTGTGTTGCTTCAGAGCATCCTGTATACAAAAATCAGAGACTCTCATCTCTGGCAAACCACGGTTACCCAGGTGGGAGTTTACCACCTCCCAGCCTGGACCACTAAACAGGTTTATCTCAGGCCTAGCCAAAGATAATTCTGAAAGTGCCCCAGTAAGAACAGAACAGCAGCATCATACCTGAGTGTGCCAATTGCTTCTCCAACCTCAAGAATAAAGCAAGCCTGAATTATGCAAACTATTACCTGTGACAGACATCAAGGAATGAAAAGAATACTACAGTCTTAGTCTGTAATGTGCTGTGTATTTCCCACTTTTCACACTTCAGTGGCAGCTTAAAGATTTAAGTAGTTTTGAAGAGACAAACTGTGACTGACATTAATGAAAATAAGCTTTTTTATCTGCCAAACAGCTTTTATATTCCAACATCTACTAAAGGTCAACTAACTTGTAGTCCCTTGTGTTAATTAATTTAAGAAATCAATTTTAAAGACACCACACTCTATCAAGAGCCCAATCCCAAAAATTACTGAGCTCCTGTAAGACAAAATAATCTGCAGTATGACCAGAGCAGCCTCCTTCAGGCCAATGCTATCAGTGCTACTAAAGATCAAATGCTGTTCATTACTGAAGAATGTCAGTATCAGAAGAGAAGACCAAGTCAAACAAAAACCATTTCAAATAAAAACATAGCACTGCACTCTTGAGCTCATTCAATAATGGCAGATTGCCAATAGGATTGAATTCCAGGAAAGAAGCTTTTCATATAAAAGAGACTATATTCATTTAGCAACTGATCTTCTAGAAGCATAATGATAGTTACTGCCACAGTTGTGCATCTTTTGGTTCTTAAAAGTAAGTGGGTTTTCCATCCTGATCCTCCTCCTCCCTAAATTCACCTCAATAAAATCTAGCATTCATATTCAGAATTCAGCTGGATTAGGAAAACAGGAAAGCACCTGAACAATAACAACAACAATAAAAGAAATTTTGGCCCATTTGTTTTTGTTTTTTAAAAAGCCAGTAATATGCACTTTTGAATAAAAAACCCCAAGTATTACCTTTAATTTCTTATTTAGCTTGCAGCAGTATCTGTAGACCATTGCCAGATTGAGTGGTCCAAAGTCTGCATAGAAGCTGTTAGAAGAAAGGGGAAAAATTGCACATGACCCCTGTAAATGCCTCTTTTTTTAACAAGATGCACAAAGCAAGGAGTAATAATATACATGTGACATACATACATCATTCTAAAAACAAGCATGCTTTCTTACATAAACACATACTGTTTTGTTGGAAGAAAGGTTTTGTCATCTTCAAACATGGACTTAAACTTTTTCTTTTGTTTTCCACCCAGCACTATTCAAAATACCAATACCCAGGTTTTAGGAACTATTTCTCACTACTGTATCACTCTGTGACAAAAGTTTTAAAATTCCATTTTAAGAGGAACTCATAAGCTTTACTCTAAAAGGAGGTAATTCATAGTGCCAGAGAAAAGGGAACACAGAATAAAGATTGATTAGTGTGTTAAAAAAACAGCAAGCATGCCCTTGATCAAAAACATTTGAAGAATTAGCAACATTCCACATCACGTAAAAGGCAAACACTGCTCACTACAGGGGAAATAATATATCCATTGTCAGCTCATAAAGGCTTGAATGGACTTGGCCATTTTTCTCTCTGATTCTAGGAAGTTCAGACATTCCACTTAATACATGAACAACCAAAGACACTGCCTTTAGTCTGCCAGTTCAATGTGCACTTCTGAATCTATATGGCTGCAACATGTTCCTGTGTCTTCTAACAGGAATGGGCACAATGAAAGCTTCTGCTTTGAAAATTTTTTTAAGAAATCTGGATGGGAAAGCAAGAAACCACTCTAAGGCCTATATATCATCATGGCACATAAGTCTGAGAAGACCAAACTCATGTAATTAATACTCCAATGAGGCTGATTCCTCACTGCTGTTGTTCTGACTAATTTATTTCTGCAAAAAAACAGGAGAAAAACCTAAGCTGGTACTTACTTTTCATACACAAGTTCATCATCTATGCAGAAATAATGGGTATTTGCAGCTCCACTCTTTGGTTTTTGGCAGAGAATTGCAAAATAAAGGCGATCTGAAATGCAAGAAAATTTGAAGCTTTTATAAACATCATGCTTTTCTGCTGAAAGTCTGAACTATTACCTGTCAATGGGACAACTTTAAATGGTTTAGAATTAAGAAAATCTTCCTTTAAGTATTAAATTAGGTATTATTATTTCTCCAGTGTTAAACAAACAAAGCACACAAACATGGAGGCTTTTTGCTCAGCAGCATTCCCATAATCCGCAGCTCTTTAGTGTTCTTTCCCAAAGTGTTCCTTGTTTGATGACTGCAAAATAGCAGGAGCCTGACTTGCACCCACACACACAGCAGAGAGCTCCTTTGGCAGGTGGTTGCACTCCAAATACCAATGCACACACCCCACTCCCCCAAACTAAACCACAAATCCCTCTGCACCTCTGAGCACCTACATTAAACTAAATGATGAAGCACACTCACACAAAACACAGGCACTTCCTTCTGTAAAACCATGATTTTGACACTAGTGCCATGCAATTAAAGCCTGCAGGCAACAGACTCAGGAGGGATGCAACAGGGCAGCCCATGCTGCTCATGGGAGCACCAGCCAAACCTCCACTTCGACATCTCCAACCAAATTTCCATCCCCACCCCAGCTGCCTCTTCAAAGCCTGTATGCCTGCAGGCAGGTGGCATCTTGTACTTGCTCTGGCTTCCTTTGTTAAGCTGAGGGGAAAAAAATACCAGTGGTATTCACATAGAAATAAATTACTTTTATGGCTGGGGAAGCTGAAGCCCCAGTGAACTTTAAACACTAACTGTGCTCCTGCTATAAATTGCTGTGCTTGCGGTAATTGGTCAATAAAAATTGAGGCTTGCAGCACCACTGCAATACTTGTCTTCCTCCTGCTGCGAAATATCATCATAAAAAATTTGGATTAAATTTCAGACCTAAAAGGAAAGCTTTTTTTTTTTTCAAATTAGTTCCCTAGAACAGAGATATTATTTAAGTATCAAAACAGATCACCTGCATGTATTATTTCAAAACATGATTTGTGATGAAGAAAAACCGTGTCAGTTTTTAGACAGCAGGGGGTAAAAAATAATAATTTTAAGCTTCAAAACAACATCCATGACCAGCACTTGTATCTTGAAAATACATGTCAAAGTATGCCATGAAAGGAGTTATCATATCTGTATTTCAACAGTCACATGCTCAGTGCTCGCCTACATACACTAGTATCTCAAAGGGCGAAGGCAGACCAAGTCTACCAAAAAGTGTACATTTTCTTAATGCTTATTTCAGTAGAACAGCAGCTTGATCTGAGAGGTTTGGTTTAAACATTTACATGTCAGGAGCAACAGTAGGATGTACAGTACCTCCTAAGCAAGTCAGGCACCTACTTCCTTACTCTCTAGCAGAAGCAAGGCACCCAACTTGCTTACCTAATTTCTAATAGTCCCATCCTGTAAGCAGAGCAGCTGCAGTACTAGACGGGAAGTGCATTACCTGCTTCTGTACCTCTTAGCATTTACCAAATCATCCCCTGAAAACAAGCCAAAGGATAAAATTTAGAGTAATGCATGTATTTTTAAGAAGTGACTAAACTGGCCCACAAAGTGAATTATGTGTCGAAAGGCAAGTGTACCAATACTCCAGCTGGGTCCAAAATATGCTATGGTGAAAACTAGTTCATAGAGAGGCACTCCTGGGGGTGGACTTTTGGGGGTGGTTCCCCACCACTGTGTTAATCGCTGAGCTGTGTCAAGGTTGATTTGCATGAATTAGAAACTGTAACAGGTATCCCCTAGGCAATACTAAAAAAAAGAAGAAAAAAAAAGAAGAAAGAAGAAAAAAAAGAAGGAAAAAAAGGAAAATAAAAGGAAAAAAAAGGAGAAAACAAGGAAAATAAAAGGAAAATAAAAGGAAAAAACGAAGAAAAAAAGAAAAAATAGGAAAAAGAAAGAAAGAAAACAAGAAAAAGGAAAGGAAAAAAAGAGGAAAAGAAGGTAAAAATCTGCTTTGCTGACTTACTTCCCTCTGTTCTGAGAATGAGAGCTAAAGTGTGCAGAAGAACTGAGGGCAACGGAGAAAGCAGAAAGGAGAACTGAGAGGATGTAATATCTAGGGATTGTGTTTAAACTGGCATTGCTAGATTAAACACATGTCATGGCAGCCCCAAGCTATAATTTCACACCACTTCTAAACTGATTTAATGGCTAGCTGCCACCAGGTTCCTTACAAGGAAAAATCTTCTGAGTCAGCTCACTGAACTAGCCTGCTGGGGGTTAACAGCAGGAATATGCACCCAAGATTTTTCCATCCACGGCATCTGTCCTTAAGTGCCAGTCTAATTATTGACTAGACTGAGCTCTCCCTCTTTATCGTACACAAACAATAACCGCATCAAAGTCTGGCCAGAATGGCTGTAGTGCTCAAACTGAGCACCATGGCTACTCAAATGCTACCTTCTTGCACTCCAGCTTCTTCACAGAAACTTTACATCACTTTTGAAAATGCCAAAGTACTTTGCAAAGAGCAATCCAACATCTTCAAATACAAAAGGAGGACAAAAATGAAAGGAAATATAATTTACACAGGTCAAAGACCTAAAATAATTTAGCAATTTGCTCATAAACAGGTTTTGGAATAAAAGAATCACTTGCATCCTCAGTGCTCGTACTCTTACTGAAATTCTTCTGGAGCTTTCAAAAATGTCCAGCAAAAATAAGAATTCCTATTTGAAGCAAGCAGTGTGTATGTGGCCTTCTGAATTGCTATTGGCAATGGTTCTGCTCTGGTGTCTCAGAACTGTGTTCACTGACGCTATTCTTAAAACACCTGAAAGAAACTTGAGTTTAATTAGTTTACAGAAGTACCTCACAATAAAAGCAGTGTGTGTCAAATGCCAATATCCTGACAAGCTGTCATTCCTGTGCACTGCTAACAATTACTCCCTATTACGTAAACAGCAGGCTCCATCTTTTTAACATGTTCCCTATGGGGAGACTTTACAATGAAGAAATTTTCTGTAAGTGTATTTACCTTTCTATTGATTTACCAGTCCAGCATCTGACAAATGCTGTATTACTCACCATGTCTGTTTTTACCTATTTTTTTCCAAACACATTCCAAATTCTATTTAGTCAAGGATTAGTGTGTTGATTTTTTAAACAGAAATTAAGAGAAAGTTGAATTCCTTCATTAAGGATCTGATTGCAGGATTGAGAGTTTATATATAAAATAAGCACTGATGTTTTGATTTCACTAGGATTCCACAAAGGTTTGGACCCCCAGGAGCAAGGCTTCCCTTTCATTATCTTCATGCTTCCCTTGCTAATTTTAGCTTTCTAGTACTTCATTTACATATAGTGCACTTGAGCACTTCCTAATTCCTGCAAATTTCTGATAAAAAATCATCCTAAAACTATCAAACTAGAGCAGACCTTTCTAATCATCTCTCAGAAGAACGACAGAGTAGGGCTCACTGCCTTACAGGCTGCATCTGCTCTGCAGTTAGGAGATATGGCTGGAGCATGCTAGATATACTTCAAATACACCTAATTTTGTCAGCCTTATATAACAAAACGGTCAAAATACATAAGCACGGATGTCACTGCAAGCAATTAATTTGAGTAAGCATCCAATGTACAACAAAATGAGCCTACATATCCCTAACTGAGGCGTAGGTTACCACAGCTGTGTTACTGCTGGTACCTCAACTAGTGAGACTAAAGCTAGCACAAGCATGACTGTCCAAGCTGATTGCAGAGTGTATACAGAAGCAAAAGCACTCTGCTTGTTTATCAGAGCCACAGTGTTCCGTGGAAATAGATGTGCAGAAAATTGAGAGCTACCACTTCAAAATCACATTAACGTGAATTTGGAGATCAAAAAATAATCTCCTTCCTTTACTCTCAGTAAGCCTGATGTTTCTCAGGTTGTGCTGCACAGGCCTTCGAGACAGAAATTTCATAAATTCAAGAATTACAGTTGGACTTGATGATATTAGAGGCTTCTTCCAACCTAAGTGATTCTATGACTTTAAGTGAGAACTAAATAGTAAACAAGCAGGCCAAGTCTGCATATGATCAGCAAACATTATTTAATACAAACAGAAATTCTACGGTTTTATTGTTAAATAGATGCCTTAGATGAGAAACTCAAAGACTGACAGTACAACAAAACCCAGTGTTAGTCTGTTTTGAATCAGCATGAATGTAACCAAGGAGTTTTTACTATTGTAAGAGGAGTGTATTTCTAAATTCAGAGTTGGTATACAGAATTTTGTTGTGTTTGACTTAAAAACTTCAAAATATTTGAAAGACATAAGAGAAAACATAAAAGGCAAATTGTGTTGCAACATCAAGGAAAAAAAAGCAAAATTGTTGAAGTTTTCTTTTTAGTCTTTCTATCCTTGAAAAAATTCATTCAGACATCACTATGATATTTCAAATTTAGCTAATTATAGAGTTGGCAATTAGAACAACAGCCTGGACTCTGAAAAAGAAAATTAAAGCACACTAAAAATATAAAGGTACCTTTTTTAAAACAAAAAACTATGAAAGCATTATTTTCAGTGCCATGTTATGTCTGATCAACACTGTTACTTCACTTACACAGAGTGCTTCCACCCTGCTGCTCTTGACTGATACACAAGAATACATATATTCATGCACTTTCAGTGCTGGATTAGACACTAGAATCCTTAAACACATATTTAAAATCTTAACTTTGGGAAAGACTCAGAAGTAAGTGATGTCATATTAATAAAAGTAAACACAATTTTTGTACTGAGACAGCTGCATAATAAAAACTAATTGAAAATGCTGACAGTCAAAATATTGGAAGCTCAATGATACTTATTAGAAGTGTCCTTAGGATTCTAGAAAAATAGTTTTCTCTTAGTACACAAAGTTTATAATGACAAACCAGCACTCCTGGAAAAAGACAACTTAATGGTTTGAAAAAAACCCCAAACAACAAACCACACTACAAAACCAAAAAAACAACCGACATATCAATGAACACATTAAAATGAATATTTAATTATGAACTCCAACTGACAGTATAAGCAAAATGATTCTCAATGAAGGAAAAAAATAGGTATGTACACTGCAGCTTAGAGCATCCTTTAAGATGCTAGTTCCATACTGTAAACAAACTGGATATACATTCAGCAGGAAGAACAATCAAACATCAAGAAATGATCCATGACATTGCATCACTTAAAATTTAATTCCACGTATAGTTGTTGTAGTTACTACATTTTAGAATTCACTACTGAAAATAGATGAGAGAGAAACCCACACCTTTTGCCTGAGGTTTATGCATTATAATTCCACCTCTTCTTTAAAATGTTATTTATAAAATCAGAGCAATGAGAAAGAAAAGCAGCCAAGGAAAGGAAATGAACAGCTTTCAAGCATCTCACAGAGCATTGCTACACTTTATTTAGATCATATAAATTACTTCTCTCAAAGATCAGAAGGATATGGGAATATGCTTCTAATAAACAGAAGAAATGCATTCAGTTCCAGCAAATTGAATTCATACCAGCAAGCCTCATGCACTAGTCGACAAAGAGAAAATGATAAAGCTTACCATGCAGCTTAATAGACCAAAATAAACAATTTTTTTAAAAGGACAGCTTTCCTGAACTAGTCTTAATAGTAAACAAAAAATTTAGATAGTTCAGATTAATAGTTATTCTGACATATGACTGATGCATTCAATTAATTACAAAATAAAGAAATGCAATAATTATTTCAAGTATTTTGGGTATAAAATTCCTAGAATGGATTTGAAACTTTGCTGTTTATGAATGTAACATCATACAAGAAAAGATCCACAAATCTTTACAGCAATCTGGGTTTATGTTCCACTTCTGTCTTTTGCAAAGATGAAAGTAAGGGTAGCCTGCAATGTTCTTAGTAGGTTTGGTACTGTTTCTGTACGCAGACAAGCTAACACAGATCTCTCAGCCTTTACAGTGGCTCAAATATTTACCAGTATGTCCATTTTTTAAGAAAAAGACCTTATGCTTTAATTTGTCTCCAGTCCATGACTATTACTTAACTTCTCAGAACTGCTTTATGAGAAGGCAGAACTGACATTTTAAACCTTGACATAACTTTACAACAGCTGAATAAAAAGGTAAGCCTGTTATTTTATTCTCTTAAGATTTCTCATTTAAAAAAAAGTATGACAGAGCAGCAAACTAAAAATTAGACTGTTGTTCAAATCAGGACTAAAAATTAGGACAATAAACAGCAGCCACTGTGCACAGCAAGATCAAGACAAAATGAAATATTGTTAAATAAAATAATCTAGTGCACTTTAATCAAATTTACTGTACTAGGTACTGCTGCACATAGTGAAATCCCACTGAAAAAACATAGGTCAAAGCCTTGGTGCTCTAATGAATTTAAGTGGGTGAACATTTCTTTGAAGGAGAAAATAGAGTCATTTAATGGGCCTGTTGATGCCAGACACACATTACCAGATCCAAGCAACTGCTTCATGAGAATGGTTAGACAGATCTGTTTTCTGGAGATGTGAGCTGGACAGGGCTGCATGTTAATCCAGGCAGTGAAATCACTTTGATAGCAAAAAGTCATTATCTGTCACACGAGTGATTTTCACACTTGACCTTAAAATCATGCTATCATCATGTCCCATATAAATGAGAGTTCTGTATATATATAGAGTTCTGTAGAGAAGTACACCGTTATGTCTCTCTGGGTAGATAAGGCCTAAAATGCTGTATTTTTGGCTGGAGTACTTAGGATTTTACTCCCTGACAGTATTAAAGTTTTTTAAAAAGAAGAAGCTGGTAAGCTCTGGCCGTTCACATTCTTTCTATGCTGCTATGCCAAATTTTCAAAACAAAATCTTACAGTTTTCTAAACACACCGTTATCTAAGAGACACACTAGTTAATTTAAGGAACCCTGTTTCTTGGCACAAAAGTAAAAGGTACATTGGTGCCTTTTCTGCATGTTTGTTCTTTATGTTTTTGCTTGCTCTGTCCACAGATATTTTCCACGCCCTTCACTGAGATGCGCTGGCAGGTTTATTTCTTGCTTTTTGAGAAGTTGTAAATCAACTACCATTCTGAGTCTGTGACATGACTTAAAAAGTAATTTTTGTTGTTGTTGCCTGTAGGCAACCTAAACTCAAGGTCGTCCTTTAGCTGGGGAACTCAAACCTAAACTCGGAATTTTCTGGCTGTGATCCAACAGGCTTAAGAGGCAGATTACTGTGCCAAAACAAAGCGCGGCTCGGAGCCTGGAGTCACGAAAAGGAGGGACGACACTGAGCAAACCCGCCTGCACAAGCTGTTGGCACTTGCGTGTCAAGAAGAGGTGCGACGTTTGCCCATTATTTTACCCAAGAGCCAGCAAGCACGATATTACGGCAGGAGAAACAAATACGTACGTGTGTGTGTGTGTGTATATCCATGCCCCCAATACGTGGAGAAATGTGCTCCTTTCTTTCCCCCCACAACGTGTCGAACGGACAGAAACGTGTTTAACGTTGTTTTCCGTTCGCTCTCTCTCGCAGGCAGAAAACGCCAGCACGAGGCAATCGGTGCTCCGGGCGGCTCGGGCTATCGGGACATCGGCAGGATGAGCAATCCCGCCGGACGAGCGGTGCAGTTCTCAACAACACTTCGCTGAGTGGCACGCCAAAGCTCGGGGACTGACCGACCCACCGCCCGGACGGCAGAGGCTGCCGAGCGCCCCGGGGTCCCGCCGGGAATCGTGCCGACGGGAAGTTTTCCTGCCCCGCGGCCACGTCTCCCACCAGGAGCCGACGCGGCGCCCACCGCCGGCGGGATGGGACGCGACGGGACAACGGGACACCCCCACACCCCCCCGGCACACCCCCCTCACCCGCGATCCTCAGGCAGGTCTCCGGCCCGGGAGGGGGCAACTGCCT
>VZRV01010760.1:326423-494644 GCA_013398115.1 Falcunculus frontatus | reverse complement strand
CCCCCCCGTCCCCGGGCACCGCCTGTCTGGGCGCGCGCCCGGCCCGCGCTGCTGACGTGGCGCCGGCCGCTCCCGGGCCGGGGGAGCGCGGCCCCGGGTGTGAGGGCTCCCGCTCCCGCCCTTGGCAGTCCGCGTTCTCCCCGCCGGCTCTTGGGGCTTCGCAGTCCTCCCGGTGCCCCTCATGACATGTACCAAAAGAAGGGCCCCAGGACTTGATATTTTGTAAGGCCAGCTGAAAACAGTCCAGTACATACAGGCTTCTGGTCTGAACATTAAATGGACTTATGTGGAAATAAGTTATGGAAAATAACTGGGTTTGAATACGCCTCTTAGACACAGTGATACTTTGAAACACACAGTTATTTTAAATAGCTATAGCGCTAACCCAACCTAGTAGGTAAAACAGCTTCTGAAAACCACTCCCCACCTCTGTCTCACTGGCCATGATGAAAGTCCTTAAGGAACTACTCTATCGTCTGCTGAGTGTGCATATTTATGGAAGGAAACCTACTGGAAATTAGTTGCCACTTTTCACTGTATAACTTTTTAAAAAATATCCTTTCTAAAAAACACCAGAGACCTAAAACTCTGCTGACACTTTGGAAACAAATTCTCCCACGGATGAAAGCGGTCATCGTTGTTCCAACTCATCATCGGTGTGGTAGTCATTGTCTTATAGGGCTCCAGCAAACTCTCTGAAGCTGTGGCCAGGTGCAGAAGGCAGAGCCGATGCCCTGATTAGGACACTTCAGCTCTTCTGCTGAATCCTCCTCTCCTCCCTCTTTTTGTTTGTCTGCAGTTTGTGAGTCTTTCTGAAGAAGTGATTTTGCTGGGGTAACACAGAGCTTGTGGTATGGTTCCTGTCAGTATTGAAATTGTTGGGGTGGATAACTTAAACGTAAAGAGCTGTAAAACTACAGCTTAATTGATTCAAATCCGTTTTAATAATCCATAGTTCTTTTAGATATAGTTAGTTTTGTTAAATGTATTTATTAGGACCAACAGAACTATTACCATTGTATATTGTTTTAATTCTACTAAAAGCAAAACAAGCAGGAAGGCAGCTAGAACATTACCTTTAAAATCAAAAGCAACAAGAACAACAAAAACTGCAAAACAAAAGTGGAATAATAATTGGTCCTTGGCTGTGATTATCAGGTGAATGAAGCAGAGTGGAAGCACTACAAATAAAAAGAGTATTCATCATTAATTCTCTTTGAAAATAATTTTTCTGTGTTTATTGTCTTTATTTCACAAACATATGACCAGTTTTCCAGCCTGCTTTTGGCCGTTGTTTAAGCAACATAAGGCAGAGAGGCAGATGCATTCCAGAGTTTCTGGCAAGCTGAAAAATATTGTTGAGCTGGGGGAGCGCTGCGGGGAGGAGGCAGCTCCTTATTTGTGACTGTAGGGGCAGTGGTTCTTGAAAAGCAGACTTCACTCCCCTGTGAGCCTCAGCTGCCTGCCTGTCCCAGTCTGTTATGCCAAGTTTGAGGAAGCCTCTGGCCAGCCCTGAAATCAAAGGGGTTCAGAGTCTGCACATGACTACCTTTAGCCCTGTGCTGAGTACTGTTTAGTCAAAGCAGGGAACTTACAACAGTAGTTTTCCATTAATACAATCCTTCTTCTAAACACATAATATCACAATAGGGGTGTAATGAATAAGTTGCTAAAGCATAGTATGTTTAATAGAATTACATTGTTCAGTATTGTTGTTTCTTAAGCAAGCTTTTCATTTTTCATCAAGGAACAGTGCGTTTAATTTCAAATGCTCTTAATGGTGTAAAGCTTTCCAGACCTTGCTCTGGGCCTGCCAGTGACCTTAATGGATGCAGGAACAAACATCTTCACAAAAAGCCATTTTACAATTGCATTAAAGCTTAAAAGGGAGAAAATTTGCAGTTGAGACATGTATGTATGGTACGTAGCATTTTACGGTGAAGGTCAAAGATCAGAGATTGCAGAAAAGGATACGCTCCTCCATAAATCTTGGACAATTATTTTTTTTCAAAGTGCTGAAAAGAAATGTCTCCTGGACGAAAGAGGGCACATCTGCTTTAATGAAAGCAATAGATGTTGAACATAGACATTTGTAGATAAATGGATGATATGAAATATGCCAGAACTGCAAACCAGAACGCTGTTACGCTTACTTCAGTTGTCTAAGACAGAAATAACTAAGGACAATTTATTCAGAGACCTCTTGCTCTGAGAGAAAGTACATACATACAAAAGGAGAACATTCTACTGCAAATCTTCATAGGAAAACAAGTAATTTGGCTTACTCCAAAACTGATAATCTGATCAAATACAAATTTAAGACACACCTCTCTCTGGTCTTACAGACCCACGTTTTTGTATCACTCAAAAGAATTGCAGACAATACAGGACGATGTATTTAAAATATTTATTTGAAATTGTGAAATGTATTTCATAACTTCTGCCAGTGCCAGATGCAAAAGTGGGCATAAGCTTAAGTCCAGGTGTTCAAAATTGTGACTTTTGAAAGTGTATTTCAATACAAAATTGTCATACAGTGGTGGAAGCTTCAAAAGAGTTCTGAGAAGTCTTGGACTGAAAGCCCGTGTTGATCTGCTGAAGGCAAGAATCCCAAGTTCTTCCTGAGCAAAATCTGATTTTTCAGTTTAGCACACCTTGAACAATGATTTTTAAAATATATTAGCAAGACTGTTTGATGAGGCAATAATAAGCTCCAGGATATTTTGCAATTAGTCTCTGTTGTGTTTTAGTTTTTATTATCTTGTTCTCAATGGAAATAGCACTGTTGTGTCCATCTCTAGAGTCAGGTAGTTTATTCTGTGCTCTGATTTTCTACATAAGGTTTCAGATGTCTCATAAAGACAAAACAGAACCAATGCTTGTTGGAATTCACTGGAAAACTGTTCTTGTAGAGTAGGGATTTAAAAAAAAGTATATACTGCATCTGTGTCATATGTCAATAATCTGGGATTTGTTTGAGAAATTCACTGTTTTAACTCCTGCCAGCTGCAAAACTGTATTAATGGGAACATGATCCAGCCTGTTTTTATCAAGGTGCAAAAAATGAACTTCATTGCCTGGAATGAGAATAACACGTAAATTATTGAATAACATACTTATTTATTCAAAGATGTAAGTGAATCGAAGCAGCATTCTGACTACCTACCAGTTACTGTACAAATGTGTACTAGTTCTGTAGACTGCACAGTATACTGTATTTTAAATAATGACAAAAAGTTTTTTAATTATGTTAAAGAAGCAAGGAACATTTAAGCACCTAACTAGTTTAAATCTGCTGTAGCATGTTTCCTAGTAATGTGATGACTGTCACGTTGCAATTCCCCCTTCATGCTCTACTCCTCTACTAAAACCATATTAAATGCCTCAAATCAAATGTGAAAGCAGAATGCAGGTAAATACCACAACGTCAAGAAAACCCTCCAAACTTTGAGGCAGTTGTTCCATCAGCACTCCAATCAATTTCTGCAGCACTGTGATCAGCTTTATGCCCCCTCCGTGGGAGATGGGACTACGCAATGACACTTTGCAGATTCCTTCATGCGACAGAAATCACACAGCTCAACTCAAGACTGTCTCCTTGGGACCCACAGGGACAGCAGGCGAGATGATGGGAACAGCTGAAGGAGACAGTTGTAACTTTTGCACAAAACAATGCAGCTCACCTGGGCCTATAATCAAAGCTCCTCCCTGCTGAGCAGGGTCTCCTTGAAAATCAAAAGCTGGGCCAGTCATTGCTCTCCATATACTCCTAATGCTTCCCAGAAATGTGTTTGATTTCACGTGAGGGCTCCGAACTAAACAAAACCACAAAACACTTGTTATCTAGAAATACGAAAGTATATAAGAACAACAACATTGAACAGCTGCTATGAGTAGTTTAGAGATTCCTGATTACCAGTGTTTTCACAAAATATAGCCTGCGAGAGACAGTCTGGTGGGCAACTCACTTGCTCTTTACATTGCAATCATACTATTTTGTCAGAGCATTTTTTTTTGTTTGTGAAAGTCTAAATAAGGTGAGAAAATTATTCTTACCTGATACTTTATTACCTTCACCTCTTTTCATGCCAAGTATTTTATAAATTTCTCTTTGTGGATCTACATACATTTCATGTGTATACCCAGTTAAACTGCAAAAGGGCTGCAAAATAGAGGCATACACACACACACAGAGAAAAAAAAAGTAATATCTGTAAGGTTAAGGCAGTAACTAGTTAGGGTCTACTGACAACAGAAGAAATACTGACACCCGCTAGCTCTACCTTCCCCCCTCTTATTTGAAAACTGTGTGTTTGTTACGTTAAAGTGGAAATTTTTTTAGCCTCAAAGGTTCTATTAAAACAAAGCTCCCAGTGAAATCAAGAAAAGATGTTTCCTTAGCAACCCTTTTTAAACTGAAAGTTTTAATTACTTGCTTTACTCATGTATTACTATTAGAATTGCCTCATGAATACTATCCTTTTTTATTGCCATTGCAAAAGACCACCTTTTCATGCAGAACAAATCCCTCAATACAGACCATTAAGACACAATAGAAGATACATTGTATTTTATGACTACTTTATTTACCTTGATGTGATGATGTGATGACTGTCCAATAACTATAAGCCTCACATTCGATTCCTAGAACAGAACATGGGTACTGAATCTGTAAAGAGGAACTGGGTGTTTCTACATCACCTCAAAGCATTAAGAGACTCTGGTATTCCAAGTTAGTGATTGCAGTGCACTGACTTAAAATTATTTGATGTTAACACTACTTACATGTTTGGAGACTGCACTTTTGTATATCACCTGCAGTTAGAAGTTACACTAATTTATTAAATGAAAAATTATTTTTAGAGATGACTTTCAAATTACAAGTGCGTAATGGCATTGGTAGGACTGTCTTTTCAATTGATTGCAATTGATTCAATTGATGCTATGATTTTGGAAACTCAAAATTTCCACTCAGTCGCACCTACATCTAAAGAAGCAGCATGCTAATGATGGTGCCCAAACATCTGTGATTTACATATATGGACACCCATTAACAGATATAACTTGCATTCACATGCACTGCTGTCTTTTGCAGGTGCAACCTTAGGCCTGAGTCTAAAAGAGGGGCCAAAACTGAAGTCCATTTAGATATCAGTAAAAACAGTTAATAAATATAAGGTTGCTTTATTAGGGTGTAATACTTGCCCTACCCATATAGAATCATTTTCCATATGAAAATACTTTGCTTGTTATGAAAAGAAGCCCTCCTAAAACCAGAATACTTGCACTAAGAAAAGTGTGGACATTTTTGACTCTCTGAATACATTTATTCGAGGAGCCAAATTAAGAAAATGTCCTTTTGAGTAACACTGATCAAACAGTTTAGAAATATCTGTTCTGAGAAGGGAAGCTGACAAAGAAATTGCCCGTTTTTGTCCCCAGATTCCTAGTCCATCTCAGATGGTCTTAGATGGAGTTGCTGTCAGCAATGACCTGAGTCTCTGTCATTGGCTACGCTGCTGTTGGGAATGAAGCATGACAGAATTTCAATGAGCAGTCTAGAAGAGACAGATTGACCTTCCACATTTAGCAGGAGATCATTGTCCTCTCTGGTGTCTCCTACCACCCAACAAATACATGTCGATAGCAACCCCTGCCCACTCTACTTCTCCTTTCTGTCACTGTCATTCCTATTTGTGCAGCTGCCTGGAGAGCAGAACACACTACTAATGCAGCTTACAGATCACCATAGAAAAAGATACTATTTTAAATCCAGATCAATTTTCTGATCTTGTTCCGTGCACAACCATCAGTCAGCCCCACCAGCATAATGGAAAGGGCAGTAGTTAGCAGTCAGAAGACAGCTGTCCAGGGCACTACTAATACCAAAAGAAATGCCTGTCAGATGTTGTCTAACTGTTCTGAACACAGCAGTAAAAAGAGCACCAAGCTAATAGGGCAGGGAGAAATAATGCTGCTGCAACAGAGCGTGTAGTGCCATAAATCCTTTCCTGTGTCTCCTAGGCAGATTCATTATTGCTATTGTAGCAAACAATGGAAGTGCTTCTTCTGAGCCATTTTTTTTATTCCTAGAAGCCTTACGTAAGCCTGTAGCTGGACACAACAAATCTGCTTGATTGCAGCCACAAACATATTAAGGGCAGAGTACTTACTTGTAAAAATGCCTTGGGGACTTTTGCCAGATCTTCTACATACTCCTTACAGGTGTAACATAAAAAATTCTGCAACATACCCAGTTGAATGTGTCAGAAACAGATATAATTGCACAGCAATGAAACAGCAGACTTTGGGCACACACCACTTTGGAGGTGATCAGGAAGAAGGAATGGGAAAGATTCCAGCCACCAAATTTGGATTAGGATACTGGTTTAATCCAAGCCTGAAAAAGGACACTGGGCCTGCAGCCTTGCAAATATTTTTATCTCTAGATATTTTAGGAATGTGATAGCTGGCTGGACAGCTGGTAAATCAAGGAACACGATACTTGTTTCCCTAAACACCCGGCTGAAGAAGTATTTCCTTTCTAGTAAATAGTGTATCACTTTTCCAAAGAACAGGGGGTCCCAGAGGCAGCACTGTTCTCCTTTGTGCTTTCTTCCCCCTCCGCTCCAGCCGAGCGCGTGCTGAGCCCCCGCACCCCCGCCCTCCCACAGCCCCGCCGGGAGCCGGGCTGGGCCCCGCGACGGCCCCTCCTCACCCGCACGAACACCACGATCGCTTTCTGCTCCCCGTACAGGGCCTGGAAGGGGACGCTGCTCCCGTCCGCGTCCAGCACCAGGCAACGGGCGGCCTCCCGCAGCTGCTCCTGCTCCGGCCGCTCCGGCCGCCGCCCGCAGCCCCGCGCCCGCCCGACCTGCTGCGTGACCGGGGGCGCCGGCGGCCCGGCCATGGGAGCGCCGAAAGGAAAGGCGGAGCTGGAGCGGAAAGGCGCGGGGCGTTGTGCGACGGCGGGGAAGCGACGGGGCCGGGATGGAGCGGAACGGCTCGTTCCCGTCCGGGGGAGCGACCGCGGGCAGCCGCGCCGCGGCCCAGGAGGAGCTGGGGGTTCGGATGGACAGAACGAGAAACATGCGGCTGAAACCGCTGCGCGTCCGTCAGCCACAGCCGGGCTGCGGTTTGTACCTGGGAAACGTAGGAAAGTCACCCGGAGCTTCCCAGGAACAGTGTGCAAGCAGGAGCAGTGACATGGTCTTACGGCCTCGAGGTCGGCGTTCGCCTTGCGGGAGGCCGCAGCACTGCGGGCCGTAAGCGAGATAGAAAACTGTTCTCGAGGAGCTGTCGAACTACTCTATCAGACGAAAAACCGCAGCAAACCCGGTGTCCCTATTCGTGCAAAAGCAGAGTTTCACATTATCTTGACAGCTGAATAGCAGAAGATGCTCGAGTTCACGCAGAAATGAGTGAACAGTTCTTAAGAAAAACACTAGGTTGTTGAAGAGTATTGTAGTCTTTTAGACTGTTGTGTCAGCTGAAAGCTTACGAGGATGAGGGTACTTTTCTTAGTCGGCAGAGGAAGAAAGAAGTATCAGAGAGAATAGGACTGGCAGATCTCCAGAAGTTATTCTCCTTTGTGTTTATATTAATAACAAAGTTTCTCTTGGCAGACTGCGCCAGGGTCTACATGTTAATGTTATTCAAACATTATCCCCTATGCTTTGGGTTAAGCCCACTGCTTTCATATTACTGGGAGTGAGCACATAGAACAGGTTAAGTCTTGCAGTTTGGTACGTCCTCACAAGAACTTTGATTTAAAAGGCGATGAATTCAAATTAGTAAAGATTAGTAAAGAACTTTGGAAAATTTTGATATTTAGAGTTCTGCTAGATGCAGCTGGACCCAACTATTTTAAAGGTCTTTTCCAGCATAAGTGATTCTGTGATTCTGAAAGAATTTGGGCAGTGTTCCCCATTGTTGCTCTCATCAGGCTTCCTTGCTCAGTTACCAGTATCCTGTCCAACACATTTCTTCCAGTGGCAGTTCGTAAACCAAGCTGTGGGCTGTGCAGCAGTGCCCTGCAGCTCCCTCAGCAGTACTAATGGGAGTGTGCTGCCTACCCTTGACTACTGCAGGACATAGCAGAGCAGAGAACTGATGACTTTTGACAGGCTTTGGTCTTCATCTTGAAGCTGAAGTGGATAGGCTGCAACGTCGTTGTGTTATGCCTGCAGTAAAACCAAGTAGCATTGAGCAGGGCTCAGGGGCACAGCTCTGCACTTGATCGTCAGTAGAGCTTGGACCAGGGCGTTTGCCACTGCAGCTGGAAGTCAGAAGAGGCAGTCATAGCACTGTAGGGGATCTGCTGCCGCAGCCTGTGAGTGGGAGCACACATGGGGATGAGACTGCTGATGAAAAGAATTGGGCACTGTGGTGTCACAAACTCAGAGGACACTGCCCCCGGTCAGTCTGCACATAGCTGACCTTGTGCATCCAGAGAGCTTGTTCTTTCTTGATTTGAAATGAAATCTCCTGAGGAGCCCAAGAGAGGCACTCTGCCTGTCTGGGAGCAGTGGTAATCATTCCTACTAGGCCAATGAAGACTGCCTGCAGACTTTGCTTTATTTATGTAATTTGGCCTCCTTAAACTAGCTGAAGAAGCACATCCTTAACAGCTGGTTTCAGCAGTATACAAGTGAGGAACAGTAACTTTATTCTGAAGATATTTGCCAAAGCAGTCTCTAAAGCCCCTCAAATAGCATGTTTCTAACTTTTAGTGGAGAATCTTTAGTGTTGCTCGAATACAAATACAAATTGCTGTCAGCCCAAGTTTTACAGAGAAAGAACAGAAGCAAAGGTAGTTGTATTCTGACATGTTCTCTGAAAGAGGAAACACTCAAAATTAGCAGTCACACTTTGAAAGCTGAAGCTTAAAGCCTTTCGTTAATATATGCTTAACAAGAGTGCAGCCATAAGTTTCACTTATACGGGAAGAAATAATCCATATCTGCTGATAGTCTGGACAGTACCAACTGTCAAAGTGTGCAGTCTACTAAAACCACATAATTCTTCAGTGTGCGCTGTGAATAGGGAAATTTCCTTTTCTTTCCTTTCCCCTCTTTTCTTTATAGCTCACAAATGTAGAAATGTGGATAACTTTAAAACCCACATTTGTCAGAGTGATGTATTTTTCATTTTCTTGAGGAGAATCAGTCAGCGCATTTTACATTATTAATTTTGATTCAGGATGCAAGTCACTCTCTTCACTGCAGTGCAGTTTACAGTTGTAGAAAGAAACTTAGCTAATATTTAATTAATCAAGGCTTGGGTTACTTTGTACTGTGGATAAGAAATTCAAATTCCTACCATTTCAAGAGAGAAAACAACAATTACGCAAAGATGGCGGTTAATTTATTTGTTCTGTATTGACTGGTGAAACAAAATACCAGCTATAATTATGCAACCTTAATTCCTTTATATACAGCAGCTGAACAAAATATTTGACAAGAGAGGTGTGGCCTGTATCAATACCATAAATGCACCACCTAAAGTATATGGTGTTTATTTGTAAAGCAACATGTTATTATCAATTTACTACATGATGTACTGTTTATTTAGCACAAGTATATTTGTTCTTGTTAATCGAATATTGTTTAGCTAGAGATAACATGGTTATTACTTATCAGCAAAAATAAATTAGTGTTTACATTTCCAGGGAAAAACATTATGCTGAACACCAGCTAAGAATTAGTTGCTTTTAAACTGTTGTTGTAATTACAAATGAGTAAAAATATGGACTGTTCTGTAGATAAGACAGATTTTTCTCTATGAGGGTGGTGAGAGAAGTATCCCAGAGAAGTTGTGGATTCCCTCTCCCTGACAGTGTTCAAGGCCAGGCTGAATGGGGCTTGGAGCAACCTGGTGTAGGGGAAGGTTCCCTACCCATGGCAGGGGTCAGAACTAGATGATCTTTAAGGTCCCTTCCAACTCAAACTATTTTATGATTCTATGATAAGAGGCTTTTTCCTTTATGTCTGCCTTTCATTGTCCCCTTAGTGTCACGATATCCTGGGGGTATGCTTGAAAAGCATCATGAAGTGATTCTTCTGACCAGCAAGGACAGTAATTTGAAGCCTTGAAAGTAATTTTGCAAATGGTGGGTTCATCTCCAGTTTTGCTACCTGCTGTGTGTTCTCATTCTGATGTTGTTTCTCATTAGTTTTGCTTCCTGTTTTGTGTTTTGTGGTTGGTTTTTGGTTTTTTTTTCATTTGTTGGTTTTGTGTGTGGTTTTTTTGTTCGGTTTGGTTTGTTTCTCTGTTTTTGTTTGTTGAGGGGAGGTTGGTTGGTTGTTTTTTTCCCTGAAGGGGGAGTTGTTACTGTTTGAAAGCTTGCCTAAGTTTTGCTTTTTTGTCTCCCTTTAAAAATTAAAGATTATTTACCAGACTAAAGGGTTTCATAAGTCTGGCTGCAGTATCAGAGTATCAGTGTGTGTTTCATATTGACTAACTGTTGTTTCACAACACAGATAATAGAAAGGTAATTTAAAATCTACTCAAATAGTTCAGGGATTATAACGACATATAAAGAAAAATATTTCTCCTGTTATATCTGATATATTTCGTTCTGTAATGCAAACCCTACACAGAGAGCAGTAGTACAAATTTTGCTACACAAAAAAATAACAGTATAAAGTGAAATACGCGCATTTTATTTAACATAGCCTAAAGGCACAAAGAGAACTTTTAATGCATTTCATAGGAACTCTCTGAATTTGATCTATTTCTGTTTTGCAGCTACCTACTCTCCGTGCTGCAAATGAGAAACAGAGATGACCATCTATATGTCAAGAATAGTAAATTATGTGTGAAGACACTGTTTGTGTACTCTAAGTGCCACTGGTTTGAATCTTTTTTAAAAGAACGAAGAGGAAGCAAATTACTACTTAAATAGATGAGACACGGTCAAAAAGCAAATAAAAGATACGCTACAATCCAGAGTGGCCAAACAGAATTATCTTGTATCTTGTTAGCAATAAGGCTCTTAGAAAGTAAGCTAATTATCATTAAACCAGATGAGAGGATTAAAAAAATAAAGAATGTGAAGAAAAGCAGAGGTGATTTCATGGAGTGTTCAGGCCAAATTAAGCCTTACTTAAGACTGGTATCTTGCAAGTTAAACAAAAACTTTCTTGTAAATTTTAGATACTTTTCCTTTTTTTAACTTCTCCCCTCTTCTCCCCCCACCCCCCACCCCATTTTTTGCTTATATGGAAAACTGTATTGTGAGAAGGTTGTAGTTCCCAGCTACTATTTCTGTTTTCCGTGTTCATAGAGAAATGAATGTGTACTTAGCAGTAGATCCAGGTCAAATGGCTCTTTTATGTATGACAACATTGATATTTAGCTACAGTTAGGAATTCCCTTCTTGGGACCAGCGGATGGTATAATATTTTTGCTGGAGGCTAATAGCTTGTGCTAATTATAGCACACACTTGAAACGGATCCCATTTATTACTTGGTATATGATTAAGAGTAGCATCACTTTAGCATACAACATATCTTGAGCCTCTTTGCTAGAGGGATCAATTAGAAACCCAGGCCAGTTCTCATAAAAAGATAGAGTTGATTTTTTCACAAGCTCGCGTGGCTGCTTGTATCCTAGGGACTACAAATCCACGGCCCGTGTCCACCCTCCTGCCTTTCAAAATGGCTAAAAAGTGTTGCCTAATTCTCTCTTAATATTGACTGAGTGAGATGATGTATGTGCCACACTCTGATGAAGTAAGCCACAGTTTTCATTTAGTGGATACTTCCTTAAGAAATTACTTAAATAAGAAAAGGAATCCGAAGATAAAGTGTCTAATGGCCATGTGAACCCTTTATCAGAAGCTTTAGACATTACAGCTTTCCAGCTAGCTCTCCTAGGAGGGCCTTTAAAATCCTCTCCAGTGGAAATAATGTGTTTGGTTTGTTAACAATGAAAGCTTCTACTACAGCCAGTAAAATTTGTGCCAGAGCTGAGGTGGAGGGCCTAGCCCTGAAAGCTGTTTGGATTCGGAGTTCATGTGGATGTTGGTGTGAATCCTGCACTTGGTGCTTTGAGAGATGATCGTTGGCTTAAGGCTCAAAAATATGGCCCCTTCTGTATCTCCAGTGTTTAAACAAGAAAGATGTTTTTCCTTCTGTTGTTTGCATTGTAATTATGTTACTTACTTCAACAGAGATGTCAATCTGCTCCAGATTTTTCTTTCTTAATGAAGCTATTTATTCTTTCCCTATTTTTCAATTGCTATTTTCAATTATCTTTTTAATATATATCTAATGCAGTCATTCGTTTATGCACAAAGCTAGCAGTTAAAGTGAAGATCAGAATGCAAAGGGGAATATAGATACATTAAATATACTTTAGTTAGAGACATCCATAAATTAAAATATATTAATGTGTCAGCTAAAACACAAATTCTTTAACTGAAATGTCTGTAAATGTAACACAAGTGTTATCTTTCTTTGCATATTGGTGAAAGGGCATTCAAATTAGTTTGAATTTATGTAATGTTGTTTCATTACACCATCATCTTTCATGTAAGTTAGAATGTGCAATGTCCTTCTGTCTGCATCCTAAGATTTTACATGTAAAAGCTGAAGAATAAAGTGCACAAAAACAAAATCTGTTCCAAGAAAATAATGGGAAAGGAATTAAAATTCCCTCTAAGCTCTATGTATTTTTTTTTTCCATTTTCCTCATTGTTCCTCTATAAAATATTTGCAACAATTTTAACTTCATTTTCTGGATGCTGATGCTTATGCATCAGTCATTTGTTAAATGCATAGTACATGAGTCAGATTTTTTTTCAAACTGAATTGACTTGTGCTCTCTCCAGAGAATGATCAAGAGCCACTGTTCAAAAATTCTCATTAGGCAGTTTAACATTCAAGCTGTGGCCCTGCCGTGGTTTCCAAGATCTTAACACAGAACCCTAGTGATTTCAATATTGGTTTGATCATACAAATAAATTAGCTAGGTATCATAAATATCAATCTGCAAAACATATGTGTTTCTATGCTGCTGCTATCATTAATTCTACAAAGGGAAATCCTTTAAAGAAGCAATAGCTGTTTGAAAATATCAGAAGAAGATATCTGTCTTACAGCCCAAATGGGATCAACACAACCACATCTAGAATTGCTGTACCAGCAGGAATCTCTTCTTTCTAATGTGATTTTTGTGTCCCTTTCTGAGTAGTTATTGCCATGTTGCTTTTCTTAAATGAAAAGCCCATACAACAGAAAAGAATTAATCAGAACTGAAGAATTCTTATTCCTTCCTACTGCTTAGTGGACTGCTGATTGCTAAGGCAGGTGAGTCTAGGCAGGGATTGTTTGTATGCATATATTTATTTTTAAAAAATTATAAAATAAATTTGGATTGTCTTAGTCTATGGTCATATTTATTTTACTCTAAAAATGACTTCAGGAAGTATGGGCCACTTGGAAATACATGTATAATTATTCTTCTTCTCCATGATACATTTTTCACGTGCGTGTGTATCTGCTTTGGAATGCTGCTTCTGTGGCCTGTGCTCTGTGTCTTGTGGCAGTGACTTTTTCATAAAAGCTTTGATAAAGTACTTTTGAAAATCATGCTTTTTAGTTATTTTTCCTTGTATACCTGTGTATTCTAAACAGGTCATTGTAATGCAGCCTCTGTTTCTGACAATGTAGTAAGGAGATTGTTCACGCTTGAAAGTTAATTCTGACTAAAGTAGATGTAAATTTAATTTCTGTAGCTATTGCTGAATAACTCCACTTGTGGTTGTGCTTATTTGAACTCTGCTTATCTGAAATAACTTTCAAATAATGAGACTAAATCAGAATAAGGAATGATTTTCTAGGAAAAGACATGGAAAACATGAAGGTGTTCAGAATATCTGTAACTCATATTGTGGACAAGCTGTGAGAAGTCTTCAATGGGACATGCTTCTAGCTTTGTTTGGGAATTTCAGGTGATAAAAATATCTTGAAGTATCTTTGTTGTTATCTCTGATGTCACTTAGATAAGAGACTTTTTATCTAATTTGAAATTTACCTAAGAATTTTGCTTTCTTGGAAGGAAACTGGTGACAGTCTTCCAGAGCAAGTTATTTACTGGATTCCAGTTCCAGAAAAAAGAACATGAAGAGCAGGGAGTCAAGAGCTGGCTTGCTGAATGGTGGATAGACCAGTCTTTTCACAAAGAGGGTGGTACAGTCTGTCTGCAGTTTTCTACACAAATGTAAATAATTTATGTAATCCAAGAAAGATTTTATGCCTTCCTCAAGTTCTTAGAAAGAGGTGTCACACATAAAGTGGAAGAGCTATCTACTGTGGGTATGAAAATTCCATTTTCCTGGATGAACTGTCTGCTTCTGTGCATTTTTAAAGCATTTGTGGGGTCTGAACAGTGGTTTGCTTTTAAGCATAGCATGCTACAATACTTGCACTGGAAGGCTTGTAAAAGATGGAGGGAATGGGAAAATAGTGTGTCATGAGTGCAGAAGTCTCTGTTACTAGTTCTCTTGACTACTTCAGCAACATGTCAACCTGGAATCACAAGCTTTCACTCGAAAGTTGCTGGTTCTGCTTCTGTAACAAACAGAAGCTTGAAAATAATGGCCATGAATGTAAAAGTCCAAATTCTACATAGAAGGAATTGCCAGTGTGACACCTTTGAAAAGATTCTGCATCAAAAGCAACCTTTACTTAAAACTGGCAATACTGAAGTTACCACTGGCTACTACTTTTTAATGGTTTCTGTAAATGCGGCAATGTCTAGCCTGTTCCACTTCAAATTAAAGGTTCACGACTTGTATTTCTAGGGGGAAATGTAGTTGTACCACTCTTCTCAAGTCTGAGTGAAATGAAAGCTCTTTTCTCATTGAAGCTGTGGCATGACCTTGTCAAGCACTTCTTGACATGTGGTGTTCTAAAATTGTGCAAAAGTACAGCACAGCAGTTGAAGACAAGAGGCAAAGGAGTGTAGAGTATTTAAACAAAAATGCAGTGGAAAATTTAGTTTGACAGAATGCAATTGCAAAAATGTGATTTAGTCAGAACTCCAGGGAAAACCTTGTTCACAGTGCAGTGGAGATCTCTGAGGACCATAAATACTTCAGATATAAGTTTAATACTGCATCTAAAAGACAGTGCAGCCAATAATTCAGCCTGACAGCATGCTGGCATATTGTTTACTACCATCTTAGAGGCAAGAATACTACCTATGAAGTCATTAGTGTTAATGCCTGCTATCTGCCTAGAAACAGGTGCTCTCTGACAGTTACTTGTTACCTTGAAAAGAAGAAATCATACAGCGCATATTTTGTATGACTTACACATAATAAACTTTCAGATTTAATAGTCTTTAGAAGACTGGAGTATATAGTAGCACTTGGAAGAAATAAGCATTTGTGAAACTCTTAATTCTAAGACTGAAACAAACCCATTATCTCTTAGTGTGCAGAAAGAGGCAGTGGGGGATCCACCTTTTATATACCTCTCACATGGTCTCCTGTAAGATTATCTTGAGCTGGTGGGATTCCATTCAGGGACCAGTCATAAGCAAAACAGCCACTATTTGGGGAGCTGGAGTTGGGGTTGTACACCTAATGTTTTCTTTCTGCCAATCTTTTCTTGTTTTCCTCTGCCCCAGTATGGTTTATGCATGGGTGACTGTCTCTTTGGGAAGTTGCTGCCCTGGCATATGTTCTCTGTGAGTCATAGTCCCTTTGGAAATGTCCTGCTACTGGTAGTGATCACCTATGGGCTATAGCTCTTCAGGGGTGTCCCTACTCTAGGGTGTGTCACTAGTGGACCACAGTCCCTTCAGGGCATCCTCACTGTGGGCTGCAGTCCCTTCAGATCACCTCCTCTGCATATGGAGAACCTCTGAGGAGCACATCTCCATCCATGCCCTCAACAGTGTCCCCATCCATATGTCTTCTCTGTTCATCCTTTCCTGGCAGCTGTCACATTTTTTAAACATGTCTGATCAGAGGCACCATGTGGCGGGTTGAAATTTTGGTGTGGGATGTGGGGTGCACACTGGTTGCAGAGCCAGCTGGAAACAGCTGTGATTACACAATGCAGCTGTTGAATGCCTCCCTGCAGGGCACCCTTGCAGCCCCTGGATACAGAAACCCCCACATTTGTGCCCAAAACCAGCTGGGTGCAGTCTCTTGGCATAGCATGCTGTGCCTCTGCAAGTCAAACTTTTACTGAGTGGATTCCAAAGGCATCCCAGGGTAGGTCAGGGTCTATTTAAATAGTAAAATCTGTTTTGTTTTGTTTATTCTGTAGTTGTGTCTTGTTACTTGATATCTATGAAATACTTAAAACTGTTAGAGAAATCAATTGCATTTCTTGTTTGTTAGTAGAAATGTCTCTTTGAAAATGGCTCCTCCTCGAGGATGTTAGTGTGCCCACTGGACATAACAGTTGAAAATGAATGGAACTGGAAGTGAGTCTATTCAGAAATTATATGTGATAATGATTTGTTCAAGACACTGACTTGCTTTGAAGACAGAAAGTGCTTTCAATTACTGAAGATGAGTCTTGCAAAGCAATGGGTTAATATGAAGACTGAGGAAATGCTGATCATCACTGGAGCAAAGCTGCTGTAATGATTTATATCTGAAGCTGGTGATAGGCAGCCAGAAGTTGTTATGTTTTCCAAGAATCTCCATAGTCTCTTATTTGACTTCTAGTACCCATTCAAGAGCCCCTAATTTTTTGGGTTTTGTTTGTTTGGTTGTTTGGTTGGTTTTGGTTGGTTTTATTTTCTTCTTTTTTTTTTTTTTTTTTTTTTTTTTTTTTTTTTTTTTTTTTTGGTTATATTTACATCTTCATACAAAAGATCAAGATGTAAATGCTGTAGGTAAAAAGCTCTGGGCAGATGAGGAACGCTTTCCAACAAAGTCACCTGACTGTGGAGTAAGCTAATGTATGAAATAAAAATGAATTTAAACTGCAATTTGCAATGCTTGCCTGCTAGGAAAATCATTTTTGCATGTATGTTACTGCTGACAGAATTATATTAATAGAAAGGTTAAAAACTAAAGAAATCAGCAAGAAAATGAGAATTTGAACATGCTTGGTTTAAATGCACACTGGAGACATAAAGAGTTCAGGGTCCATTGTGAAATATTCATTGAATGACCTAAAGATTTGAAAACGCATAGGAACTGTGGTGATGGCTGCCTTATGTGAAGCAGAAATAAACATAATTGTACTCATTTTAATTGTTAATTAGACATAAAAATTTAAAAGGAAAGTGGAAATTTTTTTTTCGGAATACTGATCACAGTAATAGGAGCAGATTTTTTTACATCTGAAAGAGTCTGAAGACATCTGGGTCTCAATAATCATTAAATTTGAGACACAAATATTCTCAAAAAAAATGATGATTATGCTGGCATTTGTTTTGCAATTCTTCTTGGCTGGTATGTTTTCTGGCTTGCTTCTCTAATAGCAGTATGGGAGGGGTTACATGCCAGGCTTGGTTTTAACTTGCATTGGGGTTCTTTTTTTGTTGCTGTGAATTAGTTTTAAAAATTGTAGGTGTTTTATTTCACAGAACGTGCATATGATTCCTCTCAGATGGGATCTTTTAAAATACTTAATCTGACTTCTTAATTGAACAAAACTCTGAGTATGAATGAAAGAAAATTAGTTTGAAAGATAAATGGCTGTAGTGAAATGAAAATAAAGTTTAGGTGATATAATGTGGCCCTCTTATGAAAGACCATCCTAGGACCTATAACTAAACTGAGAGTGGGCTGAGGACCATCGGCTTTAAAAGCACCTTTAAATACTGCTTTCTTTGAGGGCGGAGGAGCACATTCAGGTGACTGACAGAATGCACCTCTACAAATGAACCACATGGTGTCAGGAAAGCATAGCCCAGCACTGCTCAGGTGTTGAGATTTCAGTCAGGCTGGATGCGGCTAACGTTGAGTCATCTTATTTTTATTATGTGGCTCCAGTAAAAGGCTGGCCCTTCTACTTCTTTATTCTCACTTTTCTCTTTTTCTTGTTTTTCAATCTTTAGGTTTTCTTGACCCCTTCCCCTCATGCTCCCACAGTCTTTATCTTGCCCTTTAGCTGCATATATTGTTTTGCTAAAATGCTGGTATAATGAAGTCCTGCTGATAAAATAAAATCCTGCTGGAATACATTTGGCAGGAGTTGTGTGCAGGCAACACAAGCCTTTCCTGGTTTTTTTCTGTGCTCTGAATTTTTTTCTCAGAATTGCAGCTTGAAAGAATGAGTCTCTAAAATAAGCTCTCTGGCTTTAAAATGATTTATGCAGGGTAGTAAATAAGTAGGTTATGCATCTGCTCAAAAATTAACAAAATTCCCCATTTTTTTTAATTAGGGAAAAAGATGTTATAAATTGAGTAAACATCAAGGAGACCTAGGTAACAACCTGATTTTTTAAAAGGATTTAAATTAGTTGGCTCTCCCTTCCCTTCCTTCCCCAACACTTTGTTTATAACCTTTGCATATGCATTCAGCAAGGTACTGGTCAGTCCTCTCCATCCCTCTCACTTCATGAATATTTTGCAAAGCCAAAGCAGCAGCAGTTTTAGTATCTCTGTCTTGGAAAAAGCACAGCTCTTGTTCCAGCCACTTTAGCCACTACTGTGCTGCTTTGAGCATGGAAGAGTGAAAGAGAAAGTAAGGAATTGGTCTGATAGGTAAGCAAAGAGGAGAATGCAATATAGAAATGTGGACGCATTTCCAGCTAAGAGCTTCCTCTTGAGAAATATAGTGTGCTATATTTAATGTACTTTAAATTAAACCATAGAGCCATATCTAATAACAGGGTGTGAAGGTATTTTAGAGCATTTAAAATCTAGGTATGTCTCCAAATTTAACAGCTTGTGCTCATGTTGGAAAGTATTACAGATTCTTGGAAGCCCTTGCTTCTCCTTCAGACAGAGCAGAACTTACTCTGTCACCAAGCAGGTTCTTCTGGATACTCAGTAGTTGCCAGGTGCGCGTGTTTTTGTGCCAGCATAGTTGGTAGAGAACTCACAGTTCAGTTTTCTGCAAGTGCATGCTGCAACAAAAAGGAAGTTTAAGTTGTGACTGCCTTTTCAAGGAAGCCTTCATCAGAAGATATATTTGTCCAATAATGAGTTAATTTTAGACTGGGATTTACTGGAGTGATGATTTGGGGAAGGCACCCCCTTGAAAGAATAGAGGCACAAAACCAGAATGGAGTAGATCCTATTAAATCTAGCTTGCCACGGCGTAAAATGAATACTGTCTGAATGCTGGCTCTTTCAAGCCACAAGAAACCCTGTCAGAAAAAACCCCCAAACAATTAAAAAGGACAATAACACACTTTTGAGTTAATAAATGGAAACTGTAGTGAGCTCCGGAAAGTGGAGTCCTCAGACTCTACTTCTGATTGATGTATTAGCTGGGGTATTTTTCAGAATACGGAAGGAAAAAGCGATATATGCTAATACAGATTGTATGTCATGTGTGCAGTCTTTCTAGTTATGTAAATAATTGGCTGTTTACATCACTTTGCTTCCTATTGCCTAGCTAAAGCTTCCTGATAGTTCACTGCTGTAATTCTTTGAAATCTAATGCAGATATATTTAGAACGCAAATTTGAGGTTACAAAGCATTGTGGCTTACAGGGAATTTCCATATACCACACTTTTAATGAAGCTTCCTATCCATTTCCTTTATGATTCAATCGATCTCCCCAGCCTTTGACATGGTATTCTAGTACATTTGCAGCTTTTCCTTTTTCCTAAATCAAACTTGGCCTATGTCTGTCTTAACCATTTTGATATGGAAACCTCTTTTTCTGTCCTCCAAGTCTATCAAAAATAGTCAAATTTGGAAAGAAAAGGTCTTCATGAAATAAAGAAGAAGGAAAAGGAATACAAAAAGTTAGAGTACATTTTGCACTTATAATATTTTGTGTCCCTGTCACTGCCCTGACTACACATCCACTCTGAATTAGTTTAAATAGTCATTAACATTCCACAAAGCATAGTCTGTAATAGGGATTGTGATGCTGATTCTGGGAGAGTGGCAGTGTGAACTTCAAGGGGTTGTTTAATATTCGTTGTACACACTTGGTAAAAACAGAACATGTTTTTCAAACTTTACTGCACATCTGTGCAGTTGCATGTGTATTGTGAGCCCTGGTGGCCCCTGAGCAAGTTGGGACAAATCTGCCATTGGTTATAATGTTAAAAATTTGGATAAATACATTCTTTTTAAAACAGAGATAATCCTTTACACCACTGTTGTGGAAGGCAGATCAGGGGCCCACTGTTTGTTTTGGGCTGCTGTGATCGGTTGATGGTCTATGTTTAACGATATTACAGGCCTACAGTCTCAATTCAATTTGCTGTTTTTAAAGACTTATTTGATACTCTCCTTAGGATGAAATAAAGAAAGAAAAAAAAGGAATGACAGCCTCTTCTGCTTTTGGCAGAGCCTCCCAGTCTCTATCTTCTACAGGTGCCTACTCCTTGCAAGGGCTTTTCTTGTCCTCCTGATCAAAGCCTTAGATATTCTCTGATTTTCTTGGCTGTAGTGCTGGGTTGTCGCCGCCCTAGGGGAGCAGGTCGAGCCCCTCTTGGCCTCAGCGACCCTTCCCGAGATCGACACGTCAATAAAAGGGGTGTCCGATCCTCGGCGTGGCCGGTGTTCAGGCAGTCACTGGCCGATTGGAGCGACAGGCGCTCTCGGAGGCGCGCAGTGTGGCTGCTTCCCCGAACAAGCCCCGGGAACAAAAGAGTCGAGAGAGGGCTTCCTCTGGGTAGTTAGCTCCAGGACACGGAGGAGTTTATTGATGATATCGTCTCCAGCCAAGCCCGAAGCGGGAAGGGTAAGGAGGAACAGAAGGGGAAAACGCTCGAGGGAATCCACAGGGGAAAAGCCGAGGGACAGGGTCTGCAAGGGGTTCTTATACGAGGGCGGAGAGAAAAAGGGGACCAATAGGGATGGATCAGGGGGGAGGATCCCGAGGGTCGCGGACCAATCAACTCTGAGAATAGGAGGAGTTACAGAAAACCAGCCAATAACAAATCAAATGACATAGAACTTTCGAGAACTTAATTGATTATACAATGAGATAAATACATATGTATGAACTAAACAACCAATGAGTAACTAGCTTGAGGGGAACTTTCTAGAAGGATGTAGAACGGGGGAGTTAACCTAAACTGAGGCCTCACCTATGGACGGCCCCTCCGACTGGGAGTCGTCTGCCCATTGGAGGGCAGCGAGTTGATGGACTGGAGGCCGTCCATCAGTGGGCCAGAGGGATACAACACTGGGTTCTCGATAAAGGTTTTGTATGGTTGTGTGTCAATGTACTTTGTCTTAGAAACTACAGGATCACTTCTTACTGTGTATATTTTGCTGTACATCCTTTCTGAGTGCTAGAAATCAAACCTAATTCTCAGGTGACAGAACATACCACTGCATACAGATATGTGGCAGGTAGCCTGATAAATTTATTTTGGTTTTTATTTATACTGAGTTATGTGGTCCGGTTGCTCTTTCTAATTTGCTTAGTCTGTGTTACACAGCATCAACATGATTGTTCTAGCTATGGAGGTTTCAGGGTTAATTTTATACTGAGCTGTATTCAAAGGAAATAGATGCACAAGAATGTTACTGGGATAAATGATTTTTGTTTGTTCCTGTATGTCTACTGTCAGCAGAAATTATGCTAGTAAAGCATGTATGAGGTAAGATTCTCTACTTCATGGTCCACAGTATTTAGAATCATAGACCATTTCTGAACTAACTAATTTAATTAGGGAGATTACTTTTCTGCCAGGTGTCATTGTTAACTAGTTCACTGTCTGAACTATACTATACTGTCTGAGTATAATGTATGGTGGTTGCAAGACGTGCTTTGTGAATGTGCCAAAGATGTGTTCTTTTTAGTTACAACTTTTGGAATTAGGGGAATATACTGAATCACCTTTATACAGCGACCAGAAAAATAACCTAAGATATTTTTCTAACCTTTGCCACCACAGTTTGCAGGAATTGACATTTATAACACTTCAGTCTGAATCACTGACATTATGTGACAGTATATTTATTCTTTCAATGATGCCAGTAACAAAATTGCTCAGTTCATAATGTAGGTTGTTGATTCATCCTATCTGCCAACCCAGTCTGTGTCTGGAATGCTGAACATTTTCTCCTAATATCATTGGGCCCGTTCTGCTTGGTAGCAAAGATTATTTTAAAGAAGTTATATAAGAAAAAAAAATCCTCTTTGGGTCAAAAATTGAGGAAAATGTCTGTAATAAAAATATGATTGTAAAGCACTAAATTCATAAAAGTATATAATTCAAGATGTAATTGGTCTGTACAAAACTGCAATCAGTGGGTGCAGTTTTGCCTAGAAGTTTGCTGAAATTTAGATATGCTTGATATATCAAGTACATGTAATTACTAGCATGTGCTTCTGGCATCTCTCTTTACGGTTCCTGTTTTTTCTATGAAAGCAATTGAATAAACACTCAGTAAGAACTTAATTGATTGTCGTATTGACCACAGAGTGGCTGTCCACTAACGTAATTTTTTTTGGGGTTCATCAAAGCTTTCCACTAAAAGCGTTCATCAGCTTTTCAGCAAAGTGTTGATTTAAGTATTATGAAACCTCTGTGAGGATAGCCTTCATCAAAAAATAAGTGCAGAAGAACATGCAATCTCTTGCACTGTGCCTGTCTTTGGCACAGCTGTAGCTTACCAGGTGTCCCGATTGATAAATTTAAAAGTAATATTGCTAGAGAGTGCACTAGGCTTTGTTACATCACAGTTAATAGGCTTTAGGGCTAACACCAGTTGACTCAGGAGAAAAAAAAAAATGTGAGTTTGCAGTTTGGAGGTTGTTTAATTCTGTATCAGGAGGACAAAAAATTCCTTCATCTGTGAGTCAACTCTATAGAAAAAAATCCAAAGAAACTAAAATTGAAGTGCAGTAGCTGGAAATTACTCTTAATCACGAGAATAAACAGAGACCAAGCAAACAAAAGGCCACAAAAGGAGTAAAAGCCTGAAGGGCTTGATTTTTTATTTCCTCAGTATTGTGGTGATATGACTCATATTTCTGTGGCTTGCTTTATTTGGTATTGATTGATCACGCCACAAAGAACTCCCTGACTCATCTGAGCTTGTTGCTAAATATCTCATTTTTGAAAGAAATTTCATGTTTGGAAACTCACCAAGCTGACAAAATTGTATGTCTGTGTCTACAAATTGCTAGTTCTTAAGTAGGAGAGCTTAAGGTTTTTCCCCCATTGTCCCAATGTTCTTCTTGAAACCTGCCCTAAAGGATACACTGCTCTGAACACAATAAATGTTCCATCACCTTGCTTGTTGGGTGTGGTCTTAAATGGGAAACAGAGGACTTTTGCAGTTATATACTTCTCATAAAATGGAAGAGACAAGTATATTAATTTGTTTTACTTCCGATTACTTCTGATTTGAAGCCGTGCTTTAAGAGTGAAAGGTTTTCTGTCTTACTTCCCAACTAAGATATCCCAACAGAGATTCAGTGGGCATGAACTCTAACATTCTATCTGGCAGCGCATCCTGCGTATAAGAATCTCTGCTGCTTATGCATCTTAGAAAACTCTTCTTATGTTAAACATCCGTACCAGCTCCGAAGGGAGTGGTTCTCAAACACAGCAAACCTTCACGTCTCTGCAGCATGCTCTGTCAGGGAGGGCTCCACAAGATGGCAGTGTGTATCCAGAATCTGTTTCCTTCTGCTTTAGAGACAGAGATCTTCCACGTGCATCAGCAGATTTTGCTGGTGGAATAAAATATTTTAAAGTTCCATATGACAAAACCTCGATTTAATTAAATAATTTTGATTATTTTGCTTAAATTAAAATCATTGTGCGTTGTTTTAATGTTGCTAGATTAATGTGCAAAAACAGAATTGCTTTGTAAAATATATGTTATTTTCCCCTAATGCATTCCATATAATAAAATTTATCTTTGATCAAACAGTATTATTTTACTGAGACAAATGACTCTGTATAGCAAATACAAGTAATTATGTCCATTCATAATTCAAATAATACCCTTTTTTTAGAGAAGGAGTCATTGCAAATTAATTGTTCCCATCTTTGTATCACTTTCTCTGCTCAACTTAGTTGAAGATTGCTTTTGGGAGCATGCTGACTCATACATGTAAATTGTAAACCACCTCCAGATTAGGGATGTCTTTGTGGGGCAGAAAAGTGAGCAGGGAGGAAGTTCTCTTGTCAAAAGAGATAGGGAGACAATACTTGCCTGGTGATGAAAGACAGGGAAAACTCCCTTTCAGCCTGCATAGAAGATAATCCTTGATCCTTTATTACTGCTGGGCTCTGGTGCCTTCCTTCTTTGCATGAAGTAATGGATAAGAAGAGGCTGTTGGTCCCAGGGGCTGGGTGCAGTAATACACGGGGAGCAGAAGGGCTCAGAGGCTGCATTTCACCACAGAAGCAAAGTGGAATCAGGGTGATACTGAAGGAGGCTGCTTTAGCAGATTTTTAACAGTTTGTCACAGACACACAAAAAATGATACTCATTTGTGAGACCATGAAAGAAGAGGGAGCAGGTCTGTGAGAGAGGGAGAGAAAAACAGTTCCTCCAGAAACTACAATGCTATTAAGACCTGGTTCCCAGTGGATGACTGTGCCTTATGGGGTCTAATAGGTATGAGCTCCAATCTAATCTCGGCTGGCAGCTGGAATATTCAGAGACTGCTGGCGAACACCAAGTTTCTCTTTCTGGGGGTATCTCAGGTGATTAATAATGTCAGAATGCATGCCTTAGCCTCTCCATCTTTGGGTCGCTAATGCGGCCTCTCTCCTTTCCTTGCCTGCCTATTTCCAAGAAACCTCCTTTGAGACCCCTTTGTCTTATTTGGCTGAAATTGAACATAAAGTTCAAATATTGCCAAAGGGAAAGAGACTGGCAGAAACAGACTGAGATATGGGCACACAGCAAGAGTATGTAAAAGCAAGTTTTCATTCTTCATGGTGGTGGTGGTAAAAACAGAGTAAAAAAATTCAATTTCTGTTCCTCAACTTTAACTTTTGAGGACACACAAGGTCAGTACTGAGGAAATGAGGCTGAACTGTATCTTCTGCCACACATGAAATGATACGTACTTTAGCAATGATGCAACTGTTTTGGGAGATGGATGTTTACCTGTATTGGATTCCTCAGGATGTATGGAAATGCACTTTCTGTGCTGGTGGGCTGCTTGTCTCTCCTTTTACCCTCCTGGTCTCCTGAATTGACAAGAGCCAGCTAATTTTCACCTCTAGAGCATCTGAACAGTTCTTACTGTACATGGTCACCAGTTTTCCTATAATAAAGGCAGCTCTGTAGAAAAGCACATTGCTGAGGAAATCCAAAATACTCTCTTCTGTGTAATTTAACCTGTGAGCTCTAAGCATGCATCTTTAAAGATTTCATTCTGGCATGCTGTTGAATGTGTTTTAACTACTTTAGTCAAGTAAGAAACTCTTCACACGATGTTGCTGCTCTGCCTCGTTGTAGTCTGTCTTTAGAAAATACCTAGGAATTTTGTAGTATATTGAAACACCTTAATTTTCAATTTGCTGAAAACACCCAGCACTTTCTCAACAGCATTTCAAAAATATATCTTTTGGTAACATAAATGTGTAAGGTAACACGTGGGCTTGTGGAGTTATCTGAGCCACCACTGAATGGAAAACGCCTATTTATCCATGCTTCTATCTGACTGCTAGCACAAGTGATTTGCATATTGCTATGACACTGGCAATATGATTCTCATTTCCTGACACTGTGGGTCATGCAAGCCTAAAGTCACCCTTCTTGATTCTTGCTGGATAAACTGAAGTTGAAATTTTGACTTCAGTGAAGTTAAAACAGTATTCTTACCTACCTCAACAGAAACCCAATAGTATGGTTTCAGCCATACTATCTGAGAAACTTGTTCTGAAAGACTTAAACCTAACTTGGCCAAATGAGCCTAGTTGGATTCTATCTGTTTCTTTCTGGCTTTTTGATTGTTTGTTTGGGGTATTTTTTGGGGGTTTTTTTTTCAGTCTGAGAGTGGGTAACTGAAATACAAGCAAGCTAAGTGGGACTTTTCAGAAAGTGCACAGCTGATAAGGAGTAGTACCTGGGAACTGTCAGAAATGCCTGTGTGTAACACCTGTTTACCATCTTTGTCAGTGACATGGACAGTGAGATTGAGTGCAGCTCCAGCAATTCTGCTGAAAACACCAAGCTGTGTGGTGCAGTCTCGTGACGCTGGAGGGAAGGGATGCAATCCAGAGGGACCTTTGCAGGCTTGAAAGGTGGGTCTGTGCAAATCCCACAAAATTCAAGAAGGACAAGTGTTGTGAGAGCCCTGGGAGAAGGACCTGGGGGTGTTTGTTGCTGAGAAACTCTACATGAACCCTCATTGTGAGCCTGCAGCCCAGAAATCCAATTGTTTCCTGGGCTGTATCCAAAGCAGCATGGGTGGCAGGGTGCGGGAGGGGATTCACTCTGCTCCGCTCAGGTGAGACCCCACCTGCAGTGCTGCATGCAGCTCTGGTGTCCCCAGCACAGGAACGACATGGAACTGTTGATGTGGGTCCAGAGGAGGGCTGTGAAGATGATCCAAGGACTGAACACCTCTCCTTTGCATAAATATCAACCCAAAAAAGAAAGACTTATTTAAAATTGGAGATGTGGTAGATGACAGCATCAGCAACATATGTTGCACAGCATATGAATAAATCAAGTCCCATCGATGGCTAATGAAAGGCTTTTCGATATGCTTAACACTAAATTACTTTTGATTAAAAAGCTTACTGGAGAGACAAATGTAAACTATAGCTAGGTGTTCTCACGTTAGACAGTTATGAGCTGAATCTAATTTGAAATGGATAAGTGCTAACACATTTAATTTCCTGCATACTCAGTGAGACAATGTTCGCTTTTTTTTTTAAACAGTAATTTCGAGTGAGCCTTTCAAAGTGCTTGAGTCAGCATCACAGCAAGAGTGTTTGGAAAGATGATCATGCAAATGGAACTTCAAGTGATTTAATATGCTCACCATCACAGGTAGATAGCTTGATCTATGGCATACTTAGAATGATGGAACAAGCTGTATACATCAGTGGTGTATTTCAAGCTGTTAGTATTCTCAGCAAATAATGTTTAATATGGGTTTATCTTTAGTCTGGAAAACTTAGCAGAAAGTGTGGTGAATAACAAAATTATGGAAGCAACAAAATAAATGAGAGTAGATATCTGGATGTAATAGTGGAGAAGAGAGAGAAAATAAACTGTCTGGGTTGCACCGTAAGTAGTTTTGAGCTCTTTATGCTAAATCATGTCAGAACTGTGATTTCTTTTGATTATTCCTCAGACTGGAAACTTGAAATCTAAGAGAAATAGCATATATGGTACTAGTCATCACAGGAAGGAAAGCATATAGCTGTGTGGGAAAGGATGCAACACTGAGTTCAGGGTCAGTCAAAGAGGAGAAGCAAATACCTCACTAATAGGTGAGGTAACGGAAGTACTGGAAATAGGCAACTTTATACTAGAAAAGGGTGTTTCTTAATGGAAACAGCCTTGAGGTGAAGGAAAGAAATGCTGTGCACTGATAAAAGCTTTTTAAAAAGGTAGAATCTGTAATCATTTTCAAAAATGTAGCTGATTCTCTTTGTGATTGTTTTTGCTCAAGGGCTGCATTCTAAACAGATATTGCATTCTAAACAAATTAATAGGCATGTAGCCTGTCCTAGCATCCTTTTAAAACTGCCAGAAAGCAATGAGTATGCTCACTCTTTACCTTAGTGGCACCCCCACATTAGATATTACCCTCTCTGGCAATAAGTATAAAACTTGCTTTTCAAAAATTAAATGGGTGCCTATTTAAAAAAAATATTTTAAAAAGTTTGTAGTCCTTACAGCTCTGAAAGTCTGAATAGGTAGATACTATTTTTTGCACATTTGGGAGCACTTAAAGTGATTTTGAAATATACTGATATTGCTAAATTTTTCAATTCAGATTTATAGTTTAAACATAACTGAGATTCTTGTTTCTGTTCCGACCAGACTTTAACCACAGTCTCTGTGATGGCAGCAATCTGCTATCTGGTTTGGTTGTCTGGCCTGCAGCAGAAAAAGGAGCCTCTGGACAATAGTGAGGCAGGGTAGCAGCTGAGTAGACATACCGGTCTAAGCTGAACTGAGCAGGAATAATAGATCTGAACAGCTCCAAACCCACTGGTTTATTATGCTTTTTGCCCCTGAAATTTCTGCTTTAGATAACTTTTTTTTGATAGTAGTTTTTCTTTTGCCCTAATCTTGTTGCAAGAAAATTAAAAATATAAGTAAATAAGTATGTTGTATTCCATATTATAGAAATTAACAGGAAAGTTTACTTTGAAAGGAGCCCTTGGAAATCACCTTGTCCAATTACCTTTCTATTGAAAATGAGGCCCTTGATTAGTTTATGTAGGGCTGTGTCAAGCTGAGTCTTCAGTGCCTCCAGCAAGGAAGATTCCACCACTTCCATGATTTAGTTGAAACAGAATCAAAGAGCAGTTGAGGCAAGATGGGACTTCTGGAGCTCATCTGGCCAACCTTCTTGCTCAAACAGGTTGCTCAGGACTGTGTCCTTATGTGAAGTATTGTTTTTGCTATATCCAGATGGAATTTGCCCTGAAGCAACTTGTGTATCTTGAGTCTTCCGGTACCTGTGCATTCCTGTGCACAGAGAGACTTCATCTTCTTTGCATCTGCCTGTCAGCTACTGGAATACTGTCATAAGGACTCTGCTGAGGTCTCCCTTCTCTAGGCTGAGCAAATCACATTTCTTCAACATTTTTTTTTGTATATCACATTCATCAGTCCTCTAATCAACCTGGTGGATCTTTGTTGGGCCCTCTCCAGCTCTTCAGTGTTCTTGAGCTGAAAAACAGGATGAAGTATTCCAGGTGTGGCCTTGCAAGCGCCAAGAGGAATAATGGCAGCCCCCAAGCTGTTGAGTTACCTCTGACTGACTATTGTGGGTTGAACCTGAGTTGATGGACAGATCTTTCAACCAGTAGTGCTTATTGGAATTTACATATTTAAGTCCTGTGGAGACACAGGAAGTCAGTTGGAGACTTCCTGCGGGGAGGTGGGGGGGAATATGGGCACCGGGCTCTGTTCTTCTGAGCGGCCCTGGGCCTCCCCTCCCCCGGCACCGGGGCACAGGCCCCAGGTGCTTGCGGGAGAACCCCTCAGAGCCGCGGGCAGCTGAGGAACAGCCATAAACTGCTGCAGAGCCGAGACCTCCCGGAGCGGCTGCTTAGGAACCCCCCTCCAGCCCCTACATGGCCCACATAGACCCAGCAGGAGCTGATGGAACTTTCTGCAACCAACTCAGCCTATGTTGAACTGCAGGACAACATCAGGTAACGAGCAGCATAAAGGGAGCGAGGCTTTCTCCATCGTAAAGCCCGAACAACAAAGACCACTCATCATCATGGCATCTTCAAGGTCAGAGAGAAAGAGAAGGTGAATGAAGCTGAAGATGGCGGTGGGGAACAGAGGGCGGAGTCGTGCCTTCCACGTGCAGCTTAAACCTGCTTTTTGCAGACCGTGGTAAAAACTGTAATGTCACAAACTGGTTTTCTCTTTAATCCATTTAAAGACATGGGGGGATGAGAATTCTGTGTGCAGCCTGCGAGAGAAACAAAGGTGACCACGCCAGGTTACCCAGGAGCTGTGAGAGGTTGTGAGAGACTTTCAAAATTTCTGTGAAGAAGAGAGCTGTTGTTTTCAGGCTGGAATTTTATCTATCCTTAAACGAGAAAACCCCATGTGTGGCCCATGGGACAGTGTGGAAGAGACTGTGATTTCTTTCCATGGGAGAGATATTTTTTACGGCAACAGATTTCTGGGTGGGGGCTGTTAGCTGGTGCAGTTTGGGAAACCACAAGATGCAAAAGAGACCTCTATTTCCTCAAATAATAGAGAGAGACTTTTACGAACTGTAAATGCTGACCAAATCCCATGTTTTGTTATTCTTTGTGTGAGTTGGGTAAAAAAAGGGGGTGGGTGCTGAAAGAAAAGGGGGTTTTGTTTTAATCTCTTATTATTTCTTTTTGCTCTTAGTTCTGTTAGTAATAAACTTTTTTTTCATATTCTTTAAGTTTGAGCCTGCTTTGCATTTCTTCAAATCTCCTATCTCACAGAAAGTAAGAAATGCGAACTAGTCCGAGAGTCCGGGACTCTCTTGGCCTCGTTACTGTCAGGGCACTCTGCTCACTCAAGCTTGCTGTCTCACAGGGACCTTCCTAGCAAGGAATTAAGTCTCCAGCCAAGCAGTTAGGTATGTCACAAGGCTCATCCATCTGTCTGATTTTACTCAGGATGTCTTCCCAGGTTCTCTTCCACCACTCTTTACTGCCTGTGTGTGGATCTCGTGAGAAAGATTTAAAATGTGAGTTAAATGGTTGACTTTTTCTAGCCCAAGGGAAATAAAAAACCAGTGCTCCTGCTAAAGGTTTAAAAAAAGGGATAGGTATGTTATACCATGATGTAGCAAGATTTCTGTCAGAGAAAGATACCCCAAGCACAAATTGTACTTGAGTCTGGCCATTGATGAGGAGTCAGCCTGAATAGTTAACCATCCCATCTTTGAGGAAGGGATGACACGCTGTTCTTTTTCTGTTCAGTGAATTGTTTAATTAAAGATAGATATGTGCATGTTATCTACCATTTATGTAACTGCTGGGGTTTTTTTTTTTAAATTTTAAAGTACAAAAGAAGACTGAGTCAAACACAAAAGAGATACAACAGGTACAGAAGAGATACAACTAGCTCTCCAACCCATGTGTCAGCCTCTACACTGATTCCATTTTACTTTATCTGGTTGAAAAATCCCAGTCCTTCATGCCAAAACTGATTATATCATACATCTTCAGTTTCTGATGGTCATATAGGCTCTTTAGCCTACTGTTTTTCCTGTTCCATCACTACTGTCTGTATTTCCTGTCTCATCACTACTACTGTACCTGTGGAAAAATGTGTACTCCTATTGTGCTTAACCCAACTTGGTGTTAAAAAGTACTGTTTTGTTTAAATTCCATATTGTGGGATAATAATAAATGGACATAAGGTTATTAATCTTCTTTTACTAAATCTTAGCTTAATCCATGCACATATGCTTTGAACTACCCTCTACATTTACTGTAACTGAGAGGACAACACCTTGTTATCAGGATAAAGCAAATAGAAGTGGAAGAAACTATAGTCTGTACTCCATTTGCAAAAACCTTTAAAAATCTGGGCTCCATATTTAATAGAAATACAAGACAAAAGTGAACATTTGAAAAGGAAAAAGTAAATGTAATACATATTACATGAACATATTATAGTTGTGTAAGTAATCTGAAATCAAATACTTTAGAAGAAAACATGACTTGAGTTTGTAACAAAGGCTGATGTTTATCAGATCAATCTCTGCTCTGTAGCTGGGTATGAATTCTCAGATAGCTGGGTAGTGTTTAAGAGAGAAGGCAAGATTCAGTGAAGCATCAATGAGTACCTCAAGAAATAAGAGGTGGGAATTGGGCAGAAGTTTTTCGGGAAGGGCTGTGTACCATGTTTTTAGAATATCATCCCTCCACAGTACTTTGTTTTCCCACTTCTCACTGCCATGGAATAGGGTGTGCAGGCCCCCTGCACTGCACACAACTCTCACCAGTCATTTCTTTATCTTCTGCAGTAATGCTTGCTCAGCTCACTGCTTGGGTCGCAGTAGTCAGTGTATTACAGGTGGTTTGTAGGCTCATTTGAAACCTTTTCACACATAGGTACACCAGCAATTGTACCCCCCACCCAAGCGTCTTTGCTTCAGCTTATGAGATTTAAAAGCATAGGATTGGTGCAGAAAGGGAGACTGGGATTGTGGAGCCCCTAAGAGAACTGAGTCAAGACTGACACAAGATGAAGAGCTGAGACACAGATTAGCAGCCTAGTTACTATAGTGATGAAGAGGCATGTTATCTTGAATGTGAGTATCTTTTTCAGTGCTTGACAAAATAGGTGCCTCTTGTAAAATAACAATATAATTTGCAAAAGAAAAAAAAAGGCAGACGTGTTAATCGAATAGGCTGCTTTCTCTCATATGCATATTTATTTCACAAAGCTGCAATGGTAAAAAACACCAACAGGTCTGGTACCAGAAAAAACCCCCATGTAAATAAGTTTACATGAGCGGTTATATCAATGAACTAACTACTTGGTAACACTAATGCTTTCATGTAAATTGGTTATTTGGCAATATGTGGAATAGAATCTGATCAGTAATAATCCTGTTCTTAAAATCACCTCCTAAGTTTCTGTTTTATTCATAAACACCTACAGCCCCCTTTGTGATAGAACTCCCACAGAGTGCATAAAGAACTGCATTATCAATTAATTTGCCTGGCTTCATTTCCCAGCTGTACATCAGTGTCATGCTATGCATTGAAATGTCTGTCTTCATAGATTTTCCAGTAGGAAATAAAACCAAAATGATACTTTTTGAAGCCTAACTGAGAACCAATAATATAGACATATAATATTTTCAGTACTGCAAAGAGAAAACTCACATTTCATACTGATAAAAATCCTGTCTGCTGAAAATTATGAGCGCTCTCCCTGGTAGTATTTTCCTAGGAGGCTTTAAAATTTCTGTTTCAGTATTCTGTACTGCATTGCATGTGTTAATATTATTATTTAACTATTTTATTGTATTGGATGCATTTCAGAGAAAGCTGTTTGTTATCAGACAGTATTTTCCTCATAAGGGTTATTTTCTTTCATAAAATGATTTCAAGTTTTGGCCTCTCATCATCGTGACACTTTTTAATTCTGCATTCTCCTTTTTCAGAAGATTTCTCACAGATCTGAATCCTCACTTTGGACAGCTGAGTTATTATTATTCGAAGACCTACCATCATGTGTGGAACATTAATGCAGGTGGTAAAAGCTGATCTATCTAATGGGTTAAATCTGCATGAAGGAAGAGCTTGGAGAGGGTTTTGCAACACTAATTCAAAGGAGCTAGAGGTGGCTGGCTGAGGAATTCCAAAGGTCCTCCTCCAAGGCAGTGCCCTGCATGTCCACTCTCTATTCCCTGGCTTGGGAGACTGCTTTCTGCAAAGTGAAAGCCCATGTATGTACAATGCTCATTTAATCTTTGGCTGACTTGCTGACACTGCTTACAGAAGGGCAAGTTTGAGCCATCTGCAGTGGTCACGTTCTGCTGGACAACTTTGCTGTAGGATCTGATCTGAGATGGCCAACTCATTTCACACAAATTACCCAACAGCCTCCAGACACGGCAGCGCTGGTTGTTATGGACCTGGGCTGGATTCAAGCAGGCAGTTAAAGCATGAAAGGCTCCATATGCCAGTGTGTCCCCTGAGCCATTAGGTGACATATGGTTTCATTCTCAGAAAAATGAAGCTAAGCTGATCTGAAACTATGTATGCAAAGGTTAAAGGCGTCTTTTGCCATACCTCATGGGAGCTTTTTACAGATATTTATATCACAGGGGAGAGATCCATAGTGTGGAAATTATAAATCCCCTCATTCATTTAGTATGCCTATTCATGTTAAATTGAATGAACATTGGTATCCTCAAACGACTGAAGAAGCCTTTAGGACTTAGAGTAGTTTTTTTAGCTTAGGTTTTTTTGGTGTGGTTTTTGGATGTGTGTGTTGTTCTTTGTTTTTTGTGGTTTGGGGCTTTTTGGTGGGTTTTTTTTTTTTGGTTTTTTAGAGGCTGGTGAGAGTAAATAGGTTTGCATATTTATTTGTTGTTTTCATTGAACTATATTAATCTTACAAAAAATATGAATATTAATTTAGTTTCTATCTACAGTTGCCATGTCACCTGTACAGAATTGTTGTATAACCTAGCCAACAGAACTGCTAAATCTACATTAGCTGCTTTTAGCTGATAGGCACAGCTGAGCTCCCGTTTCTGTACTACTCCAAAACACATTCAGAAAATCTTCTGAGAAAATTGTCAGAGGTGGTTTGAATATGCTATCTACAATTGAAGATCATGTTAAAATTGTAATTTCTTCCAGACTATGGCCAAAATTTAAAATATTCAATTTTCTTTTCCCATTTGTGTGAGTCCTGGTATCTAAACAACAAAGAGATTAGCTTCACCTAACTTACATTTCACATAGTCCAGCAGAAAGAAAATCAGTAGGCTCTTTTCCCTTCCCTCACCAAATATTTTAGAAATCTACTAAAATTGGGGTTTAAGTATATGCATATTTAGAATAATGTGACCTCATGGCTAGGTCTTTATTGCCAGTCTGAAAGACACCAGGTGGGGAACACACCCAGGTTCATCTACACCTATGGCTAGATTTGCAAAGAAAAAATTCCGTTGGAAGGAAATAGAAGACTAGGAGGAGCCTAGGATCTGTACTCACAAAAATCTGGTCACAGATAAGACTTACAAGACTTTTGTTAGCACCAGAGAATTGCTTCTGTGCTTACCCTTACTAGTTCTCACCTAAAATGCTTATGACATAGTCCGTTTAAGTTGGAAATACGGCAAAAACATGAAGCAGGCCTGGTGATTTCACCGAGAGTTTTACTGTGTTTTTATTCTCCTCACATTTCCTTCTTCTTAGTAAGCAGTGTAAGTGCAGATACTACAGTGGGTGTAGGAGACATGTCATTATTAAACGGTGTGGGTCTACAGCTGTTGCACCAAAGAAATGTTACTTCTGATGCTCCTAAACTTTTGTTGTAAATATGTCCCCAGAAGAATAAAATAAGATTGTTAAAGGAGGGAAGCTACACGTGAGGGCATGCCTCAAGAGGAAACAGAGAGTGATTGAAGTTTCAAGAGAAAGCTATAGGAGAAAAAGTCTTTTATAAACCACAGAGAAGCCTGGAGCGTACTCTGTGGCATCTGGAGGAAAAGATAAAACCAAGGAATAAAAAAGTATTCACTCATAGAATGATGTAAGCTACCAGGAAAAGAAGAAGTGGTTGTAAAGAATGACAATGTATCAGACATCTGCTAGAAATGAAGGTGAGACAGACTAGGAACTAATTTTGAAAGAGGTCCTGTCAGTATATAAATTGGTTTACAAGCAGCATGAATGGAAAAGGTGTTTTTAGCCTTTATTGCAAGCAAGAGTAAAGAGCACATATTTTAGTAATTCATTTCCATATGCCATTTTTGTAAATACATTATGAAATACTACTTAGTCCAAAATTTGTGTTGAAAATTTTAGACCACCATGGACAGCTAAGCGAACTGCAATTCTGGCTGCTGGAATGATTCTGATGACTGAGTATATGAAAGAGCCCATGCTCGTGTATTTTGCTTTACTTTGTTTTTGTGCCATGTCACTCTTCTATTTATTTTTCTACTCTATGCTAACATGTATAATTAACTACAATTTGTTCTGTTTTGTTTTTTTCCTAGAGCAATCTACAAAAGCTACCACTCTGTGTTTATGTAGCTCTCTTAATCATAACCATGAAAGGGCTGCTACAGAAGCTGTCATGAGGTGGTCAGGGGTCAGTGCTAATTAACAGAAGGACTTGTAAGAGGAATAGTGTGACTCTGAGATCAAGGCTGGGATGTTTGGACAGAAAAGAGCTGGGCAACACTTGGCTTCTTTTAGTGTGACAGCTCATAAAGCCACAAAGGAGGAAGCTGCAGCAGTAAAGAGGATATGAAACAGACGTGTTAGGATTTCAGTAGTGATGCTCTTCAGGCAATGGCCCTCCCAGTCTGCTGCTTGCTGGGTGATAAGGAAGGAGTGAGGGCAGACAGCTCAAGGATCAAGTTCAAGGTTCAAAACTGGGTCAAATTTTTCAGTTGCTTTCTGTATTTGAGTAGCTTCTTTCAATTTTAAATGTAAATCAGCACACTTTCACTTAATAGAAAAGCTGAAGATATAGCTGGGAAAGCAGTGAGGAAAACTCCATAAATTTATCTGTTTATGGGAGACAGAGGATAGAAGTCACTTATGTCATTGCCTGAGTGTCTTCTGAACAGAAATGACAGCTGAAGATCATTTTGTTAAAACTGCTTGTACTGTCCCAGACTCATTTGTATGTCTTCTGTGGGAGGTCAGGGCTTTTGTATCCCAAGGTGACAGTTTTCCTTAGGGAAAATTAATAACTTACATTCAGAGTCTAAACCACAGCTGAACTGTGTGAGCCTAAAGATTACATATATTTCTGCAGAGTGAAAATCAGGATCTGATACGAAACTATTTACACCAACCATGCATATACATCTTAGTTGAGTGAGTCAGGTTTTAGGCAGGTGATTATTCTAGCAGATCTGCTCCAATATTTGCTGTATTATAGTCTAGGGCTATAAATCTTTGCCACTTTCTAGTGTTTTGCTCCTTAGAGAGGCTAATTTTTTTTTTTTAACGTTACAAGCTGATCTAAATTTAACCACAATTATGAACGGAACATGAATTATAAGCATTTTAAAGCCTCTTAACTTGATGTAGTTAAACCAACATTTGGGTAATAAATAATTATTTTATGCAGTTAACCAAAGTATTTTTCATTTGTACATCTATTTCCAATAGGTGGCACTCCAACAATTTCTGTAAATGTTACGCTGTTCGAGTCTGAACTCTTGCAAAAGCCAAGGAGTCTGTGCAAATAATGAAAAATTGATTTGTAATTATTTTTTTTAGAGATCATACAAAAATTTTCTGTGTTTATAAATTACATGTTCAAGGGTGAAAACTAGGGAAATAGCAGAGGAGAAAGAGAAAGAAATTTCTGGAATTGTTTGTTTATAAAATTCTGTGAAATGTGTTACGGCAACTTTATTTTGTATTCTCCAGTTATCTCCCAAAGCTACTACAGTCTTTGCCCAGGATATCTGGAGTGCCTGGCATGGAGACAGCTCTACTGCCTGTGATATTCTGGAGTTTGACTCCACAAAGCAATGATTCTTCTGGCCCTTAGATGAGCTACTGCCAGTGAGAGAAAAAGGGAAAAAATAGAGTTGAAAGAGATCGGCTTACAGGGGAGTACAAGAAGTAATTATGAGTCTGGATTTACCTAAATGAACAATAATGGTAAAATATTCTGAGCACGATGATGTGGTTGCCCCTAAAGCTGAGCTGACTCCAATTCACTCCCATTCTTTGGCTGACAAATAAAGCTGTGGAGAAATCCTGGCAACACTGAACACAATGGCAAAGCTTCATTAAATTGATAGAAGCTGAGATTTTACTTTGTAACACTTATCTTCCATGCATCCATTGCCATCTCTTGTGATACAGGAATAGCAGAGCTTTGTGGTTCTGAATGCTCTCCAAATCTAAGTTAGCCAAGAAAATAAATGTGTGTTCTTCACTTTACAGAAGGCAAATTTGGTGACTCAGGGTGGTCATTCCATCTGCCAAGTAGAGTAACTCACAGTTCAGAAGATTGGGGCATCTCATTCCAGAAAACTGGATCTGCCGAGCAGCAGCAGTGTTATGACTGCAAGCTTGTTGTGTTGCTGGTGTTATACGTGTTTCACATGGATCTTTATTTTTATTCAGGATAGTCAATCTTGCACAGCAAAACTTTAGCAAAGTAAAAATAATGTCTTGGTGATTTTTTAGTTAATGGGTGCTATTTTAGACATTCTGCCTGTCATTCTGGGCAAGAGCTCACGCTTCATTCTCCCCAAAAGTTGTAAATTTGAAGGTAAAATACATTTTTAGTTAACTTATAGTGTAGTAACAAACATCTAACTCCCATTTCCTAAGGGAGTTTGGCATGGTTAATAGAGGTTGCAACCAAAATTCCTGAAGGGCAAAAGTGGGAGTTTTTAAGCTAAACTTGCTGAAATCTGGCAAGACAAAACAAGACATAGTATTAATTAAAAAGTTTCATCATTGTGTAGAGTTAGTTTCATGTTTGCAGTAAACATCACAGGACTTATTTTAACTGAAAATTTACCTGGAACACAGAGACCTTTATCCTATATTCAGTGAATATTTTTTGTTTTGATGGGATGTGGGAACATCAGTATGCAAACTGAATACATAAATATGCATTGTCTTGTTGTGAAGAACCGTTTATAAGCACATACTAAAGAACTTTTCTGAACATTAACTGCAGCGTAGAAAGACTCCCCTTTTTGTCAGCTGCTCCTTTACCATGCCCTTCAAATCATGTTTGGTCAGAAAACCTCACTGCCTTTTTGTGCTCTCTGTATTTGTTTTGATCAATCTGTCAAAACAAGTGACAACAACACTAGAGCTGGACTGTGAAGTAAGTTTTATTTTTAGGTTTCTGTAAAAGGTATATGTCCTATGTAAGAGCTGTGGAGGAAAGGCATCATTATGGAGGAATCCTAATTGTAAATTGAACCACATAATTTTCTCCACCCCAAATTAGCAATATAAGGTAAGAGAGATTGGATTTCAAGAGCTGTGACACTCTTCCCTCTGTTCCAGTTTACTTGTCCGTGTTTCATTTGGAGCAAAAACAAGCATGTTAAAAGGCAGTATAAAGCAGATAACTTCCATGAACAAACAAGCATCTTTCGGCATCAGAAAGGTTAAAAAAATCCAGCTATTTATCATGTTACATATTTGTTCACGGCCTAGTTTCAATATGAAATCAAAGCAATATGATCATACTTGTCAGGCAGAGAAGCCAATGTCTAGTTGTGTCTTCCTGGTGAAGGGTTCAAAGTTTTAGCTCCTCTTTTGCCTCCTTTTCTAATCCTTTTGCCATCCTGAAAGAACTAAGCTTTGGCTCCTTTGATAATCTACTTGCCTTAATAAACCTGAAAAGTGGCTGACTCGGCTGCATAGACTAACCCCGACTTTTCCTTGGTTCTGACCAAACTGGTTTGCACAGGCTGGCTCTCCTTGACAGCTTCAGCTGAGGATTTAGGACTCCAGCAGATCAGCTATGTCATATTTAGCTACAGGAGTTTTGGACATTACTACCCCCACCTGCCCATTTCTCCTTACCAGCTGCAGGTTACTGCATTTCCTAGCCAGGATGACAGAATGGAAATTACCTCTGTACGTCAGTTCTCCCAGGTCAAGGACTCACATTTCAGTGCAAAACCTTCACTCTCGGCTTAGGCGAGTTCACCGAATTGTATTTGTGTGCTTTGATGGGCTGGGAGCCTGAGAGCCAGGAAACTGGTATCAACAATTAGATGCTGCAGTACTAAATCTGCCAAAACATCTCTGTGGGAACCCTAGAAAACATCAAAATTGAAACTTCTACCTTGTGTTACACCAATAGAGCAGTTTTTAAACCACAGTGCATTTATTTTTAACTGCTTGAAAAAAAAATCATATTTACGCAGGAATTCTGACTCTTTGCTTTCCTTTTGCTTTGAACTCATCAAACCCCACCTATATTTAGCTTGTAATTTGGCTATGAATAAATATGTGAAATCTTAAGTGGGCAAAATCTATATGCATAATTGCTAAAATATTTTTGCTTATCAAATGCTGTATTTAGTACTGATATTTGGTACATTATTTTTAATATACTGAATATACAGATAATATTTTGGTTAATTATTGCTCAGCATTTGACTTTGTTCACATGTATTTATATTTTTTATAATGTCTAAACAAAGCTAATTTTTAACAGAAAGCATATCTTGCATTTGGTTGCATTGAAGACCTAAGGTATACAAACAGTTGTGCTATAGAAAGAAGGGCTGGGTGTTTTTCAAGATACACAGTTTTCACAAATACAATTTGACACAAAATTTTAGGATCACTTTTGGATTTCCTCAAAAAAGCAATACCATGTATGCTCTGGGAGTTCTGTATTATGACATAACAGAATCTTTCTTCAGGGAGTAGGTAAAATAATGTCAGTATATTTCCTGGCAGTTGGGGAAAGATGCCAATTAAAGCATGAGTTTGGTTACCTGTGCTTATTAGCCTATCCCTAACTAACAAGGGAACAAGCTCTTGAGTTTTGGGAACTGAACTATATTGTGTTTAACTCTTTTACCCTGTGAGAATTGCAGAGCTGCATCTTTTAATGATGCTTCTACTCTTTGGAGACAAATAAATGTTAAATGTTGTCAGTACCCTCCTTCACAGTTTCTCTTTTAGCTCTGTCTGAATAGCTTTCTGCTTTTACTTATTCCCTTGATGCAAATTTTATTGAAATCTCAATTCCTTGTAAATTGGATCTCAAACTATCTTTTGAATTTTATCTAGAGGAAACATAAAGCTACTGAGAATGACTGTTCCTCTTTCTCTTTTCACCACTCTCAGTAACTCCACAGACAATGAATTATTATTTTACTCACTTGTGCGACACCTTTGCTCTTCTAGCTGACAGAGATACTTATGTCTTATAGTGTGACTTGGAGGTCATTAACACTGGACTCTGAGACTCTGCCAATGAACAGAGAATTTTTAAAAGTCAGGGCTCCTTGCAAGTCCTGCTGATTTGACGGAGAACTTAATCATTGGAGATTCATTATGAATTTTCTGGATTTCCTTTGCTGCTAGAGGTAGCCAAAACAAGACTCAGAGTTTTGAATCCCTGGAAATCAAGGTCTTCCCAGCCAGCCTTCAAAGTCTTGCCAGAATTACAGGCAGAAAAGGTTAGCTTCAAGGTGGCTGCTCATCCTCAGGTCACATGACTCATTGAATGAAAGAAGCAGGCAGGCAACATATTGTGGTAACATGTTCACACTTGGCAGCATAAAGCTGGAAGGAGGGAGCTAGATACGTTTTGTGCATGAATTTATGATGAGCGCAGGGAAATTGCTTGATGTGGGTGCAGCAGATTGCCCTGGCGAGGGGTGGCATTAGCTAATCTGAATGTGAAGGTCAGCACATACCTCTTCTCTGCTGCAGTTCCACTCTCAGTTTGACTCGTGATATTTCACCGTGCTCAGCCAAGGGCACTTGTCCTGGGTAGCCAAGTCTCCCTAACCCAGCAGAAGTCTCACCCAGGAAAAGTCTGGCTAGAGCTCTCTGGTAGCAGAGGATTGCATTAATGTCATGTTTGCAGTTAACAATTTGACTATTTTACTTAAAATTAGCACTGGAAGATCTTGCTTTGACTTCAGTTTCCATCTTCCATTTCTTTGTTGCTTAGCCATGTCTTCTCTTGTCATGGAGCTACTTGGGAGCACGGAAGAGAAACATTGCCTTGTGCACTGACCAGGGTTTGTCCTGTGACTGTCGTGCTGCTGCAGATGGTTGAATTTGGAGCTGACATGAGAGCAGCCAGCAGTTCTCAAGCAACTTCAGTCAAATGCCATTTCAGGGTGACAGAGAAGAGAAAATCAAAGTGCCTCTAAATTCCTGTCCTCATTTGCCAGTCACAGATCTAGTGGTCTGTTGTTGCTTGCTCTCAATAACAGAAGGGCAGCTTCAAGTAGCTGGGGAAGGCTGTGAAAAGTGGGCCCAGGAGGTCGCTTTATCTCTTAGCCCCGCTAGCAGATTGTCAGCTGTGGAGGCAGTTGTCGGGGTGGTCTTCCATCTCGCATGGCCTTCTTGCACAGAAGCAAGCATTTGGAGAAGATGATGGAGCACACCCTGCCCTACTCCCCAGTCACCCTCAGTGACACAGAATAGAGATGTAAAACAGGTCCTGTAGGAAAATGCAGAACTTTTTTCCAGACTGAGGGAGCAGAAGGTCAGCTTGCCATGCCAGGGACTTGAATGTCCCTTCTTTGTCCTTACTCTTCTGACAGACCCCCATACCCTGCCTAAATACCCCCCATAAAAAAAGAAAAACAAACCAAAAAAATACTTTAAAATCTTTTGCTCTGGAATCAACTTTATTTTGTGTTTAGAGCTTCCTAAAACCTGTGTGCCTGAGGTTGCGGGGGATGTGCTGAATCAGTGTTTTACATTCCCTAGCATGGTTTTGTGCTCTGATGTATTCCTCCTACAGCAGGGAAGAAGCCAGGTGAAATTGTTCAGAACACCAAATATTAAGAAACCAAAAGACAGAGTATGCTCACTGTGTTGCCTCCAGATTGGAGATGGGGTATTACAACCTGACACTTTCCTAAAATTGAGATTGGAATTGCTGAAGCATTTAAGATAGTATGTCTGCATGTACTTCTCTTTGGAACCAAAACCTTTATCTTTAGCTGCAATTCCAGTCCCCTATGTGGGAGGTTTTCATTGTTTCAGTTATAACTGATTAAATGCTGCTGCTGGAAAAACCATGTTTCCTGCAGGCAAAATTCACATGTATGTGTTAAAAACTTGGTTTACATATGAATCAACACGTTAATCTGGAGTAATTTGGACCATCAAAAAGCATTATTGATTGTTTTTATTTCTTTTTGTTTCCAGTGATTAAAAATAAATTTTCTGAAACAAGTCTTCAGAAAATTTTCTTTCTAGAATTTTCTTGTTGGGAAATATATTCATGTGCAAGTCAGGAATTGCTCTGCAGCCTAGGAGAGACAGCTTGGAGATCAGCGACAGATAGAATTTACATGCCAGACCAGAACAAAGCTTCTGAAGCCTATCTAGAGTTCAATAGAATTGACTAGAATTCATGCTAGAAGGCCATATTTTTCCCAATTCAAATTTTCCTTTTGTTTCTTGACAACATAAAAAAACCCAAACTCCTCTGTTCAAAAGTCCTGCACTCTACCTGTGCACTCTTGTTCCCTACTTGCCAGCAGAAATTCCAGATTTTCTTATGAGTAGTTGGGGACTGTCAGCCAGAAGAATTTGCACTTGGATGGTAGTCTTTAAAAGTGAAGTGCCAGTGATTCTGAATAAGAAAATACCCCAAAGAAAATATAGCACAGTTGGAACTAGGCAGTGCAGCTGCTCAAATTTACTGTCTTTTGTTGAAAATGATAGCTCAGATCTAGCAGTATTTGGGCTAGTCAGTATTGTATTTTTTAAAACCAGCTTGCTGGGAGAAATGCTAGTCTTATTGTCAGGACTGGCTGTGTTCCCTGGTGATTCCAGAGTATGTAAAAACAGTGCTCAAGTTAAACTATAAATATAGCAGCTAAAGTAGTTCAAGATATACTTATTTTCTGCATCCTTAATCTTTGTAGTGATACATTAACAGAGTGCTGTCAAAATCTCTGCAGTAAAGCTGTAAGATATGTCTGAACCTACTTTGAGATGTTCTTCAAAGGTGCCCTGGAATAAAAAACCCCAACCCTTTAAGTTTTGAGATGAAGGGGTATTTTTAACTGCATACACCAATTAAAGCAATAAAACATCCCATGGGACAAGAGTATTTTGTCTGAACATAGTCAAGTGTTACATATTAATTGCTTCTAGGTATTGCTCCTCATTATCTGTAGTGGCCAAAGGTAACCAAAATGAAAATAAACAAAGCATGTACAGGAATTTTCTTCACCAAACACACGCCACAGAATTTTGAAGTGGCTCCAAAGGGGCTTTTTATAGGTTGGAAGCACTGAAATTTGCCTGTGATTTAGGCATAAAACTTTTCAAATGTGTGCACTCTGTTAGTTTGTTGATAGACTCATTCCACAGTCCTCTAGTAAATATAATAGAGGGGTCATTAGTTCTGGGAAAATGGAGTATTTTTCATCACTGTAGCAGAAGTGTGTACATATCATAAATGGAGCCTGAAGGGATTTAGTTCCAGGTTATTAAGTGTTCATTTGAGATGGTGGATAATAACTGCTGTTTCTGATATTTTAGATTAGATGGCCCTTATTGCTTGTAGGGCTTATTTTCAGCGACTGTTAGTCTTATTATTGCAAATACATATTTAATGACTGAGGCAGTATCAACAAAATAAATAAATTCATGTGCTATCCAAAAGCTGGAAAGTATTGATTGATTAGTTAGCACTTTATCATTAACTGAACTCTAATAAGAACTCTGCTGCAATGATATCCAGTAATTAATGAAACAACATTGTTATTTGAAACTTTTTACATGTAAAAACGAACAATTGTGTGGATTTGTTCAATTATTAGGATACATAAAAGCACCAATAAAAATCTTATAGAAAAAAATTTTCCCTAAGAGAAGCTGCAGTGAAATCACATAATGCTGGGGAAAAAAAAAAAAAAAGACATCAGGGCAAACACAGGTAATTTTTCAAAAGGTTTTTTCCAGAAATAACACTGTTGACCACCCCAGTAATGTTGTGTTTTCCTTGCCTAATTAGATTCATGGCCTGTACTGCAACCTCAAACCCTTAAAAATAATGAAGCAGTTGTTAAATGGAATAGCACATTTGAGGGAGAAAAATGGCATTAACTATAGCAAAATCTATTTGAAAATGTAATTTTCTTCTACCTGTTTGTGAAGAGACAATACAGGCTAAGCTTTTTGTATCAGTATTTTGCAGATACAATTCCTTTGACTTAGGTACTAAATCGAATAGAATCAAAAACTTTTCAGTATTAATTCAACTTTTTGAACTGTTCCCTATGGCTGAATCATCAACATGTATTGTGAAGTTACAGTTCTGATCAAATGGCACCGATATTTATGTTGGGCATGCCATACAATCATAGTGGAAATCTAACACAAAGGGACTGTTTTTTAAAGAATTGGCCAAATAGCTAAACCAAATATTATATTTCAGATTTGCTACTGAATTTTTTCTGCCCTTTTGATTCTTGTCAGACGATTGTTTTATTAGTACCGTAGCTCTCCTTGATGCTGCTGCTGTTTGCTATGGAAAAAACAGTGACCCTGACCGTGAACCACTGAAGTCATATCATTGAGTCTAAGCACTGGCACTGGCTACTAGTTAAGGCCATTAGTCTCTCACATTCCATTAGATGCTAGTAGGATATTAGTTCATTTAAGGAATGGTGTTTGAGACAAGTACCGCTAATTATGGAGGTAGCACATGATGACCTATTGTTAAGTTTGGCTTCCCTGGTAGTATAAAACGTTTTCAGTCTGTTTGTCAGCCAGCCATTTTTGGAGCTGGAATTTTCTGTCCATCATAGCTTGAAATATGTTTAAAACACTGGCCACTAAACAACACACAGGTAAATACAGACAGCTGAAAGAGCTGGGAATAAGTAGATTTTTGAATTGTCTGTCCTGACTACTGATTTTTTGTATTCAGTTTTGTCTTAAATGCATAACATTATGGATAGATCCTGTTCTTCTCAGTAAGAAATAAATAATACAGTAATGCTTAATTCATGAATGGAAGAGTTCTCAGGAAGTATAAGACTTTCTAGAGCTACTCTTTAGTTCATCGTTATTTATCCACAGATGCCTTTTTCAATCCAGAAATATTTTTCTGTGATTTACTATTCCTTATTCACACTATGGTGTAGTTAAGTGCTACTTATTAGGCAAAGTAGAGAACAGCATCCCTCAGGATACAGGCAGTTTGTAATTAGTAGCAACATTTGGTCTAGAAAACTGGTAATTATCCTCATATTCCTGTCATTTAACTGTAGAAATGAACTATACAGAGCTGTTTTATGGTTTCAGAAGCCAGATCTATTCTAAGTTTTGTGTAGGGAGGCTCTGTTCCAACACATGCAGCTCTAGTGAGTGAGTTGACCAAGCTGTGCTTAGTTGTGCATGCTAGCATATCTGCATGGCTAATTAAATTATCATTCCTGAGCTCAGCTGAGGTCCACCTTTAGATCTACATGAAACGTATTACTGTGCTTTGATCCCACCTATATTGCTTTGGTTGGGTTATACTCATCTACATTAGCAGGTGACTGAGCACATTACCAAGCGGCTCAGTAGATCAAAGTGGCTGCTGCTGACGTCCCCACATTAGACTACGCATGATTCAGGGGTTATATCAGTCTCAATCTAATTTGTTTAGTTGGACCAAATATCTCCATTATGCAGGTGTCTCAAAACTGTCTGAAGAGCTAGAGCTCGTCTCAGATCCTTAGTGGCTAGGGTCCATTCATGTGTTCTTGGAACACAGCTTTTGGTCTGGTTTTGGTACCTCAGGAAGAAATCTGGTTTGCATGCACTAAATTGGCTGCAAACCAGTGTGTGGTACCTGCAGACAGTCAAGGGTTTAGCTTAGAAAATGTCTCTCCTGCTCTGAATTTAAGTGCAAATTCAAGTGGAGCAACTGACAGGTGTTGAGTTGCTAAATCCTGCCTATAACTGATGGTGTGAATGCTTTACCATGGTGTCCAAATGAAGTCAGACTGCAGATTAATGTGGTTTATGGACACCCTTTAGACTGCCTTGATTTAAGTAAGCCAGGCTTCAATAACTGGCCACAGCTCAGAGTTAGTTTAAGAAACTGCTGTTCCTCAGGCATTAGTCACTGGTTCCTGGATCAGACAGCGCTTAAAGTGCAACAATGTGAATGGGTAAAGATTGTGCTCACCATGTCTGTCATGCACATAAATCTGGGCATGTCGAGTGGGTGCTCTATAGCTGACATCAGTATGCCAGCTTAAGTGTGTGATCCATACCTATTGCATCATATATCATAAAGTCCCATGACCAAAATACTAGTCACTGACCTATCTTGTACAATTTTAGTTGTTTACTGACTTAGGCGAGTGCCAGCTGGGCTGGTTTATATGCTGATGCAAGACACAGTAATGTCTTGCTAGTGCAGGGTCAGGGTGGTACTGATTACGCAGACTATTATTCAATTCATTGCATGATATTCAATATTCATTCAGTTCATTTTCTATTAGGCAAATTAATAAACCTTAAGGAAAAAAAATCTGAGCAATTAGTTTATCTTCTTAAATAAATAGCCCAAATTTCTTAATATAGTTACTGTAATAAATTTTCACTTGGGTTTTTGTTTTCCCTTTGGAAAGATGGAGAAACTAGGGACATGGGAGTTAAAAAATGCTGTATTCAGTTGAAGTGAACTACTCTCCCAAGAGCTTATGCTCACTGAATATCCTGTTTTATCAATGGGGGCCATATATATGAACGAGACAGTTTTTAAAAATATAACAATTCAACTTGAACTGACTTTTGTTTGTTTGGTTTTTTATTGAGAGCCAGGTTTGACATTTTCAGTTATGTATGAAATGCCTAAGTTCAGTCTTGAATGTCACCATTTCAATGAATAAAAGCAAAATAACGGAACATTATCTGCCACCTTCCTGTCTGCCTTCAGCTTTGCAATTTGCAAGCAGCATATCTGGCTACATCCGACTGCTAGACTTTATTCTTTCTAGTACCTGATACCTGTCTCAGTGTGGTTGTATGTGTAAGTAGCAGTGAAAATTGGATGAACACCTGCATTTGGCAACAGAAGCACCGTGTTCAATGCCGTGGAGGTGTCAGGTTACTGCTGTCATGTAAAATGTGTGCCAGAATAGGTAACCATGACTAATGCATGCGCACTTGAGCAACTCACAAACAGATGTTTTTTGCTAAGTGTGGGAGCACTGTGGTTTTTCACACTTGTGATATGCACACTCTTTGCTGCATCAGAAATCCATTCACAACTGAAATAGCTTCCATGCACTTGTGAAGGTAAACAGTGCCTGCAACGCTCTTTTGGGGTGTAGCTAATATGATGGCAACTGCTTGTAGAGGAAGCGATTTCACATATCCCTGGATGCCCTCAGAGCTCCTTACAGAAAAACTGCTTCTCAGAGACCTAGTAGTTTTTTGGGGGAGTGCTGAAAATTGCTTTATGTGAATTGCATCTACTTGTGTAGTCTTTTCCCCATCTTACATAACTTCATAAACAGTTGAAAAGAGTGTCATAAAAGTGTTTCTAATAATTAAAAACATTGACTTTAAGTGTACAATAACAATAAATGCTTATTGGGCCAGATTTTCTTGGATCTTCTCTTGTCACATGGAGTAGGAGTAAGCTGCACTGATATGAGTGGCATTACAACACCATAAATCGGTGGTTAAGAAATCTAATAAATCTGGTTTTCAGAAGTGGAGAACCTAGCATTTTTTTTTCATTTCAATAGCCCCTGTCTATGTCCTTTAGCTACGGCTACAGTAAAGTACACTTGTCCAGTTTCTTGGTAAGTGGCAGCTAGTTCAGGTTGTGTTTAGCTTGGGTGTCATGTTTTAGGAATGGTATTCCTCAATGTAGTACTCCCACCAAAACCAAAACCACAAACTTTTGGTGGCAGATGAAAGGCAGAGATTAAGTCTTGAGATAAGAACAATTTACTGGAAACACTAGTGACACTACTGAGATAAGAAAACAATGCTAATGACAAAAGTGCTCAAAGAGAGGGTGATTTACAAGCGAAAATTACTGCCCGATGTGCGCGACTCCAAGGCAGTCAACAATGGCCGACGGCTTCTCCACCCGGTCTGTTCCCCGACCCCAAGCCACTCCCACCTTCTTCCTGAAAGCGTCCCGGACTTCCACCCCGTAGGGGGGACATGAGGTGGTACAGAATAACACCCAGACATGGCCATGGGGCTCCAGGCTCCAATCCCTCACAGCTACTGTGAAAAATTAACTCTGTCCTGGCCCAAACCAGGACACCGGGTTATAGAAAAGAACTTTTTGGAGAATAATGGGAAATAAGTGGACGCAGAGGAGGAAGATCAGTCTTTCAGAGCAAAAGCAGCTACAATTTTATTATTTTTTTCAGCATCGCTTTTCTAATGGAAAATAACCACTGAGAGAAACAATTGCATGTTTTTTTGAGTCAGTTTTTATGAAAAGAAACTGATATTAGAATCCCTTCAGTTTTCAATGACAGAATAACATTTTATAAGTTTTTAATTGTTTTAATCCTTCATGGAATAACAACATTTTTGTGACAGCTTGTTTTTTCCTGTGGGAAAATTTCACTTTGTAAAAGTGAGAACATTTAGTAAAACCGTGTGTTTTAATTAAATATTGTTTTTAAAGGATAAAAAAAGCATTTCTGTGAGGTCAAAATGGTTTCATTTTTGTTCTGTTTTGAGATTTGAGATATCAAATGTATTCCTATCTACTTCTTTAGTATAAATAAAGATTCAAAGTAAATTTCTATCTGGCACAATACTGTTAGAGAAGAATAGCTGTTTAGATTTATGAGTCTTCTCTTACATACCAGAGATTAATCAAAGAGAAAACAAATAAATGTTTTAATCCAAAAGACTGGTATTTAGATACACAGACATGTTGGTAAATAGGGGACACTGTTATTACCCTGTGTTTAATTCTTCCTAGCTTTGTTTCACCTAACTCAGAAGAAGATGCATGAATTGTTTGGATAAGTGCATGCCAGGTATGGGAGGTGATACTTTGTAAAGCATTTCTGTGCTGTTATGATGAACTGATTCACTGCCTTCTGTTTCAAACTCTCACACTGACTTGCTCTTACTACTCTAACATTTGTCAGACTGGCTCATAATAAAGACTACTGGCTCAGTAGTCTTTTTCTTAGATACCCCAGGAAAGTTAAAGTAATTTCCTCTGTTCATTTAATTATTAAGATCTGTAAATGTTCTTATATGTTGATCAGAAAAGTTCTGGTTTTTTCCTCCTCATTCCATTAAAGAATATGTTTCTCCTCCTGGCCAGCTGATCAGGCTAATCCTTAACTCCCGCTACTGCGGCTCATCAAGACAGACAGAACATCTTATGTCTGCATTAAGCCAGACTCTGTGAGCTGTGTAAATGGAAATGTGCAATTTTGCATGCAGCTGTCTGAATGTATTATTCCTATTAAACAAGCTGCCCTCTTTCCTAGCAGTATGTTGTTGTCACTTGGAAACGCAGTTACATAAGAGAGTCCTGATACATCACAGTAAAAATATATCATGGAAAATTAGAGTTGTCTGCTTCTCATCTATTCCTTTGTGCTTTTTTCCCCTCTGTGGCATTATTCTTGCACTGAATTTCAATAGGACTTTAGTAGTAGCTTTAGTAAACAATTTGGAAAACGGCAGAATCTGACCTTTTGGTTGTTCAGCAGTGTAACTCCTGGTTTATAGGTGCATGCAGAAGGTCAGATTCAGGCCCAGTGCTTGCTGTGTTTGTGCAGTAACTTTAAGCAACAGTTTTATCTGGTGAGGGAAGAGCCTCGATAGACAGTGGTGTCATTTGTTCTTCCCGTGTTTTCATGTGCGCCTGGACCTGCCTTACTCGACCTTCCAGCCGCAGAGTCCATTCCTGGCGAAGTCTGCAAAGAGGGTACAAGTGCTTAGCAATTATTGAGCCAAATCCTTCAAATGTATCCAAGGCTTTTCAGCAGGGTCGAAGCTTTCCTCTCTTTCATCACCAGAGCACTTGTCCTGTATTTATTTACCAATTACACATCCCTCTAGCTTGCTAGATTGGGAATGCAGGGGAGAAGGGGATAGTGCTGATGCTATCAGTGGTTGACATTGCTGGATTCCGAATGAGTCAAACAACTGCTGAAATACTGTCACTGTGAAGAACTCTGTTTTTCCCTCTGGGGTATTTTCAAAGCCACACAGAAGTACTGCCTATGCAGTAAGGTCATTCAATGTGTAAAATAAAAAATAACGTTTTTCCACCAACCCCTCAAGTTCTCCTGTAAAATGCTGTGGAGAAGAGCAGGCTGAACTTAAAATATGTCCTTTTGGGTAAAAAAAAATCCAAACAAAACCAACTCTGCAGACCTTGTATGTGTTTAATGAAAGGAATTGATGTCACATGCAAGAGGAGCCACATAGCTTCAAGACACTAGTATAGTAAAAACAGAAGAGAATATCTCTAGGGACCACTGCAAGCTATTGCTGACTGGGTTGTTTTTTGAAGGAAATGTTCTGAAACACCTGACCCAGCAATGTTATAAGATTAGATATTATATGGTAATGCCAAATGCATCATAGAATATATGGGTTTTTAAATTACCTTTGGTATGGTGAAAAGAACAGCAGCCAATGATTTCGTGTGAGAGTAACTCAGCAGTAGCTGTTTCACATGGGTGCTTGTATTATCTTAGGTTCTGAGTCTGGTTTTACATTGTGTTTTAAACTACTTAGTCTTCAATATTCTTTTGTGCATACAGTTAAGTCTCAAAAAATAGGTGCAGTGAGTTAAGAAAAATTTGCCATTGAGAACACTGGTGTTTCTCATCAGTGTCCTACATGTCTGAAAGGGAGCCCTTGCCTTTATGTAAAACCACATCATTCTCCTGACCTCTTACATGAGGTAGTGGATATGTATGTTTTGTTATGAAAGTGTCTACTGACTCCTGAAAGAGTAATTTTTTTTCAAATTAGAGAACACTTTGTGAACAATCTTTTGTGGGCTTTGACTGGGCAAGTCACTTTGAAGGAACTTGCTTGAGTCTATTTCAGTTGTGATGAGTCAGTTAAGACATTGAATACGTAAGTTAAAACACATTCAAGGTTCTTTCACTGCATTTCTTTTTTTGTCTTCAGAGAAGATCTTATAAAAGCTTTTAACATTTTAAACTTTCTGAAGTCAAAAGTGTTATCTAAACCACAAATAACATTTTGTTTGCACTGTCTTCTAGTAGTAGTCTTTTGTGATTTAGAGTGACAAATGTTTCCAGTGAAGCTGAACTCTTTCCTGGATTTTGTCATACATGTTTTTTCTCCAGTAATTTTGTGATTGGGATTTGGGAATACTACTGACTAGCTGGAGTAGGATACTGAAGTAGGATACTGGAAGCAGGACTGTCTACATCTGACTTTTTCGAGACACAAGGCCTCCCCAGATCTTGATTTCCAAGTCTCTAAATGATGACAGTACTTCCTTCTTGGGCACTGGGGTCAAAGTACCTAGAATTTTTTTCCAAGAAACAGCCCTTTAGCAGCACCTTCCAATTTGCTGAAGTCAAATTAGTTTATGTGAATGTCCCGGTTTTGAGAAAAGTTTGTGCAGGAAAACCTTTATTAATTTCAGGAGGAAAGCACAAAAGGAAACCACACAAGACGTGGTATTTCTTGTCCTCTGTTTCTATCCATTAGTAGTCAGGGGATTAATTTAGTGTGCAGGAGACCCTGGTTCAAACTTCTGAGTTGCAGCAAGCTGAACAAATATTTGAAGCAATCCACCACACTTGTGCATAGTAGCTATACCACAATACAACAATACTGGTTTCTCTAGGCAATCCCCGTTGTTTTATACTGCTTTGTAAAAAAACCGCCCACAAAAAAACCAAACAACAAACCCCCAAACCAACAAAAAACCCACAACTTTTTCCTTTGAATGGGAAAATTTCATTGTGTCATTTTTACCTTTGGGCTTATATGATGTGAAGGACTGTTAAACATGACAAGGGTGCCATGGGTTTTTTATTCTATAGATTAAGTGGGTGGTTGTCCCTTTAATGTAATACTATTTTATTTATTTGTGTAGCTGTACCAGTTCCAGGTAAAATTCCTGCTATTTTCTGGCTATCACAAGCCATAATTCCAAAGTGCTTTATTTTTTCATGGCTATGCTCCAAGGCCTTTGAAGAATGCTCATGAGGTTTAAGGGTGAGGGGTGTCTGAGTTTCCATGCAGAAGAGGCATGGTAATATGAGACAAGCAGCTGTGAGAGGAAAAGTGCCAAAGATCCAGAACACAATCTGTGCTATGAATAAAGCAGTACAATAACAGGTTACCTTATTTTAAAACACGTGATGACATGCCTTGCTGTCTTGTGGAAAAGAAAAAAATACCACTTACTTGTTCAGGGCACTTTTGCTTAACCTAGACTCTTCAGCTTCTTGTTGCCTGGCTTGCTCTTGGATGACCTTTTCCCAGAAGTTCTTCAGCTCTTCCGCATCATGACCACCCATCCTGTGGCGTCTAAAGTTCGTATGCTTGCTCATTTTCTGAAAAGCAATTTGGAGGTCAGAGCAGTCAAAAGCCTAACCTGAGGCGGGTACTGTATTACTTAGCCCCTTGAAATTTCATTCCCATGAAGTGCTATTAAAATAAAGTATGTCACATGAAAAGAATAGGTAACTGGTGCTTAGTCTGCCTTGAACCAAAATATAAGGCATTGAAACAGGCCTTGGGTGACAGTTGAATGGCATAACTATATTTTTGTTACTGAGTAATGACTGCGCGTGGCACAGTTCACTGAAATATTGTGGATGCCTCAGTGTATGGGAGATTTTAAGTAATTTTAGAAGAACTTGTGAAAAATGCTTTCAAATATAGTGCTATTGTCACTGAAGTTCAGATTAGATGTGAAGGACTTTCCTGTATTCTATCTCCCATATTCTTAAAACAGATCATAGATGGTTCTATCTCAGGGAAATTAATTGCTCCTAAATGATTCTTTTTGCTACTCCAAATGATGTCATGAACAAAATATGCAAGGGAATTATGAATCTGAAGTTGAAGCACACAAAGTGCAAAGCCCTGGGGAGCTTGTTATGGTCTTGTTCTTTATTTTATCAAAATTCAGTCTTAAATACTGTTAAAAGTAGAGCTCATTAAAATACAGAGATCAGTTCCAACAACTGAGAAAAAAGACAGAAAATAGGCAAATTCGTCCTTGCTAAATGCATGTTATTCAAACACTAAAATTCTCATCATCGTCCTTGCTGATATTACCATACTGCATTGGTTATCAGATCATAATGATACTTTGAAAAGTTAAATTCTGTTGTTTATTTCCTGAATCTGTCTCCTCCACCAAGCCCCAGCAAGAAGTGGAAGGATACAAGAAAGAAAAACCCCAAAAACCTAAACTCCAGAGTTTTCTATGACTAGATCAGCACTTAATTTTAGGTTTGTTTCCTTATGTTTATCTGTATTAGATACTTTTGCCAACGCTCCACTCTGTAACACTGATGAATTAAAGCCTCATAAACCCTGATATGTACTTGTGAATCTTCTTCCCAGATGATTTCATACTTTAGGAGTGATCCCTGATAAATACAACACAGACTATGCTAATGTAGGCCAGTCTGAGGAAACCTTTGCTTTGTACAATGCCGTAAAGTGGAAGATCAGAGTAAAAGAAAAGGACAGTCAGATGTAACACAATTGAGGCAGATTTCTGTAAGGTCTTACTATCAAATACTGTATTTGAAACTCTTGGCACCTTAAAAAGACACATAAGTAACATCTGGGCATCTTCATAAATTGAATATTTTAGATTCGTCTTAATTTTCATGGATCTATTTTTTAAGAAGATCAATAATAATAAAAAATAATTTTTCCAAACTTGGTGCAAAGTCTGGCTGGACTGGAAACACTGCTTGACAAAAAGAAAAATCTCTTTGAGATGCATCATTTTTCCCCTGAGAAGTCCAGTTGCTTAAAGACCAGCACAGCCCAACTGGAGTGATAAGCATGAACTGGTTAGACCATGTCATATAACTTCCTGTGTGATGCAAAAAGAGTAGTTAGAATACTGTTTCTCTTCACAACAAGGTCAGCAAGAGCTGCACTATCGCCAAAACAGCAAGGTGTTTTTCTCTGAGGCAAACAGCATTTTTCTAGTATTTCCATTGCTGTGGACTGGGGATGCTGTAGATGTAGCATAGTGTGATACAGGATGAATTGTTGTGTAGGTACAGCAGTTCTGCTAACACCTTGTGCTAAACATGTTGGGTTTGGTAATGAATATGGTCTAAATGGGAATATGAGTAATCTTAATAATCTTTTGTCTCACTCTGGGGCCCCAAAATTATAGTATTATTTAAGGATATGTCTTGCAAAAAAAAGATGCGTGTCACGGATGCACTGGAACATGCCCTATCTGTGTCCTAATTCAACAGGCCTTGAGCAGTGTTAAAATAAATGCTCTGGGAATAGATTGTTACAGCGAGTGATGGAATCTGATTATTTCATCATTCCTGGAGCAGCAGGTCACACGGATCTTTGCACTGTTTAGAGGCTCTTCTATCACTAGCAGCTGCCCACTTGACGCTCTACAGATAATTATCCCATTGCCTCAGAAGCCAAGTGCAAGTTGCTGACAAACTGAGTCAGTGTGCCCTCCAAACCCTATTATACTTTGCCGCATATAAGAATCTGCCGTAACACATTAACCTTTAATTAGAGATTAAATTTTAATGATTATTAAGCTTCTGGTTGATGTTCTCCAAATGGTACAAAGGGGGTCTCCAGTCTTTATCTGATGTTTAAACTGATTAGATCTTGAGGGGGTGCATGGGGGTTTTGGCTGCCTTAGGTTTGGGCTGCTCCACTCAAAAGAACAACCTGTGATCACAGAGGTGCCCAAAAGATGGAGGTACTTCTGCAACTTTTAATCTGCTAGGTCAGTGGGTCTTTTCGCAAGTCAAGAACATTTGGTATTAGCTCCTAGGAATGTCAGTGACTGTTAATATTCCACATGGTATTGCTGTGGTCCTTGCTAGGACAGATTCTTCATATAAAACTTTTGACGACTGTGCTGTCTGCATTGCTGGCCAGCATCTTTCATGGTATGATGTGTGAAAGCATCCTTTGAGCCTGGCATTACGACATCTAGGTGTAGAGACTAGGGTTCATGTGCACTATATAATATCTCCTTTTTTGCTTCTAATTGAAAGATTCTGCTTAGGAGCTTGTTTTGGATTTCTGAGTAACTCTTTTGTATCAAAACAGAAATCTTTATTATTGCTCTAGATAACAAGTTTTGTGTAATTTTTTCTTTCTTTTTAGATGTCCCAATAACATAAATTGGACTTACACTGACATTTGGACTTAATGCCATCAAACTTGCCCTTGATTCCTTCACTCAGATACCTCAGGGCTCAGTTACAAGTAGAACAATTAGATTTTCTCTGTAAATGAAACCCATACTTTCTTACATCACTTGACCATTTTTGTCTGGGTGGAAAGTGAGCAAGGAAAATAGGTTCATCATTCCAGAGACATTAAAGGAAAGTTGGGGAGGTGTTTTTCTGACTCTTAATGGCAGATTGTTTTAACATTTTTATCCTCTGATATGAATGTAAAATAAGCAAGGGCAAGCACTTCTATTAATTTAAAATTATTCATTTAGAAAACCTGAAATATTGTATCATTTATGAAATGAAAATTTATATTATAAAACTTTCTGCAATATATTTTCTATGAAGGGTTACCAAAATGTGTATAACATTGGTGCAAGACAGAGTCCCTTATTAGATCTTCAATTAAGATAGTTAAGGATGAACTATTATTATATTTGTTTTGCAGTCCTACCTGCCCATATGAAGTATAGTTTACTGCTTTTTTTAGAGAGCCAAAATGATAAAACAACATTTAAATAAGGATTAAATTAGATTTGGTTAAAGCGGCTTATGCGTTTGGTAGCTCTGAAACTCAACTGTCAAAAATACGTAAGTGTGTACAAAAGAGTTTTTACAGCATTCATCATTTACAGAAATTAATTTATATGCTAACATATTATTAATTTATGGAGAATGTCCACAAGAAGAAGTAATTGTAAAAACAAAATTAATGGCACTGTAAAAGAAAAATCTCCTACTTTTATAGTCAAAACATAAATCAGAGGGCCATGCAGCAATCTGTAAGACAACAAATCACTTATGAAACACAGATAGCACCTACATATAATACACTGTTTTAAACTCATAAAATCATAGAGTCACAGAATAAGCTGAATTGGAAGGGACCAACAAAGATCACTGAGTCCAACCCTTGGCCCTGCACAGCACCATCCCCAAGAGTCTCACCATGTGCCTGAGAGCATTGTCCAAATGCTCTTGAACTCTGTCAGGCTGGTGCTGTGACCACTTCCCTGGGGAGCCTGTTCCAGTGCCCAAACACCCTCCGGGTGAAGAACATTTTCCTGATATCCAACCTAAACCTCCCCTGACTCAGCTTCAGGCCATTCCCTTGAGTCCTCTCACTGGTCAGCAGAGTAAAGAGGTGTCCCTCTGCTTCTCCTTGCGACCTCATGTCCCAGAGCCAGTTTAAAGGTTTGAAGTATGAATGATAAGCAGTTTTTCCCCTACTGATCTATCCCATACAAGGGAGAGGAAATTTTGCTTCTAGCTATAAGTTATATGCACAACTTTTATTCACTGGCAAAAAACCAGTATAGAAACAGCCAGTGGTACAACCTTCTCTCATTTAATCTGATCTGCATCTGAATGTGCTTTGGAAAGGTGTTAAATTCGTAGGTTTCCAAAAGATTTTAGCCCCTGCCCGGTCTGCATATTTTGAATTATTTAATCTCAGACTACCTCTGCTGAGGTACAAAAAGGAGTTTTAAAAAATATCCAACGCAAGTAATTTCTCTTCTGCACACTTTGTAATTTCTACTTTGGACTCTTTCTGGAGAAATTTTCGGAGTCAGAAATGACTCTTGATGTTTTGATCAAAATTGCTATTTTGAGTTACTTTTATATGAAATAAACAAGCAGGAGAAGAAAATAGTTTCTAAAGTCTCAGGAGGCATTTTTTACCCTTTTTCAATCTTTCTATTAAATATGCGTCTTAAGCTAGCCATAGTCTTAAAAACTCAGTGTTTTATAGAGAAAGACTTGTATGCAAAATATTTGTGCTTTTACTTTTTAGTGAGAAGTATTTCAATGCATTCAGTAAATCTGTTAGCGGAACATATTTGGACAAAAATATCAATGTGATTTTTAGTCTAAATGATGCATAATTTAAAGAATAATTGGTTTGGCTAACAAAAAGAAAACCGCCTTATGCTTTTTTCCTTGTTGGGAAGTATTTTAACCAGTAATGTAAAACAATATTTTAACATTTCCAAAGTTTATTTCCAAAATTTTTGCTGAAAGACAAAGTCTTTAACAAGAATATCTTATAAATATATATCTATATCTATATATATCTTAAAAATATTTCCTTTCTAAAAGTTGGAGATAAGTCTAACTCTTTCAATGAATTTGACAATTCAGCCAATGCTAACATGGAACACAAGCATACTCCTGGAAGAATTTCCACAGTCACTTCAGAGTTTTTTGGTGACCATTGTAAACAATGGAAAGATTACCTTTGACTTTAACTAGACTCAGTCCCTTGGGTCATATCACGACCATGAGCTGTTTTATCTTTGTCAGGACACTAATTAATATCCTATTCCTTTTGCCCTTTACCAGGGTTTGTTTATCTAAGCATGGAATGTTTTCCAGCATTATATATCTATTACAGTGCAGTTCAAAGCCCGTTTATGGTGCTCTTTAAAAAAAAAAAAAAAAAAAAAAAGGCTCACAATTATAAAAGTTTCAAATTACACATATAGAATGCATAATGTTGATGAGTCTCCCGTCACATGTTCCTTTTATGGGAACATGTTCCTTCCTTTCAGTTGAAGTGTGTGTAATACAGAAGTTCTAGTAATACCAAAAAAGATAATAACAAATAATAGCTTAATAACTGAACTTATGATTAGAGTAAAATGAAACAGTGGCAGGATACCTTTTATGTTGTATAAATTGCGTAGGATCAGAATAATTTTCACAAAGGTATACTGAAATATACTGTATTCCAGGTCATGGAGGGAACAAGAAGAAAACATTGCATGATTGAACATTGAACAAGAAGTTCAAATTTGCATGGTTTAACAAAACATAAAATAAATGTATACTCATGTATGTCTAGGCAGGTTTAATAATCGAGACAGGAAGAGAAAATCTTATTTTGGCCAAAAAACAAGAATATAAATGCTTACTTTGATTGTATAGTAGCTTCCTCTTCTGTCAAAGTATGGTTTTCTTGAGTGATTACTGCATCATGTCAGTTTTACCCCTGGGTTCCCCTTTTCAAGAGAACTCCAGCTGCCAGGAATAACTGATGAAATCTATTCATCCGTCACTCATTTGTATTTGGGAGTGACGACATCTGCTATTATGAATTAGCTTAATGGCAGGGGGGAAAAAACCCCAAACCCACAGTCTCATTTTGTGAAGTCTGCACCACACCACGAGGAATGACCAGACAGTTACAGGGCACAAACTCTGAATGCCACATTTGATCTGTGCTATAAATTTTGGCAGGTGCCACTGATGTCATGACTTGGCTCTGGAGAAACAGTTACTCTTCGACAAGTATGGATCACTGTAGCATAACTTCCACATGACTTGCAAGAATTCAGCACCGTCCCCTCCAAGAAAAAGGATATATCTGAAAAGAACATGTTGAATAACACAGCTTGTCTCACGTTTGTGCTACTGAGTGACTTGACAGATAAACAGATTTCTTTTTCACCCCTTTCGAAGTGTTGGTCTGTAAAAGCACCTGGTAGACTACATGACAGGATTCCAGCTAAGCTGTTAATGCACTCAATTGTGCAGGAATCTGGCCAGCTGCAAGCTGAAACATAGCATATATAATTTGTTACAGAACTCAGCACTTCCACTTCTTGGACAGATTTTTCCTCCCTCCACTGATACTCCTGGGTGAACAGAAAAACACAGGCAAGTAAGGTGCTACTGACTCTGACAAAGGGAGAACACAGTGACAGATCTTCTGCTCCCAGCTTTCATTGGCAACCTGACTGCATGACCTTTTGGTAGTTTGGCAAGTTCCACCTTGAATGAATTATGTTGCTTATTCCAGGCATTTCCAGTGTAAGATTGCTCCAGAATTTTCTGTGCCAAGTACTGTAAGTTTTCTTTTAACCAACAATCTGAATGTATTCAAGAGACAAGCTACCCTTCTTTTGTCTTGGAGGTAGTTAGGGCAGAAATCACCTCCTCTCTCCTTCATTGTTTTGCTACAATAACATTTAAGGGCTTTGGACTCTTCTCATACTCATTCTCTTGATAGGAGGTCTCATGACCCTTCTCTGTGGTCTCATTGAACATGAGCAATGAGAACTGTGTCACATTCCAGCTGAGTATTAGTCCCTTGTGTGCTTCCATATTTTGTTTGGATAAAACAATTGTAATCTAGAATAACTTTCATTTTTCCAGAGGAGTAAAATGCTCATTACTACTTTCTAATTGATTCATGTGCTCACCTAGTTCTACTCTTATTTTTTCCAACTTATAAGCTTCAATTTATGACAGAAATTTTAATTAGATCCCAAGTTCACAACCTGCCTTTTGTGCCATTTTCTTTATTTCAATCCTTCAGGTAGTTTCTTTCTTTTGTTTTTGAAATTCAGTCCCTTATGCTTATGACAACGTTTGTGTTCTCCAGAAAGTTTCTTTAACTCAATGTTTCATTTTGCACCAAATGCTGCTTCTCAAAACAGTAGTGACATTGTTTCTAAGACAGCTCTGGAGGAATTCCTTTTTTAAATTTCTTGCCGTTAGGGAGCTTTCACTAAAAGGTGTTAGCTCATTTTAACTACTTCTAAGTTCAAATAGATAAACCTTGATGAGAACATAAGACATAAAGGCTGGTTCCTCTGTAGGGAAGAGAAGATAGTAAAGAAGAGGCAACAAAGTCCACCTTATCTTCTAGCACAAGGAGTAACAGGCTATTTATTGTCTGCTGGATGTGGTTAGTAGATGGTGAGAAAGGAATAGAGAGAGAGATAGTAACATATCATTAAGTATCCTTATAGAATCCGTAATTACTTCAGCTGAACAGCTACATTAATTTTTCCATTAATCGATCAGTAAAAGCTCAGCGTTGCTACTGTTAGTGGAGGTTAGCCATGAAATGTAACATGAAGTTGGTAAATCATTGTTCCAGGACAGACTGCTCTGACTGATAGCTATCCTGCATCCTGGACAAATGCCCAAGTTGCTGATGATGGTGTCAGACCCCTACAGTTTCTCATCTTGGAGCTGCTCCTCTTCGTATAAATAATGCAGAATTCTGGGCTTGAGAAGCAGTGCCAACAGCATGCTTATTTGATCTCCTGTATGTCTCAGAGGTGCATTTTTCACTTTCCCGGACTATTGACTATATTGCTCACATTTTGACTGCTAGGATCCTAAGGCATACTTTTTAATGGCAAGGAAGTTACTTGGAATTTGTTTTGAAAAATCTGAATTTCACTATAGCCCAGACATAAAACAGATATTGAAATCCTGCTTGTATTTTTGTGCTGAAAATGCCCTAATTCAACATCCCTGAGAACTCACACACAGTTCCACTGTGCAATGTCAGTGGTGCCTAGTGGGAAGAAAGCACAAGAAACAGAAGACAAGGCTACAGCAAGGCACACAGAAATAATCAGAGCTTTTTGATCTTTGTAAATAAAGTGACTGAGACATGGGAATCAAGGCTGATCACTGTAGAATCAGTCTGATACTATATAGAGATCAACAGTATAGTCTACTCCAGCCTTCTGGTATTACAGAGTCAGTTGAAACAATGTTATGTGACTTTAGAAGTAGCAGAGATTTTCTCTATAGACTTGTCAGACAAATCAATATTTTGAGTAAATTATTTCAACATTATAAAGCACATAGACACTACTATATGTTTGAAGTTTTACAGCCTAACTTGACAGTTTCAACTAAGAATTTGACAAGTCCACAGTGTACCTCTTGCTGTAAGGCTCCGACAGTTTCTTCTGCTCATTTGTAATGATTTAGATCTATAGGTCTTGGATAATGTTGTCTTGTGCTGACACAGCCTTTGTTATAAATGACTGTGTTTTGGATGTTGTATTACAGTAATTCGCTTTGCTACCCTTTCACCACCTTGTATTTTTTTGCCAGCTGGTGCAGATACAGCCATTTATAAGGAGCTTTTTTTTGCTTTATGTGAGCAATTGCAGAATGTGGCCTTGAACTGTGGTGTTTATAAACCACCACTCTGTATTTTAGAGTGTTTCCTTACTGCATTACTATCAGGGCCTGGAGGACCTCAACAGGCCCCCAGAGACCTTCCCTGTCTCACCTGGCACCCGCATCTCTGCCCAAGCTCCCTGTTTTGGCTTAGGCCCAGGAATCTGGCTCCTGAGGTCTGTCCTTCAAAATCACATATCCAGCCTTCTCTCTCACCCTGTGCTGTGATCACACTTGGCTCCCAGACCATACCTCTGTCATAGGGCAGCCTCAATTTTTTTCTACCTAATAATTACCATGGATTCAACTCCATGGGTGAAAGAAATAAAGGCATATAAAATTGATGGAATATCATAATTAAAGACAAGCAAGAGTATGGAAGAAAAGACTACCTTACCCACAGTTGGGGTCTCACCTATCTCTGCAGAATTTTGTGAAAAAAATGCCCAAAAATGTGAGTGTAGCTGCACTACATGCTCTATTGTTGATGCAGAGTCTGTGCTGCTAATAGCTACAGTAACTAAGGGACTGATGGACTTCCTTATAACTGTCAAGCACATCAAGGTGGAGGACATCTGGACACAATATATTGCCCTAGCAGTATGTGTGTTTAGATATTGCACACAGTCAGTTGTGCAGATACCTTTATGTAAACTGGCATCTAAAAGTAGATTCCTAAAGCCGAGCCAATTTCCTGGTACTGTTTGAGTTCATGACAAGAACACATGAATTGTGTTGCAATGTGGGAACATTGTCAGAGAGGGGAGACCTTGAGGCTGGGGAAGGTGGCATCTGGAGATTAGCTCCATGGCTGATTTGATGCAGATGAGCAACACATGATGGCACAGAGCAAGATGGTGCCAGTTACTCTGCCTACTGTAATATGACAGCAATGATTCTTGACTAATCATTACCATGACTGGAAAATGATAATTGATGGGATGATTCAGTGAATAATCATAAGTTTCTCTGCCTTATTTCTAAATTTTTTCTAATTACAGGAAATGGTTTAGAGTGAATTTTACGCAGCTAGACTCCTCTTGCTATGTTGATGCTGTCAATAAAATGCTTGTTTGCATTACGTAACCAAAACTTATCCTTCATTAAGAGAATTAATTTGTTATAGTGCATTGAAGATTTCAGTGGGCACTTAACTACAGTGACCTCCATATAGTCTAACAGGCTATCAAACATGTATTTCTTTCCCCCCATTCTGCTTGGTCATATACACTTAACTTCCAGAAAAGGAGGCGGCCTAGCCTCAGATTTTTGTTTGACATTTCCTTATCAGGACTGTTTGTGTTTTGTCTATTGCACATTATTTTCAAGCATGAGAGGAAGCAGACATCAAAGGGAATGAAGGCTAAATTGTGCTACAGTGGCTAGTTCCTGATTTTCACTGACATAAAGCTACCACCAGCTTCCAGGGCCAGTAGTACATGATGTAGGCTCCCTCATGGAAATGCTGGGTTATGGATGCAAGGTGCATGAAATACGACAATGTGGGAGGTGATGATGAAGTGTTTAGTGTAGTGGTTTAGTTCGCATTTCTTACCTTCGGTGAGATAAGAGGTTTGAAGAAAGGCAAAGCAGGCTCAAACTTAAAGAATATGAAAGAAAGTTTATTACTAACAGAGTTAAGAGTAAAATAAAATAAGAGATTAAGACAAAAACCCCTTTTTCCTCCAACACCCCCCCCTCCTACTTCCTCCAGCACAAATAATGACAAAACATGGAATTTTGGTCAGCATTCACAATTCTTAAAAGTCTCTCTCTGTTTATTTGAGGAAATAGAGGTCTCTTTTACGTCGCGTGGTTTTTCCCAAACTGCACGAGCTAACAGCCTTTATCTCTCTCACAGGCTGCACAATGAATTCTCATCCCCCCCTTATTTTAAATGGATTAAAGAGGGAGAAAACAGTTTGATATTACAGTCTATAGCACGGTCTGTAAAAAGCAGATTTAAGCTGCGCGCTAAAAAGCACGTCTCCGCCCTCTCTTCCCCGCCGCCATCTTTTCAGCTTCACTCACTTTCTCCTTCTCTCTGACACCGAGGAAGCCATGATGAGGAAACCAATCCTCTTTTTCTCGGGTCTTGCGATGGAGAAAAGCTCGCTCCTGTTATGCTGCTTGCACTTGATGTTATTTTACAGTTCAGTATAGGCTGAGTTGGTTGTAGGAAAGCTCCGTCAGCTCCCGCCGCCTCCTCAGGGTCATGTGTGGGGGTTCCTCAGCAGTCGCTTCAGACGATCTCGGCTCTGCAGCAGCAGCTGCTGCCCACGGCTCCGAGGGGACTCTCCCGGAGCCGGGGCCCGTGCCAGCCGGGGCCAGGGCCCGTGCCTGCCAGAGCCGGGGGAGGGGAGGCCCAGGGCCGCTCCGAAGAGCCCCGGCCAAATTCCCCCCACACTCCCCGCGGGCAAGTTCAAGCAGAAGAAAAAGGGGCACTTCCTGTGTCTCCACTGGCTTAAATATGGAAATTTCGAGAAGCGTGACTGGTCAAGAGATCTGTCCATCAGACTCAGGGTCAACCCACAACAACATGGTACTGCAGTTTTTGTATGCTCTAGAAAAACTTTCTTACTGTCTCAACATTTTTGTTCTGTCTTTCCTACTCAGCAAATGCAGACACCCACTACATATTCAGGAAATTTCTTCTCTGTAGTGTTCTCTTGCAGAATCTTGTCTTCCACACTTTCACCTATGCGGTGCTGATTTGTCTTTAGTTGTCTGACTTTATCCAGAAGGGTCAAGCTTCCTAAAGCTTGAAAATCAGGATGATCTTCCGCTAGACAGATAAACAGCCCCCAGGGATTTAAGGGTTCTTAGTAGGGTTCTTAATTTTAGGGGTTCTTAATTTTGCTTCTGTGTCTGCAGACAATGCTGCGAATGGTTGGGTCTATTTGAATGTTCTCTGTGTGCACCAGAAAGGGAGACACAACATGAATAACTTGCGGGAGATCGTGCCAGAAACACTGCAAAAGTAGGAGGGTCAAAATGAAAGCACTGCAGTTGGCCCTGTGAACGATATCTCTAAGCTCATGTAAACAGCCATCATGCTAGATGATGAGATATTATTTCATCTGAATCAGTCCAAGCGGACAACTATTTATCTCTAATGAAGTCAGCTGTACTATATCACAGGTCCTGTAGAAAGCTGAAGAAATGTAAAATTATTGTACAAGAAAAGCAATGGGAGAAGCTTGATATCTTGAAAACTAGGACTGTATGGCGTAATACTACTTGATCTACAGCTTAAAGAAAGACTCGGCTGAGAAATGTGCCACAAAAGTTTAGGAACAGAAAAAGTCCAGAATGGAAGACAACACAGTGGCCTTATGCAAGGGAAGTTAGAGGGTCCACAGGAGAATGAAAAAGGTGCGATACCATAAAATAAATATTTTTGACAAGACCAATTGGAATTTGGCATGAACAAACAGCAGGGGACCAATATCAAATCTACTTGGGGTAGGAAATTAACCCGTCAAAATCTTTTGGATTAGTCTGATTTTACAATCTGATTTTACAGCTGGTCTGTGCTATGCACTGTGGAACTGTGTTACTGGAACTGAAAAGTTGACTTCACTATCGTAAGGAAAAGGAGTTTGGAAATGCTTTGCCTCATAGGCTGTATCAGGGTACCCAGTTTGTTTAAGATACACTGGAACAAGATACACTTTCAAAGTAGAGAAGCAGGTTATTATACCTATAAAATCTGGAAAAATAGCTGGTGTATTTCAGCTGACAATGAGAGAGAAATTGTATAAGAACCGCAAGTTGATGTTTTATTCATATTAACATGTTCAGATCTACTAATTACATTGTGACTTGCTAAGGAAGTAGTTCGGTGTTTTCCTTGTATTTTTAATTAATTAGTTCCTACAAAGAAACCCATTAGTACTCTATGGAACTTTCACACACCATTGCTTCGTGGTATTTGCAACCTTTTAATGTTGTAATAGCATGATAGGCGCTTTATGGACTAGAACATTTAAATTTTAAATACTTTCTAATAAATGGGTGAAGTATTCCAAATTCCATATGACTTATTGTACTGAGCTGCTACTTTGAATTGTTCCTTAAATGGTTTATCATATCCTACCTACACTATCAGGGCACCAAGTTGTTCAGAACACAAACCATCTTTTAAATCAGAGAATGTAGCAAAATCAGTCCTTAGTCCTAATAGGCTGCTTGGTACTTGATAATGTAATAAGCAATATTTCTGTTTAATAAGTTTATTTCCTGTAAATAGTACTTTAATATTAACCTAGTTCTAGATCTTTGTCTGCTGTCTAGGAATATCTTAGAGTTTAAATACACAGACAAATCACCCATGATCTCTGGTAACTTTTTCTACTTGCTATTTTTGAGTCTGGTGCAAAAATGAAGAGCAACAGTGTTGCTTAATGTGCAACTTAGACTGCTTAATGGGCAGTCTAAGTCAATTTCTACTGTAACTAGTGGTGCATAATAAAAAAACAGCATTAAGGGAAAACAATTGGTGGTGACACTCTGAAGTTCAGTCTGTGCATTTCAGGTCTTTAACAGGCTTATGTTTCTATTACAGACTAGTTCTACTCTGGTCTGAAATTCTCTCAGCATTTGTTCGATATGCTCTGGGTGGGCTCTTAGGCTTCATTTTTACTGTATTGCTCCTTTCTGATCTTATTTAATGTTATCCATCAATGTCAGATATCTTTCTGACACCCTGTTATGAACATTCACCACTTCCACAGCCTGGACGCAGCTGCACAGACTGAGGCAGAGTGGCCACCACCATCCACCTCTCATCACCCCTCCCGTGTTAGCAGCTACCTTCTCTGCTCTGCCAGATGCAATGCTGAAGGAATTTCCTGAGCTTTGCATCCAGTGCACCCTACAGGTTTAAAGAGTCAGAATAGTAGGTCCCCGCTCATATGGATGTTTTGGTGGAAATGGTTTGGGGAGAGATCTCCTGAGAAACTTAGGTGGCAGGTTGACAAGAGGAATGTCACAGCTCACTGTAGTCAAAACACACTAGTTTTATCCTGTGTTATCTCAGAAATGAAGGAGGATGTAAGTCTACCTTTCAGTAATGCTCTCATTTGCTCTCTCTGATTACACTGATGAACTATGTGCCATGTTTCTCTATTCAAATATTTGTCTTTTGTCCCAGTCATGATTTATTTTAGAAAATACTTAACTCCAGGAATCTGAATGAAATGGTAAAAGTAACGAGTATTTTTTAAATGAGAAAAACAACATCTGAAGGGGGCAGAAATAAAACTGCTCACAAACATTTAGAAACAACAGACATCCATCATGGTGATGAATGTTTCTAGGTGGGGAAAAGGCTACGGGCAAGAGCATTTACTATGCTGAGGTTTGTGCACAGTGATACAAAAGATGGTGAGCATCCTGTTACCAAAGTATCTTTAGTTTAAATTGAGTGATAGCCTAAAGGCTGATAATAAAGATGAAATCACACAGTTGGATGTGCTTTCCAAAAGTATAGGTGTTGTCTAACAACATATTTAAGTGTTACCAATCACTGATTCTCTTTCAAGGCACAAATTGCTAGTAAGAAATTATGTCTTCATGCATCTAGGACAGATGATTTGGAAAAGTAAGGATTTTTTTGAGAAATAAAAATATTTTGGTAACTACAGAAATAAAAATCAATGTTGACCTTAGGCTTGGGAACTCCAGGATCCTGGACCCTGAAGAGACAGTCCAATGAGCTGCCTTCAGTCTGCCAGCAGATGAGTGAAAATTGATTCAACTTTACCAGTCTTACGAAATTGCTCCTCGGTCTTAAACCCAGTGTTTTGTTTTGGGTACCCTACAGCAATTTGAAAGAAACTGTTTCCTTAAATTTTTGTTGCAAGGGAAAAAAAACATGCTGCAAAGAGGAGAAATAATTGTTTAGAAGAGATTTTTTAGAAAATATGTTTCCCACAAAACAGGTCATTCTAACTTTTGGTCTTTTCTTCTTTCATCTTGCTTTTAATCCTTTCCTACATCTTTGGAATATGAGCACAAGGTTGCAGGCAGGGACGTGGACTTTGGGAACTCCTGTTTTGCAGCAAAAGAGCTCATCAGGTGGCAATGACTCTCAGTTTTTCTAACTAATTTCCAGAGAGGTGGTCAACTAATTTGTAAACTCTTCTAGAAGGGAGAGGTTACAGGCATATTGGAAAGCACAGTGAGAAAAAACGAAAACAAATGCATAAAAAAATCAAAGGAAATGACATTAGTAGATATATTGGTGGAAAAGAGGAAGATGAAATCCCACATTCTAATAATTAAGTTCAAGTTTGGTTGGGTAAGAAATTTATTTCTGTTGAGGTGTTACATCCAGGGTAATTTAAAATTAGATCTGAGTCTGGTTATGTTCTGCCCAGCCTACTTTAAATGCAGTAATTGTTCTTTATAATGAAGCTATTACAATGACATTAAAATTTAATCCTCAGAAACAACATAGTCGTTTATCAAATATTGCATTAGTCTCCTTGACATTTTAATTTACAAGCTTTTTATTATTAGTTTGGTCTCTTAGTTATTAATTACTTGAAAAACATGTTATTTTTCATGTCTTATATAAACAAATACAAGAAAAGGGTCAAATTTTAATCTTCATGAAACCAGCATAAATCAAAGATAACTGCATTAAGTCAGTGAAGAGTGTATGACAGAGAGACATCTCTCATGTCTAAGAAGACACAAATGAAAGTTTGTTTTAAGCATTATGTAGAAAATACATAATTTGTTTACAGTAAAAGTGATATTTTTCCCCTTTTGGTTTTCAACTTCTTCAGTAGTAAAATACAGAGCACCATGCAATTTCTCAAGTGTTGTGTTTCTTTCCGTCAAGTTATGTCTTGAGATGTTTCCTGTGAGGTCTTGGATGTCAGTTTTTGAAGCCTATAAATAAGGACTTCTCAAGCAGAGAAGAAAAAAAAAAGTAGTAAAATCACCTTTTGCTTCTGTTGGACCTGTGCTTGTTTATGAGCTGGTATTTATAGCATGTATATTTATTTTATTGAAAAACAGTAATTTTGAGTTTTCGCTGAGAAAACCTGGCATTGACATAACTCTTATTGTCATTTTATTTCATTGGTAGGACTGTGATTACTAGATTGCTTAATAATTTGCAAACTGAATGTGAACAAATTCACCAAGACCATCACACGAAATTGTCAGTGCTGAAAGAATGTTGAGCACATGTTACCAGATGACCTGGAAAGCACAGTACTGTACATCAAGTCAAAACTAGCCCTTTACATTCACAGCTCAAGCAATAAAGCTAAAAAAAGAGATAAGCTAACACTGCTGAGGTGGTACAAGAAGAGATATGACTTTTTTTTCAGAAATCTGGAGAAAGTGGGGGTGATGCATCAATAGTAAAAGCATAAGGACTGCTCTGCTTACATACAGAGCTTTTTACTTACAGACCTAGCAGCATTTTATTTGGAATATAAGTGTTAATGTTTTCATTTTATAGATGGGAAGAATGAGATTTTGAAGAGTAAAGTGATTTGTTCAAAGCAGCTCTATAGCTGATCCAGGAATCCATTTATCAAATAGCTGCAGTGAACCTGCCTTATCCTATACTTATACTAGAAATTGAGACAGAAACTTTTACTGAGTTACATCTCCTTTTTTATCTGAATGTTCTTTCTCTGAGCCACTCTTAGGCATGAACAAATATTGGGATAAAATATGTTGTTGTAATGCTTCTAATGAAGGACAAATCAGGAAACATCAGAAAACTTTAACGTTCTGCTTTTGCCATAGAAACTCTGTAGCCCTATCAAAAAGGCTTATGTGGCTGTGTCACCAGTGAGTAACAACTTTTATCTCTATTTCTTCTTTTCTCTTTTAACCTCATTCAGTCTACTATTTTCTGAATTGCCATAATTAGATGTTGAAAATCTGTTTTAGGGAGAACAAAACCATGAACCCTTTCAACATAGTATCTGACTGCCTTCACTATTTTCAATGCGTATTTTAGAGAATAGACATGTGTATTTTAAGAGCAACCTTATTCTGCTCTACCAACAAAAGTCAGGGCATGGAAGAACCAATATATTATTATCACTCTATATCCTCTACAGATGTACCATGAGCAGTTACTGGCTTCTTCTGTAGTTTTTTCTTCGTATGTTCTTACATTCTTACTTTCCTTTTTTTTGTTCTCCTTTATCTCTAGGAAGTCTTAATGATCTTAATTCAAATAACCCAGTGAAAGACATTCACTTAACCTGTTAAATATTCCTGATGGCACCTGACTGAATTCCAGACAAAATCCGCACATTTTGCATTTGTTTTGTGACAGTTTTTTTATCTGCCTGATGTCCACAAATCTTCAATTCATCTTGTCTACATTTTTTGTTTCCATTGTAAATAAATCTCCACCAGACCTCTCCTTAGTAAACAAGGGCTTCTTAAAGACCCAGGCCTAAAACTCTAGAAGTAGGTGGGTGCAACAATATATTTTATTATAATTGAAATTCATTGTTCAATCCAGATTCAATGCACTGTGTGAACATGTGAATGAATTTGGTCTGGATGTTTTAAAAATGGGAAACTATCTCTTATGGATTTCCTGGACCAGTCCAAATCCTGTTATCACTTCCCATCACAGGCAGGAGATACTCATCCTCATTTTCTTTCTTTAGAAAAGGAGTTGCTAGGGTTTAGAAACAAAGTTAGAAAGCCATACATGCTGGAAGGTATCTGAGCAGTGGGGATAGAAGAGAGTGGGACACAGAGACAGAAGAAAACAAAACTATGAAAGTGGAAAAAGTGAAGGGAGTGTTTTATTTATATACCCTGAGTGGCCCATGCGTGGCTTGGAAAGTCTATGTTCCCAGCTCCCCTGTTTTGAGTTGGGTTTTCAGGCTTACTATAAATGACTGAACAGGCAGTTTTAATTATAGCAAAACATGACAACAGAAATGAATCCTCATGGTTAACAGATCATAAGACTGCATTGCTATCCTCAGGGACTGAGCCGGCAAGGACTCAAATGCTTGTAAATAGTGCAGGTGTTGAAAACCAATATGAGGTTATATAATTTCTTGACCAGAGAAATGCCAACACATGTCTTATAGCTTTGTGGTTTGTGACAGTTACATTTATGGTGGCAATTTACAGGCAGGGAAAGAGATCTTTGATCTCACTACAGCTGGCAACCTTCACATTTCATAGTCACTCATCACCATCTCAGAATGTGCTAATTTTCAGGCAGAAATAAAAACTATGAAAAAGTGGCCAGCTGTCTTGCCTGTTTTTTAAGAAGAGATCCAAACAGTTTACATGAATAATTTTTAGCCCTTTATATATGAAATATTACTGTTATTAGTTTCAATTTGTTAATTATTCTCATGCAATTAGGGATCTAATTCCCAAAACTCTTTATCTATTCCTTGATGGAATGACCAAATCTTGACAGAAGAACATAAAAATGATGAATGACTCAAAGACTAACAGTCAAAGATAATTGGTATAAAAATAGTGGCGTTTCTGTGATTGAGAAGTAATCCGCTGTCATGTGTCCATGAAGACAAAGATGGGTGTCAAAAAGCTGCATACCAGTAACATAGGTTATTGCCATTTCTCTGAAGAGATTTTTGTACTACATTTTGTGATTTCTGTCCACTGTCATTTCTTGTACTTTCTTAAATCTGAGATAGTTCTCTCACCCAGTCCGACTTGATATATCGTATAAGGTGATCCTTGGCACTCAGTTCAACCATAAGAAACAGCAGATTTTATGAGGTGATTGAAAATACATGCGATACTTCCAGGGCAAGATTTTCAGGAAAATTGTTCTGTTTTTCTATTTTAGTTTTCTGTAAGTACTTGTGTTTTTGTAGTGCTGCAAATATGTTACTTCTGTAATTGCTCACTCAGGCTTCCAAAATGTTACAATAATGTAATTTCAAGTCAAATGATAAGACATTTCATTTTAACCAGTGTTGCTGTAAGATGTACCCGTGTTCCTCCGTAATCCAGATTTATTGCCCTCCTTATTCCCAGCAAGCATGAGCAAACATGAAATAGTTTTCTGTAATTATATAAAAAAGAAATATAAGCAGTGTTTCAAAACCTTCTCTGAGATGACAAGGTCAGCCATATGCCACTGAATAATTTCCTGAGCATCTGTTCATTCTGGCTATCGCAGTGTCCAACAGTGCAGATATAGTATAAATAATAACGACAGTACCATTTATTGAGGTCTAAACCTACAACTGTATGTTTTGCAAAATTCCTGCTGAAGGAGATGAACAGTCCTGCTGAAGGACATGGAGTTTTGAACAGGGAAATTTTGTGAGGCTGGGCTGTGGCTTTAGACCTATCATAAAACCAGTACCCTTAATTGACCTTCACCAGAACAATGTGCAAGTACTGCCTGAAATCAGACATGAGGAAACACAAAGAGAAACACAGAGAGTTAGTATATCCTGGTACAGAGAATTAGCTGTCCTCTTCATAGATGGGCATTTCAAAAGACGGGGGTTTGAAATGTGATGTCTGCAACACTTGGCAGCTGTCAACTGCACAATAAAAATTTGATAGGAGACCTCACTCCTAAGGGTGGCTTCTCAAATAACTTTCACAGGTTGTTTTAAATGTTCTTAAAGGACATAAAGAAACCAAGGTTGCTCTGGCTCATGACCCCTTTTCACAGAAGAGAGTGTCCCAGACACTAATTTTTTTTGTTGAAATTTCTGCTGTTCTGATGAGAGCTCCAATGTGTGTTCTCTTACAAATCCATATCTTTACAACACTGAGAGAAGAGCCTAAGTCAGACAGAAAGACTTGGTCCCCATTCAGGATTTGGTGGTTGCCAGGCAGCCGTTCCGATGTCTGTCCAGGAGATGGACACTCTCTACACACATCAGCAGCACAATGATTTTGTGTGCAACTGCCAACACTGCCTTCCTATCCACAGACTGTGTCCCTGATGCTGTCTCAGCAGACAACACTCTGAGCAGGGCTGTTTGGTGTTTTCTAAACACTGTAATTTTACCAAGATTAGTTTATTGGTGTGTCTGTTCCAGGCTGACTGAGCGAATGAGGAGCATTGGGATACCTTTGTGGCCGAACGTTCAGGTAACATTCTCCGCTAGAGAGTGCAGGAACTGGCATAAGTCTGGGTTGTTGGTAAGACACACAGAGATGTATCTGTGGTCCAAACCCAGATCTGAGCCTGATATTTGTCTAACCCTGTGCGGGAGACAATAAGCTGCAGAGACAAAATGGGATCTGTGCTTCTCTGAGAGAAAAGGAGCACAGGTTTCCAGCTGAGGACATAAGCCTTTGGTTATGACTGTTGTAGTGAAATTTGCCTTTTCTCGCAGTCCAGAGAGAAGTACAGAGAGAAAAAAATGAAGAATAGACATTAAAAAATGCCCCTTATTTCACAATAACTAATACTTAAAGTAAGGTAATGAATAGAAAAATAGATGTCTTTTGAAAGAATAAGAAGAATTGGCCTTGGTAACAGAAATGTTAAGGAATACCAGTTGTAATGAAAAGATTTCATAAGAAAAGTAGAACTACATTATTTGCTGTCTTTTGACTAATACTTCCTTAATCTTGTGCACTTCTGTCTCATCCCCTTCTGTTATCTAATAAAAACTAATGATTACTTCCATGATGGAATAGTATATTAAGTATAGTGTGGAAATGAATTTAATTTTGACTAAGTTAAATAACATTTTTTCTCTCTGGTAATTCTGATTCTGTTTGTGATTGAGAAAAAATATCAGAAACTGGACTCCATTGAACTGCTCTTCCCACATTTACATCTAATGAACTCTGGATGGAGAGTTAAGTGTTCTAGTTCCTTTCACATTTTGGCTTATTTGTACAAGGATAAGAAAAAAATATACACAAAATATAAGCCTTTAGGAACTTAAACCTCTCAAGAAAGAACGGGGAAAAAAGGGTGAACAAAAGGTTAAAGCAACTTTCTGCTGTTACATTAAGTACATGTCAGTGTTTGCTATCTTATGACAAGGTAAGACATGGATGGACAGCTGGGGTTTTATGGGATGCCTCATGGGGTGCTGTTTTGTTTTTTTTTTAGTCTGGAGCAATGTAAATCAGTTGTTAGATCAGTAAGATTGGACATATTGCTACATGTTCATGTGGCTGGGGATGGGGAGTGTAGAGCCAGAAATTGTTGGCAAAGTTAATTGTCTGCAACTGCATACATTATGTCTGAAAATCTAGCTTAAAACAGAACTTGTCCCACACAAACATGGAATTTACTTATCCTACATTAGGCTGAGTTGGAGAAGGAGGAATCAATTTCTGAATCAGTTGTCTTAATGGAGGAAAAGACAAAAACTCTTAAGCTCTGTGGGGAAGCAGACAGTGTTTGAAGAAAATGTTGGTTAAGACATTTGTGACCTCATTCCTTTACATCAGCTCCATCATGATCATCCGACATGTTTTTAAGCAAGATTTCTGCAGTCCACATTAGGAATAAAATGACTGTTGCTGTGTTTGATAGAACTATGCCTGAATCCATTTTCCCAGCTGTAGGCTGTCCCTGTGCTGCTGGTGGTCTGTACAAGAGCAGTTATGTGATTAAACTTCCCCATATAGGAAAGACTTTTGGAAGAGAAACCACTGCTTATGCAGCAATCCCTCCTGAGTATGAACACATGTTGTTTTTCATACACCTCCCTCACTGACTGTAAGGCTGTCAAACATGGAGCTCTATTGTGTGTAGAAGGGTATTGTGAGGTGTGGTACCGTACAAAGTACCTTGAACTATCTGTGCTAGGGTTGGCAAAGACGTCTTATTATTCCTTTGATTCCTTTTGGGGAAAAAAAGGAATAAAAAAACCCCACCAAAACAACAAACCCCAAACCCAAACAAAACCTGTTCAAAGAAATTTGTCACTGAATATGTTGAGAATTAATGAAATGACCAGGACCTAAGGATGTTGTGTGTGCTCTAGATAAATATTAATACTATGAATCCTACATCCTAATTATGTGTCACAAGGACACTTTCCTAAGATTTATGGAGAGATCAGGTTTTCATTCAACTGGTGCTAGTTTTGAAGACATCAGACTTAATAAAAAAATGATAATAAACTGTCATTGGGCATATATTTTAGCATTTGACATCAATCGTGCTAGCTCTGTTGTGATGGGCGTAGGTATAAATCTGCTCTGCAATAAACCCAGACTTCCCTAGAGGAAAAAAATATGAAAAGTGGAAATGAGATTTAATTTTGTGATTCTTCCTGCCATATTTTTAGTTTTAAATGAAACTCTTTATAGTACAAAGTAAACAATTTGGTCATTTAGTTACTTATCAGAACTGAAAAGCCTCTGAGGGGTGCACCCTAATAGAGACATCTTTATCTTAGGGTGTTAGTACTACTTCTGTAAATTTTCCAGCTCTGAAGAAATAAAATAAGTGTTACTGGGAAGAGACCCCAGGATAAAAATGTTCAAGGAAAGAAAATCAATAATACTATTTTTGTTTTTGAAAGAAAGTTCTGGTAGCTCAGAATCTCTCCACTCTGAATTGCCCAGTTAAACATGGTGGGTTTTCCCATGATTCATGTTTTGAAAATGCAGTTAAAAATTCTGACAAGTACATGATGCTTTTCATTTTTTTGAGAAATAGAATATGCTAAATCTAAGAATTAATTTTGAAATAAAAATTTCTTTGCACATGTCAAAAGTAGCTAGAAAGGTGAAATATAGATCTAAAACCCTAACAAATATTTAAGATGCAAGCTTTAGAAACCATGACTCAAAAGAAAAGTTTCCTCTGGGGATAAAAATCAAAAGTTCAAACCCAAAACCCCTCACAAAATGAGCCAATAGCCTTTAACAACAAAAACTTTACACAACACTCTGAAAACGTCTTCAAGTTTATCTTTTCAGAGGCTGAAATAGGCAACATTTAAAGCTGGATTATCAAAATAGATAACAGGCATATGAAATTTTTTTCTTCCACTGGAAGAGTTGATCTTTCAGTACTGAACAATGTGCCAGTTGTTGGTCGCGATAAGGTCATCTCAAGGTGCACAGAATTGGGGTTTTGCACCTTTCATTCAGTTTTCAGGAAACGTGCCCTCCGGTTTTGTAGCCCTGCCATTAGTGCGGCTGTGCGGAAGGTGGACGCGGAGGTGTCCTGCAATCCTCCCACCACCGACAGATAATCAGTCAGGTTTGGGTCTGCCGATTATCTGAAGCTCCATACACAAACTGTTCTGCGGGTCAAAGACCACGGTTCTGTTTGTGTCTGTCGCTCCTTAGAGAAGCTGCCGAGGCGGTGGGAGCGGGGGTGGCACAGCAGGGGGACAGGCGTTCTGATGAAGGCTCGGTCCTTCAGACTTGTGTTCAACCTGCACCCAGTCAAGAGGATTCTTTTTGTGAGACCTGAACAAACAAAAATACCTTCCATTTAAACCGCTTAAATTAAGCAGAAACAAGAATGATTTGCCCGTGTTGTTTCAAGTTCTTTATTGCTCTAAACTACTTCCTTTCAGCCCTCCCAGAAAATACTTCAGCTGAACAGGCAGTGATGGAGGGTCCTTAAAGACAGTGTTCACAGTTTTGAAAGAGCAGCAAACAGCAGCACTCAGAACGTTTTAGAAATGACTGGTGAGATTTTATGGTGCTTAGGAGGGAAAATATCTGAGTATTCATATGTAAATCTTAGATATTCACTAGAATGTTGCATTTTAAGTACTGCCATATTTTTCTTTGCAAGTGCATATGGAGTAAGTAGCTGGAGGTAATGTTCCCTCTAGAGACTCTGAAATTTGTTTTAATGTGAAACAAAAATGTCAGAGTACTAAAGCTCTCAGGCTTTCTTTCTTCCTTTGCAAAGAAAATTCTCAAGAGAACGTGGATAGAAAAATTAATTCTAGAGAGATTAACGAAATCCAATTAACCTGGTAAAACCATTAGGTAAATTAGCAAATTTAGTAATCAGAATGTTGTTGGGGTTTTTTTGTTTGCTTAATTCTCGCATTAATAGCTTAACATGGTAAATGTTTGACAAGGAAGAGCCCTCTTTGTCTCACAAAAACGTAGATAAGTTCATGCATTTAGAAGGCTTTTGTTTAAATTGAAGAGCATCTGAAAGAAGCTCACTATAGTTGCTCATGAATCAAATTTGTTCAACATCACTCTTCGGATATAAAAAGTCAGCGTTTTTCTATTTTAATATATTGTGTGTATATATACACTATGTACTTAAGTAAATATAAACTAATTTTGTATGCATGTCTCTGCATATGTATGTATTTTTCTTTTTCATATTTATATGTGTTTGCATGAACACACACATATACTCATCAGATCTCATTCTTAAATTTCTGGTAGGCCAGATAAATTACAATTATTTACTAATGGAAATGGGAAAATTGTTCTCTCTTTACTTTTCTTCAAAGGATAAATTTTAAACTTTGGACAAATCTACAAACTCCTGATATAATTTATCCAAGCCTTTCAAACTTCACAGTGAATTTAATGTGGAAACAACCCACTAAAAATCCCCCAGATCTCTACTTCTTTTGAAATTGTCACAATAAATAGGAACTATATAACCAATGTCCTGCATGCTCCTCAAATCTGGATCTAAAGGGGTCACTGCAGGGCAAAAGAGACTGCACTTGTTTTCCAGAGTCTCTCCACTACTGTGACGGGTCAAATGTCATTGTTCCTGTTGTAGAAAAGTTTTGGCAACTGGTAAAACCTAAAGTAACTAGTGTTAAGCTGGTTTTTAATGGGATTGATGCTGGCTAGCAGAGCCTGTCCTCACACCCCCGAGAAGCTCTCTGCCACCCACACCCAACAGCCCCAAACCTCATCTGCCCCACTCTAATTTGTCCCAAGACACATCCACACTCTTCTGTGGGGAGAAGTAAGTGCCACTTTGGTAGGAATTATAACTTTCCTTCATATTGGTAGTCAGTGTCAGGGGCACCTGGGTATGGGGGGTGGGAGAAGAAGGAATTTAAATCCGTTTAACACTTTGATGTGAAGGGATCTCCACAAACAGTCTGTCATTGTTTTAGGCAGGTGAATTGACTCAGACATACTCAGCCGTGAATAACGTGAATGGACAGCTGGGTGCTGGTTTAAGGATTTCCATCATGCACCGTACAAGGTGTTCTGTGCCTCTCACCACAGCCATCTCTGTGATGAGAAAACAGCAAAGACCCCTTGGACACACACTGACAGAGCAGGCAGCTGCCCTTGGCCCACTCCTCGTGCCTCACCACGCCACAGAATCTGCAGTGTTAGGGAATAAGAGCAATAAGAAAAAAAATGATGGTGAGAGTAATAGTAACAGCCTAGAAAGTGGAATTGCATGTCTCAAAAGTAAGCTTGTTACTATTTCTGAGAAAAAAACCCACTCCACATTTTGCACACCTCAAATGTTTATCATGTTGCCAATGACTACCACTAAAATACTTTGGACGTACACTAAAAGTCCCCAGGAAACCAGTTTCTCCATTTTGGCAGCAGTCCTTGCTTAAAGGCTGCAGCCAAAAGTCAGAAGTTACTGCAGAAAATTTGCTGAGCAAATAAGGTACCCACTTTAGCTGCAGACAGACAGGCCACCAATTTAAGCTTGATGCTTTTACAATCTGTTTTGGTTGTCTATTGCAAAGATTCTACACAGTTATTCTGACTTGTTAGCACATTCAAAAGGTCAATGACTAAATTAAGCATCATTCTGATAAGTTTTAATTAATCTTTCAGTAAGAAATACAATTGCCTTCAGGCTTTTGTTGTTCCTGTGCTTAATCAGAGATTAAAGCTTGTAGAGGCACTCATTCAAGGACCTGACCTTTCATACGTTTTCTAAAAACATAGAAGGAGTTACTTTGATCCAGTTTTCTGGCTACCGAGTCTGGAAAAGGCGTGCAAACCCTGGTGTCTGAACAGATGGCTATAGCTCTCAATTAGATCCATTCTGGGCTAGGAGGAAAGTCGCACCAACTCTCTTTACTGGTGTGTCTTTTCAGAAATGTTTTGGAAGATGCTTCCAGATAGTGAAGAGAGACAGATGTCATATGTATCCAGGGAGCAGGCACTGCACATACATCTGCAGCTGAAGCAGGTCACACACATCTTCCGGTATAAAAGTATCCGTTCTTTACACTGTCCGTGGGAGCTGGGGGAAATGTTAGGAAAAATGAAATGGAATAGCTCTCTCTGAAGCAGGGCAATAGCTTTCAGAATAGATCCTTTCATCGTCCAATGGCAAATAAAGGGCTCACCTACGGTAATAGCACTGAGAGCAGGCTATGGGAGACATCTGTATTACTGCCATTTCCTTTTTTTTCCTTTGGAAATTTAGAATAAAAAAAAAGAGAATTTTAGAAATTGTCTTCTCCCCAAGTGAGGGGAAGAAGAGAATTTATAGGTGGTGATAACCAGTGCTGCTGGCACATGTACCAAGGCAACAGGCACTGACCGGGGGTTTCTGAGATTGGCATTTTGGGCCCCCTATGTGAATCACAAGCAGTCCTTCTTTAGCAGCTTCTTGAGTCTGAAACTGCCCTCACATCTCAAAACAGAAGCACGAGGTGAAAAGTTTTTCTGATCAGGTACCATCTGGTGTTTGCTTGGCCATACAAACTGAAGCTATTGCATCACCTGTGAAGTGGGGAGGATCTGGCACAAGTTTCTGAACTCATCTCTACATTTGCTTCCTGTTTTTTAACAAAATCGTCATCCCTTTTTAACTTTCTACACCAATTTTCAAAAATAAGGAAATCATGATGTTTCATTTCCCATCTTTTCCATAGGACTAATATACTGCAAGTAATTCAGAGGGTATTTTAGCCGGCATTAGCGATGGTATCAGGAGCGCAGAAGAGTGCCCTTCTGTTCGTGAAATGACTTGCTAACTGTGATGCCGATGGCTGCCTGCATTCTTATCAGGCTTCACAGGATCAAGGACTCCCTGCTATTTGCTAAAGAAGCCGCACCGTGGTGTCAAGGTCCTTTACACGGGGTCTGCACGTTTTCATTAACGTGTAGGGCTTTTCTTTGTCTATTTGGTTTTAGCTAGTATAGCTATCAGAATGTACCAGCGCCAATCTATCACGGCCTTCATGCCCTTTTCCCCTGCTAGAAACATCTTCACAGTGGACTCGAAAAATCAACCTATATACTCATATGATGAACAATTTACTATGTGTTAACTCAAGAAAACGCAAGATGTCAGCAGGATTTCTTCTTTTCTTCTTAGAACAGAGGAATTTTCCTTAAGATTGTTTAAAGGTATACTCTGATTTTCTTGGTTTGAGGAATTGTTACAGTTTTCCCCTTTTCATCCTTTAAACATATAAATTTAAAAAGTACAGCAACTAAGACACAAAATTCACAAATGACACTACTTAGAAAAAGTTGACAACACAAAATTGTTTCTACAAGATAGTGAGCATCAAAGCTGCAATTCTAGAAAGTGATAGAGAAGCTTATGTCTGTTTATATCTTATATTAGCTTTTTTCTTTCTGCTTCACAGTTCAAACCAGCAGCGTTACATTGGTTCAGAAGATGGAATAGCAAAATAAAAACCACTGAAATATCTTTAATTTTTTTTTTTTTTTTTTTTTATTTGCAAGAAGACTCACAAGGGATCAAGACACACACTGTGGCTCCTAAACAGGCAACAGATAGATGCCATAACCAGATTCTGGTCACTCTGAAAATTCATGTGGAAATCCTGCATCCTTCTTCATGCAAAAGAGCCTGGCTCCCTGGAAGAGCCAAAGAGAGTAACATTAGAGAAAATCCTAACCCTATGAATATGAGGGTAATGCCACTCACAAAGTAACTCCATTCATGCCTGAAGATGTCTGAAAGTTGAGGCTATAAGACAGTAGTTAATTTAATGATAGATTTTTAGAGGAGGCAAGGGAACAGTCTTTAGTATTTTCTTCACTTGGTAGAGCTGCCACCTATCAAAAACACTAACAAAATCAACAATAAACAAGCAACCCCCCCAAAAACCAAATCAAGAAATAAGGATTATATCTCACTAGTTTCAAACTGGTGCACTTGTAAAGATATTGGTGCACTTAAAAGAACTCTGCAATGCAAAGACAAAGTTACAGGAATAATGAATTCACAAAAATTTATTAAATTACCTTATGAAGTTAGTGAAAGATAATTATAATTATAATTATACCATTCCCTACAGACAGCATAAGTATTATGGGAAAAGTGATTCCCTACTCCAGTTTTAAGTAACTACTAGGAAAGGAAGTGTGAAGGTACAATATACAAGAATTTACTAAAGAAAATTGCCAGAGGTTTTTTTTTTTTTTTCTCTAAGCAGTATCAAACATTTTAAAAACTGCGCTTTCATTATTTAGAAAAGTATTTTCTTACCTAAAAAGCTTCATATGTTTTCTCTGTGGTCTGCTTGTATTTCACTCTTTTCTTTGCACATGAAATTCCTCTGCCATAGCCTTACAGTGCTGGGTACACAAAAAAGAATTAGTTTGACAGGGAGGTTTTGGTGAAATATAGTAATGAAAGTGAAGTAAATCCTCTGCTTATCATCCAAGAAAAAATGGTGTATTTCACTCCCTGAGCTTTAACATCGTACGCCCTGCAGCAAGTAATTTACAGACGATCAGCACCTTGCTACTCTCGCCGCTCATTTTCCTACTTGAACTCTCTTCATTAACCCAGCAATTTGCAATGGCATTGGGTGGTGGATTTATCACAGGACCTGCTCCAAATTGGTCTCTGGCGGCAACAGAGCCAAAAGTAAATTGGATTTCCCACGTGAAAGCCTCTTTTTTCTCTTTTTCGTTTTCTCTTGTCTTAAAATGTAATATCACTGCCATGACTCAGGTCTGGTTAATGACATAAATATAGAGCTAGATGGTCAATGTACTACCATCCCTAGAATAAATAATGAATTGATTTGAAAGGTAATATTTTTACATTTGATTCTATTTTTAAAATTTCTATTTCCCATATGACATTTTGGTTTAGAGTATATTTTTAATGTTATTGCAGTATTTTAAAGATTGGTTTATTTTTGCTTGATAATATTAGGGTCTAAATATTACTGTCCTGGGAGGTTTGAGAAGGAATTTTGAACCTGGTCTGTTGTGACCTAATCTAGACCAAAATGACATTATTATGTGCCAGGATTTGCTTTGCTTTTGCTAAACAAATATCAGTAAACCGGCGCTTGTGTGGAAACGACAACGATGAAAACGATTACCTTCCTGGATATCTGCATGCCTCAAAGTGCATGTCTTTTATGTATCATCTGCAGTAATCCAAATCTCCACCTTTTGAACCCAAAACCTTCTTCAAACAGCTGAGTTAGGCATGAGCTTCCATCTTAACTTTGTTTAAATTCTGATTCTTGATATTGCTTTTTTTTTTTTTCTTTTTCACTTTTCCAGAGATTGCTGTGTACTCACAAAAAGACCAGTCATTGAATTTTTGCTCAGTGAAGAACAGGATTGTTACGCGACTGTGTGGTACCAGGAGTTTAGACTAACAGTAGATTGACATGCCAGGAAGAAGGCACGTGGGCTTTACGCACAGGTTTTTATAAAATACGTAAAAAATACTTTTTATTTGGTGGACTCTGGACACTTGGCCAGAGGCAGAACAAGAGTAACAGTCCGACTGATTGTTGGATTTTGCCATTGGAGTTCAATGGGGAAAGAGCACCTATTTAAGGCACATAATGAGCACAGACTATCTTTGCTCTACTGGACTAATCTCCCCAAGCAATTCCTTGTTTCTCTAATGGTTTACTCCCCAAAACTGATGCTATCTCTTCCTACCATACCTTCTGCAGACACACATACAAAGGACCTTGAAGCAATTACCATCCTTAACATCCTGGAACAATTTAAGGAGAATAAGACTTGCAAATTGAAGTAGTGGTCATTTCTATCAACTTTGATTTAGTTTAATGATTGCAAATAATAATTAGTAGTTGGTATTTGAACACATTATCATTGAAAACTCCCCAGTGATTACAGCACATCTAGGTCATTTATATGAACAGTTTCACCTATTCCAGGGCAAATGAGTAGGATTTGTTTCTGAAATCCAGGGCCTTTTATATGCCTTGAATAATCCCACTGGAAGTGATTCAGTGTCCCCTTATCACATTTCTCTTGTGTGAATTACTGTTTCACCTTTTTGCTTCTCAAGATGAAAATTCTGGCAGCACGTGTGATAGATGAATAATTTTAAACCCTAAAACTTCCTTTTTGGTTCTTCACAACATCCGTCTATTTTTAATATTTAATTAAAAGTTAGGATAAATATGCCGTTGCTGCAGTGAGCCCTGAGGAATTTAGGGTTACCACAGGAATAATAAGTGCAAAATGAACTTACGTAGTTACCAGTCATTATGAAGAAGTTCAAAGTCATTGCTACACGTTTTGAATCAAAATTTTCTCTAATATCTGTCATTTCTTTCAAGTTTGATTTTTGCTAAGCTTTATTAGCAAAAAATTTATATGACTAACTATTTTCTTAGAAAACTTCATGCAAAATCAGGATATTGAACATGGTTTCAAAATATCAAACACTGTCTTAAACTTTCTTTTTTTTTTTAATAAATAAAAAGTAGCAGCAAATCTCGAAGATAAGTTTTCCTCTGATTTAATGTTAAAATAAAAGTAATTATTTCCTTTTCATTCTTTTGATTGCTTTTTTTATTTCCCTGCAAGGCAAAATAGAAAAGCTGTGCTTTTGGGTAGGTGCAAGAAATATTTATTTTAAAATAAATAAATAGGGGTTAAAATAAGGGGTTTTTTTAAGCTTTATTTTTAAATGAAGTGTGGGTAAGTATGTGTGTGTGTGTTTGTGTGTGTAAGGGTGGAGGGTGTTGAAACAGAAAGGCAGTTAACACAAAACCAGTCGGGGTTTGTCATTGTTGGTCTTAACAATATCTTGCCCTTTGCCAACTCCGAAATCAGCATGGTTTCTCAGGACCACAGATTAAATTTCAAGGACTTTAGAACATAGGGTAAACACATTTTTTTTTCCAGTTTTATCCATATAAATCACAAATTTCCTTAACTTGCTTCCTCCTGACATGAATATTGCAGCTTCTCTCCTGATGGTGCATTTGTATGCCAGGGGTGTGATCAAATCTAGTGTTCCTGTAGCACAGCAGTGATTGAAACCCCTCAGCTGCATTCTAACCACAACAGCATAAGTAAGGAGAGTAAAGCTGGTAAATTGCATCTCCTCCAAGACATAATTCAGAAAGTGCTGATGTTCCCTCACCTGATGTTGTTCAATATCTCTGTGGTTCAGTTCACCTTTTACGAAACACAGATGAAAGTATTCCCTTGCAACAGAAAAACATTATGAGCCTATATTAATTCATAAACACAATGGGTTACATAAAGATGTTCATGAACGTATTGCAGAGAAAGTACTGTTATAAATGGCTTCAGGATAATGGGCCTTCTACCTAATGGATAAAACCATTTTCAAAACAGTTGCCAGGATTATGTTTTTCATCTTTTTGATACACATATTTTACCAGGAAAATGCATCTCTCTGGACCTTGTAAAGATCATGTATAATTCTCTTCTCCATAAGCTGATGGAAATTTTATCTGGGTCACTGCTGTCAAATACCAGTTCATATTCTATGTTTGGCTAGAGATAATTTACAGACCTGCAGCAAATTTTGTGCAGCCCAGTGGCACCATTACCTAGGCATTTGTGCATGTGTTTTTTGAAAAAGATGAAGGCTCCTAGGATGCTAGAGTCATTTGAGGTTCAAGAGAAGGAGAAGAAAAATTCTAAAAGGCTGGAGTTGTCTAAATGCAGGTTCTTTGTGCCGGGTAAGTTTGTGGTCAAGGTAAGCAAAAGAAAACAACAACAAAATCCCAAAATGTTAAGCTTAAAATTGACAGGTAAAGGTAAAATTGTATATGGAAACAATGTTAATACTTTAAATATATTCTTATGATTCTTCCTGTTGTCAAACTTTTTCAGAGGAACTAGAAAAATCTCCCTTGGTGGGATTAATTAAGGAGACATTCTTTATGTGCATACTTAGGAATCTCACTGTTTTTTTCAGGTTTGGCTCATACTGCAAGTTTATGTCAACACTGCTCAGTCAGTCATTGTGTTTGACCCAAAAAGAGTTTATGATTAGGACAAAGAACACATCCAATGAAAAGAACTGGTCCATTCAGTCTGTACAAGGCCTCATTTTGTAAAACTGAACTTGGGTGCTACTATTATTTCTTCTTGGAGTGTGTCGGTACTAAATGCAGGTAAAAGCCAGGTGTTTCATTATTTTGTACCACACTGCCACTGTAGGTTACTGGTATAGTCCATTCAAACAAATATAAATTGAAATTTACTAGTTGGTGTTTAGGAAAATCCATTTCCCGGTCAAGTTCAAAATGAGAATATAATGCCTTGTTTTTCAGGAGCTGCCTATTTCAAGGAGAGGTCATGCATGGTACTGACACAAGTAAAGTGAGAGTTAATTTCTTGTTAAAGATGTCAAACGGACAATAGCTTTAGGGCTCGATTATATCTCTGCAGAAGCAGATGAGAGTGAAGAGCAATCAGTTAAGGTTTTTTTCCTACCCAGTCTTGTTTTTTCACAGAATGTCAATGAATTCCTCTTTTTGAAGTCCTTTGGGCTCACACATGCTGTTTCTAAAACAAATAATTTGTTATTTGAAAATATAAATCTAAGGACTTTTTAAAAAATGTCTTAACACTGATTTTTTTTTCTGTGATCTGTGTTACAATTTGATCCCACAAATGTTTGTATTGGTATTCTGAAAAGATCCAGACACCACCCCATACTCTAGCTCCACACCATAAGTGACCCCTCCTGATACTTCTGTGCACAGCCTTTGCCGCCCCAAGCAGTGTCTTCTCTCACAAATAAACGGGAAGCCCAAGAGAACACAGAAGAGTATCTACATGTCTAATAAGAGCCACTGCCACCTTCACCTCTCTCTGTGCGGCTGACTGGGGGTAATATGTAAATATATCTCTCCAGAGCTGCAGGATGTCACATACTGATCACACACAAAAATCTTATACATAGTCTGAAAGAAGAGAATGTAGAGGAGATCCCACTAACAGCCTGTGTGAAAATATTACAGTGAAGACTTTTTTCTCCAAGTGCTTTGTGCAATGTTACAGTTCAACTAAAATTGAGGTTTTCAACTTTTTCCTTCAGGGATTAATTATACTGTGCTATAAGGGATGGAGGTAAGAACATTTGTCTGAATTCTCACCGTATAAACCTCAGTAGGAGCTCCATCATTGTCTTGAAGTTTTATACCTATTTCCTTGGTATATTAAGTTGACCTTGTTTATACTTGTGGTCTTTGCTTGCTCTTTCTTGTCTTGCCTCTTCAGACACCTCATCTATGCACTGCATCCCTGAGCACATGTGTGCAGAAAATGCATATTAGTGGGTCTGACAATGAAATATATCTCTTGGCATTATGTTTAGAAAATATGCAGTCATGGAGGAAGATCTTAAAGGCTAATAATTTCAAAAGTACCCAAATATCACCAATGCACAGAACATTTACAGTGGTTAAGATTCCATTAAAAAATTCCGAAGTCAATATCCTTACAGGTATTTTCGGCTTTGAACAATGGTCAAGGAATTCTGCTTATTAATGCTGATAACAATGGTCTATATTTCAACAGGTGTGAAAGGAAAAGACTTTTCTTTGGGACTGAACATGCAGCCACTATTTCTTTTGCCCCTCTTTCCCATACTGAGGACACATGCTACTCTTCCAGATTCCAATTTTATCCATCTTCAGGATTTTTCAGCATTTAGACAAAGCGCCTCTAAATTTATCTCTTTCAATGTTAAAATTTTCCAACATTTTCCATAAAGACTTCGTGTCTCCAGGTACTCCCACACTAGTCTCATGCCCTATCCAGAGCATGCAAGGACACCACCTCTGCCGAATGAGGAAACCTTCCCTTCAATTGGCTGCAAACGGTCGGTCCCTCATATTAACAGAGAAACCAGGAACTCAATCCCTCCCTCCTTTCCCCCACCTTACAACAATTGTTATATCTTAAGACTATCAGGACATGACAAAGGGGCTGAGCTCTCTATAGTGCAGCTGCAGCCACTCTGAGCTACTTTGACTCACAGGCAGAAGGTTGTCCTTGTGTTTGTTTCACTCAAGGAGAGATTTAACAAGTGTTATGCTGCTACGTCCCTAGGCAGAACCTGGTGTAAGTTTCCATTTGGCCTTTGTAACCTAGAAGTTCTTCTGTTTCTGCAGATCTTCCAGCTCTCCATCGCTACCCTACCCTTTTGTGTAAATACGTTCTAGATGACAGCGTCCTGATATACCATTTTCCAAGTCAGATTGATCCAGATATACAGTTTGCCAAAGTAAACATTAAATTTAAATCCCCTGCTCCTCTTCTTCTTCCATTAGTTGAGTCACAGTAGCATCTGCACCCCTATGAAACAGCAGAGTCAAAGCCAGCCACCTGCATCACTGCAGATACATTTACCATCTGTTTCTTATTAAAGGCTGTCAAATTTTCATCATCCAGAACTGGGACTTTGTTGCCAAAGAAGCTGTGCAGAAATGGCACTGGAAAAATAATGAATCCCAAGAAGCTAATCAGGGGAATGTGTTAGTTTTACTTCTTCTATAATTTTTATAGTTTTTGTAGACGTGCTACAATCATGAGGAGAAAAATGGCAAGAGGTGGCTTTCCCATCCTGAGACTTCTGCCTGTAATTCAAACCAGTTAATATGAACCAAAGTAGAACTGTAAAGAGGCAAACGGTTTACTAGGAGCACTTTGTATGGTAAGATAAGGTATGGTGGATGCTGCTGTGCTTAACCATTCTGTTACTTCCTGCAGGTGAGGAAAGTAGGTTTATGTAATATTGCCATGGAGCCATGGCCTTAATGACACTATCTTGTCAGATAACAAACAGATTGGTAAACCATCCTCCTGCCTCCACACAGTATAAACATTCAGAAGTGTAAAGGAGAGAGGACCCTGATAATGACCAAAGGACTGAGGGAGGGTGAACTTGACCTTGATGAGGATTTCACCTAATTTTCCTCTGAAATTCAGAAGGTTATAGTTCAAAGACTTGCTGGAAAATGAGAACAGGTCCATGACCTCTGATGAAGCTCAAAAAAGAGGGACTAATTTAGTGAGGACAGCCAAGTAGTCATCAGCTAAAGGAGACAACTGTGCAGAAACTTGCAAAAAGAGAAATGGTGTAAGACATTCAGTGACTCAAATGCGTGAGCCACAGCTACTGTTCTGTCTTGCTTTTATGTTAATCAGGATCATGTTTGGTTTAATCTGTTCCTGTTCATCCTACATCAGAAGCAGGTCCCCTCTCTGAGGAAACACTGACAGTGGGGGGGTTAGTGTAACTTGGACACTAATATTAGGAAGCTTCTAGTCATTCATTTGTGGTATTCTTTGCTAATTGCCTCTTAGAGTGAGTTCTGAGTAATTTTTAAACATGGCAATTAATGGGGATTAGAGTCTTCTAAAGAAGCAGCTTATGTTGGAACATTATACTGGGTCACCATCCTTATTACTAAACTATCATAGGGAGTAGTACATTGTACCATCATTATTTGGTTAAAAGTTGCTGTTTACCCATTAAAAAAAACCAGCTATTGCAAGTGAGCTGACAACTTGCATGAAGGGGGGATAAAACAAAAGTAAAGAAAATGGCGTCTGAAACCTGGAACACTACAGCCATATATTGTTAATACTAATACTTTGTGATCTCAGCCTGGACTTTTGAAACAGCTTAAGCCTCTCTTCGGGCTTTTGTCATACCACTCTCAGCAGGATTGTGCTCGGAAGGGAAGAAGGGTAGGGTGGATTCCTGCCTGTAAGGGACATAAAACTGCTATGCCCCATTTCAAAATGAGATTTCTGGAAGATTCTGGATGTCCTCTTCCGTCAACTTCCTAGTATGTATATTATAATGGTGCAAAGATTTTTTTAATGGAACTGATAGGTTTAGGAAAGCTTGTTTCCTTTCACATATTGCTCATATATACACATGCTCAGTTTCATGCCAGTGAATCTGTTTTTGCACAACTGAATTGGAACACCATGAAACAGCTGAGTTGTTTTTTTCCACAGAGATGTAGTCAGGAATCTGCTGAGGAAAATCTGTATCTTCTCATATCTGGGAATTTGCCATAATGCCTCAGCTAATGAAATGGACAGATTTTTCTTTGTGTGTTTGTTCTGAATCGCTTCTGTCCAAGCTGGTATTGTGTCTCCACTGTGTTCTTCAGGAGAGGTTCTCTTTCTGGCACATGTGCTGCCAGAAATATGCTGCCCACACTGGTCCTGTTTACTGCCTTGCCTGTATTCATGCCTGACTGAGGTGTGAGTGAAGTGCCTGGCTTAGGCTGCAGCAGTTCTGAGTAGTCCAGTAGAAGAGCTTTGGATGTCTAGGGGAACATTTAGGCTAAAATAACAGAGATTTTGGAAACAGCTCAGGTCATGTAACTGCTGTGTTTTGATCTCACATCTTAATTTGATCTCTTTTGGTTCAGCATGTTGTGTCTCCTGAGCCTTCAGAAGAAAAAGATCAAATTAAATGAGAAACAAGTCCAAGATGTGTTTCAGTATTTGGTGTTCTGAAGAAAAACTAGTAGCACCTTACTTAGCTAAATCCTTCTTCCAGCTCAGCTGAAGCTATGAAAGTAGAAAAACCTTTCATCAATATTGCACTAGGAGGCAATCTTTTGCTCCTGAGAGACAATCTATTCAGGTAAAGCAAAGACTCATGCAGATCATTTGTACTGAGAAGCTGAGAAGCTTTATTTCCATTTTCTTGAAAAAATATTGCTCTTGAGCCAAAATAAATTACAGAAGAAGAGATCAATGTCATCATAATCGTGAAAGTAATTTGTGGTGTTCATAACTTTTATGTAAAGAAGGATTGTTTGGTTGATTATAATAATCTTTGACCTGATGGCCACTTCCTCAAATTTTAATGTGAACATGTGTTGGATGAATAAATGCTTTGCAAAGAAGATGCCCAAAACTAAGAGCTTCCAACTAAGCCGTTCCATAGGCAGTTTTCAAAAAATTCACCCTTTATCAATTTTCACAAAGGATTGTTAACTCCGTGTTGTATATATGCTGGATTTGGGTTTTTAGTTGTTTTCCCTCCCAAAATCTGGAGGGCTTAGATTGGAAAACAGCAGTGGGAAGATGCTGTTTTTTCCCCATCTGAGCATGGGAATAAAACATGGGTTTAAAGAGAACTGAAGAACTTGTCCAGAACAGATTTGCTGGGAAACAGTGAATGGAGTAAACCATAGTTCTGGGACATGTGATTTACAAATGAGCCAAAGTCATACACACTAAAAGTTTGCAATATTTTGGCCATTTTGCATGCATTTTGATTGTGTTTGGCAAACAGGTTCTGTTTCCTGGTGGATAGCAGGTTGGTGTCCTGTGCAGAGCTTCAACTATAACCAAGCTGCAGCACTGGCCGGTTATGTGCCCTAAACCACAACTATTCCCTGCCTTATTTTCCCTGTCAGTGAAAGAATGAGGTAACAATTCTCATTTGTGAATGCTTTGAGACCTATAGTTAAAAATCACTATCTGAGTTATAGGTATGTGTTGCTGTTTGGTAGCATGAATATTTTTTAAAGCATTTGGAACAGTTGTTAATGAAATAATTTTTATTGAAACAGACTGGAGAGTTAGCACGTTAAGTAGGTTGGATGCAGGCAGGTTGGAGTCTGTGTTAGCTAGCTAGGATGAGCAGTGTGCTGCACAGCTCTGCTCTTCATCAGCCATGCTGTTGGCACTCTGCTATCTTCTGTGCAAGTACGTGACCGGGGAGAGAATAACATCAGGGAGCAGGTCTGCCATAAACCACCTGAGCAAATATACATATATATCTGTTTACTTCGGCTGGATGGGTTCTCTGACTTGCTTCACTGCACAGCCTCCCCAGCAGCTCTGCCAGCACAAGGAGGGAGGTGAGTAAAGTGGAGGGGAGGGCAAGACTCATGTCAAATAGTGGTTGCCTCTTCACTTTCTTGTTAAATTGCAGACCATGGATTACCCTGTGAGTTTGCTTTGAGGAATTTTCAGGAAAAGACTGGTCTTCTGGCTCTCCAAGATTTCCATTCAGTGAAGTGAAACCTTAAGAATCAAAGCAAAGCTCTCCTTGAGAATCCTGCAATAAACAAATGAGTGGGGACTGAGAGATGGACATGGAGCAAACAGGCTCTCTTGCTGAGGGGCTGTGCTGTATAGCATCCTCATGAGTTCAGCTGCTCCTTTTCACACTGTATATCAGTCAGGATAAAAGGTGTCTGTATTCCCTCATGTCAGGAGGTCCCCAAGAGCTGTAAAAAAGCCTTTGTATTTCTAATTTGCTGGTCCTTTAGTTAATCGGACAGATTTTGGGCTGTTGTGTTAGATACGAATGCCAAATACGGGTGCCTAGGGCTTTTGGTATCATTTCAGTATGCAAAGGTGTATACCTGTAGCTCTAGTGAACACTGAGGAACCCTTTGCAGAGCTTGTATTTTGGGCCGCAGCCGATACAGTTCATGGGACCATTCCACAACACACAGAGCTCCACTGCTCTTGCTTTTGACACAGTCGATCCTCATCTTTGAAGCTGCTCATTATGGGCAAGGAGGCTATCCCAGGATCTGACCTTCAGTGCAGCACTGCCTATTAATAACCTGCAAACAATATGAAGATTTTATTGGCTGATTTCAGTTCACTGTTCTTTTTCGATAGACTGCCCATGCCTTCACTTTAAAAGACTGCCTAAATCATGAAACACCGCTTAAATATTCTGACAAGATTTAACCTAGGTAGATCAAGTCAAATAGAGATAGCATTTTTTCCCAGTTGGTTTCTGCTCTCAACTTTCTAATTACAATAACCTTAAGCATCATATGATTTTTCATTCACATCACTTGGACGTTAAATGAACTATTAGTTAGTGTAGGATTAGAGTAACATCAAAGCCCTCATAGATTTTCAGCATTATGCAAAACCCCTCATTTTCGTTTTGACTTAGAGCACCATGAATATGATAGGTTGCATTCAATAATTATGCCAGCAATGTTCTTTCCTGTCCATGGGTGAGGCTGAATCAGCATTTCTATTATAATCCCATCATTTCAAAAGATTTTATTACTTGTCCATAAAAATGTGTTCTGGGATAGAATTTGGTATTAAACTCTCATCCTGGGATAAAGAGAAGAAAAACTATTTAAACACTTGGTGTCTGCTTCCTGCTTTTAGAGATAGTATGTGCATTTTAAAGTAGTCAGTCAGTGCCTGAAAATTCCCTACCAGTTTTGCAATTCAAAACCAGCTCCATTTCCTGCAGTGAATGTTGGCAGGTTGCTATTAGTCTGCTTGGTGGATTTGTTCATTCTCCTTCCTGAAGCAGAGAAGGGACAGAGGGTCACAGATACAAAGCACTCAAATCTCAGTGTAAACTTTGCCAGTGACCTCTGACACCAGGGCTACTGCATTGAATCCTCTGACACAGAACAGTGGTGAGATTGTAAAAAGGAATAAGTGCAAGGAGTGAGATGGGAATAAAAACAAGCCTCTGGGAAAGGTTCAATGCTTTTAAAGCAGCTACATAGATCTTGCACACTGTGTTCACTAAAAAGAAAATGGTTACAGAGGAGGACGAAGGGCTCAGGGAACTTTTCGCTTGTGAGGAATGCTCTGGTAGCTCACATTAGTAACATGTATCTTAAAAGTGGGATGAATTTTCTAGAGTGAATTGCATAGGATGGGTTGAGGTTATCATACTTGTTCATTAGAAAAAAATTGTGTTGGCAGAAGAGTAAGTTAAGAGTTGTAATTAAGGTATCCTGTGATATGCAGCATTTTATAAACCATTCCTGTAATGGGCTAGCTCTCCAAATGGCTACCAGCAGCTATAGACAGCAGGTTGTTAACAGAGAATGGCCCTGCAAATGTAAGGCTTACACCTAAAGAGTTGTGAGGTAAGTGTGGCACAGCTGACTTCTCTGGTGGCTCACCAACAGAACATGCCTTTGGGCACTATAATTTGGTTTTTCCTTCTTCCTGCAGGCACTGTGTTGTCTTTGCTCTAATTATAGAATCAGAAAATCACAGAATCATAGATGTATATATTGGCTGGGTTGGAAGGGACCTCTAAGGATCATCTATTCCAACCCCTTTGTCACAGGCAGGACATCTTCCACTAGACTCTTACTCAAAGCCCCATTCAATCTAACCATGAACACTTTCAGTGATGGAGTATCTACCACCACTCTAGGCAACATGTTCCAGTGCCTCATATCCCTCACTAAAAAAAAAAAAAAAATCATTATCATGTACAACCTAAATCGACCCTATTTCAGTTTGAAAACATTGCCCCTTATCCTGTGTTTACAGACAGTGGTAGGGCGTCTCCTTCCATCTTTCTCCTAAGTCCTCTTTAAATACTAAAAAGCTGCAACAAGGTCTTTCTGGAGTCTTCTCTTCTCCAGGCTGAACAGTCCAGGCTGAACAGTCCCAACTCTCTCAGCCTGTTTTCATAGGAGAGTTGCTCCGGTCCTGTGACCATCTTTGTGGCCTCTTCTGGACCCACTCTAACAGATTTTCCTGTGCTGGGCCCCCAGAGCTGGATGCTGGATGTGTGGGATTGAAGTCTCTGACGTAGCCTGTAGGCTTTTCCAGAGTGCAAAACAACTCTGCTGTACTTAATGTACACTAAACAAAGAACATTGGAGGTGGACTTGGTATTGTATGGTGGATTTATTTCACTGCTGGCCACATCAGGCACCTCAGAACTGGTCAATACATCAGTCTCCTCTCCAGCTAATGTAGCTAGAGGCCCAAAGAGCCATAGCTGCACAGACATGAAGTGGCTGTGTAATAGTAAGCAGCAAACCTTTGGGTGTAACGTTGAAGACAGCCTGCTGGCTGATGCTCATTGGTCTGTAGGATGATCTTCCTTTTGCCTGACCTGTGCCAATTGTTCAAAATCAAAATCTGGCTGCAATGGCCGTGTTATGCTGATTTGCTCCTTATTTAGAGACCTCCAGAGAGGAGATCGTTGGTTGAGAAAAGACATTGATCAGGGAGGATTACTGAGTGAAGAACTGTATTTAAGCTATCTCAGTTTGGGCTAAACTGCTAAGAAGTCTGTTAAGTTACTGACAGAGTCATTCTTCACAGCTGTCAGCTCTTATCCGTGTGCTAGGAGGATCATTAATATGGCTGAAAAAGAGCATCTGTCACTCTTGTGCTAACAGGGAGCATACTTCCCATAAATTCTATTTAAAGGGAGCTGGATGATGAGTGTTTAGTGTTTGCTTCAGAATGGTAAAGTTTTAAAACACTTGACTTTTGTCACTGTTGCAAGCTTTTTCAAAAAGTTGAAGTAAAAAATACCATGCATTTGTAACGAGAAAATGACATGCATTTTCTTGCTACTCAGTGTCACGATGAAGCAAAGAAATGACAAAATAATGAAAGCTAGGAAGATAAGCAAATATCTACCACATTTTAATTGCAAAGCTAATAAAATCAGTTTGGCATAAAAATCTCTTGCTGTTACATGCAGAAGCAATGTGAAATCTGGATAGAAAAAACCCAAAATTAAAAGACATGAAGTGTGTCTTCAAAAAGCTATTTTATAAACATGTAAGTTCAAACTGTTTAGTTGAATACTGCACTCCTCTGAAACTGCATATTGCTGGAAAATTGTCTGAAGAGCACCTAAGCATCCTCTGTAGCCATAATGATTTTATAAAACCGAGCTGATTTTATCAGGTTTTAGTTGATGACTTTTCCAATCCTACAGTAATGTTTCTCTAGTCCTTTTTATAATGTCATGGCTTATTTCTGAATCTGACATATATTGCAGTGGTTTGGGGTTTTTTGTTTTGTTTTGTTTTGTCGCCTTTTAATTTCTCTTGTGACCTTCAAGGTAAAGAAAAGATTTATATTTTTGTTTTGAAATTGCCAATAAAATTTTCATCCTGGACTCTGCTTCAGCTTCCTCTAAGATTGTTACTTGACATTTAGATTTAAATTTTCATGCTTCCATGCTCTTTATTTTTGCTGATTAACTCTATATTATATTTATTTCCTGGATATGTATTCTTTTTTTTTTTGTGTGGTAACTTACAAAACTCTTGAGTAGATTACCTCTGCATTACCCTAGTGGGTTTTGTATCAAAATATATTGTTAGTTAATATTCAAATAAATGAAGATTACATGGCCCAAAGTCCTGAATATAGCGCTGTGAAAACTGAGCCTGAAATAATTAATCTAAACACTAGAGGTGGAATTACAAAGCTCAAAGGAAAGTGGCTTACTTCTGGAAACATATTTTCAGAACTCTTCTTGGGCTTGGGCCGGAATAGACGCATTCTGTAAAAAATAAGTTCCCTTTTATAATTTTAAAGAGACTATTTTAGGGTGTTCTAGCTTGATAGGGCCTTATTCCAAAGCATTCTTAAGTGGCCACATAACCATACATGCACAACGAGGAACTCAGATGGAAGTCACTTCCTGGCACATTTTCTTTTCCCAGCTCTCTACGGTTTTTCCTCATTCTGATTTACTTTATGAGAGGAGTAATAAGAAGGATCTCAACTCTGTGAGAAGCAAACAAAAGCTTATTCCCAGGTGGTGGCTTTAATTTTCAAAATATGCCAGATCTGACTCCCCCTGTTTTGCACCTTGTGCCATAGCTTACACAATTAGTGAGAGACTGGAAAATGTTTCCCTTAGCTCAGTTCAAGCTCTAATTTCAACCAAAATGGTGTAAACCCCAAAGCTGTTTCATGACGGAGTTGAACTAGAGCTTCAGTAAGCACCAGGCACAGACAGGGGATGAGAGAACTGAAATGTCTTAACTGACATATCCAAAGAAATCTGCTTTTTACTACATGCCAATACTAAGTTGTGGCCCTATCTGGTGATTGTTTATTTGAGCACAGCTTTGTTGTAATTATACTGTTATCCTTCATATTCACAGCTGATGTTACTTTTAAAATTGTTTAAGAATAGGAATAAACCAAAGAGCATGGGTTTAGCAGCTTTACTCTGGTGTCTGGCAAACTCTGCTCTCACGTTCGGGGACATAACTGCTGATACCTTAATTTCTGAATAAGCGCTCCAAGGTCATATTTTATTTCATGATTTTATGAAATTCTCAGGCTTTCCAAATGTTATTTACACGTGTAAATTCACATAATAAATTTTGTTTGGCCTTGGGACACACAAAAGTGCATTTAAAAGGTGATAGATAAAGAGGGGAAAAAATAGCACTTCAAATTTTTCTTTTGATTTAAAAAGAGCAGATTTTCTAAAGATTTAAAAGCTCCAAATCCTTCCATTGTTCCCTTCTTGCCTCACTGGCAATTCAAATCTTCTTTGCTTTGAAACAATATGAATTACTAGAGAGGTAGTGAAACAGTCTTATAAAAAGGGACTATAAGGTTTAGTGATTCAAGGAACAGTTTTTTAGCATGCTCAAAACAACCCAGCTTGCAGTACATTACCCTAATCATTTGGTGGCAACAAAGCAGTCACTTTGAAAAGGAAGCGATTTGATTACACCAGCCGATTGAAATGCTTTGATACTGCTGGAGGAAATGCCACATTTCCTAATGAAGCATTAGGAAGGTAACAAGAAACATTTTTGACTAATGACAAATGTGGGAGAGGAAAACTGCTAGATTCTGAAAGTACTGGTCTTTAAGGAATAAATACTGGGTCTTAGAGGGAAAAAGTGCTAGAAGAAAAAATGTGCTTGTCACTCAAGATGACAGATAGCTGTGAAAGTACACCGAGTTACTCTATGACACAGAGGTATCAGTCCACCTCTAGACAAGCCAGATCAGGTACCAGAAACAGTCTCAAAGCTTAAAGTTGTTCTGTTGATGCTGATACAGTGTCTCAAGTTAGCTAGTATGGGTTGCCTAAGTTGATGTGGGTTAATCAGGCAGCTCTTGTAGGTGTCTCACAGAGACTGTTTTTCAGGACATGAATGTTAACAACTTCACAAGTGAATTCTAACACGGCAGCTGTAGCTCCCACCAGTTTGGGCTTAACTAGTGGTGTGGCATGTGGTGGCACTGTGCATGTCCCATCTTCCTTAGTATGAGCTGGGCTGGGTTGTATAAAAAATTAAAATCTCTACTATTCATTAAACTATCTAAATTCATTATATTACAGCCAGTCTATACAGAAACCTAAAGTGTTGAGGAAATGCTTTTGCAGAGCACAACTGTGTAACTAAACTCTTTTTTCCAGGCATCTACATCTTAGTGAACCATGATTTATTAGTGTTAAATACTTCAGAGTTCTACATTCTCCATTTATCAAATGAAGAGACGGATGCATAATCTTAAAAGCAACAATTGACATTTCACATATGGAAATTCTAACAATGACAGCTAATTAATTATAGCTCATTTAAGCTACAAAGTAAAACTGACTTCAGCTTTTGCATCCTGTTTTCCTAAAAAACAAATTTCTTTTCCCCCCGAACATGAAATGAGTGTGGGCTCTTCAGCTGGATGGGTCTTCAGATTGGGTCCTCAACATCTTTATCCGTTTTTCCAGCCGCTCCATCCATTCATTTCTGAGCCTAGGGACAGAAACACGGATCAGCTTGTCCCCATATTTTTACAGAGAATGGATTTTTGCTCTTCATCTTTTCCACTGATGATATCCTTCGATGCTTTTTCCCAACTGTCATGTAAATTTTCCTGCCCCTTTAGAGCTCTTTGCTGGATGGCGCTTCAGGACTAGCTCTTAAATCCCAACTAGGGATCACCTGAGCTTTGTGGTTCATCTCCATCTCCAGTGTGCCGTCTCTCGAGTGCCGGTGTGCCAGAGTGACTTGTCACCTTCACTGGAGATTGCCTGCTGCCACCTGCTGGGTCACATCACCCAGCACTTCCCCAGTCTCCCGCCTCCTCTGCCCTGTTCACCTTGGAGACCCCGCACATGCTGAAGCTTCTGTTAGGCCCGTAGCAGGCAGCTTTTGGTGATAGGTGGCCCTTTGTTTTCTTTTTGATAGTATCTAGGTACCACAGAAAGACTTACTCGAGTAGAAAAGGGAGTAATTTCCCAGCTGAGGAGTTGTAGCGTTGAGATTAGGTTAGTCACAAAAGGATAAAACATGCTGGAGAATTATTCCTGTGTTCCTTCATCCAGGGTTAGTAGTGTAAGGCTGTTCTTGCTCTTAATTTTCAAATATCAATGCAAAGAGAGCTATGAGGAAGGCTTTGGAAAATTGCTTTCTCACTGAATGATCTCAAGACAAAATAATAAGGTAGATACAGCTATGAATGGTGGCTGCCTTAGTCAGTGTGCTTAGACCATCTGCTTTATAATGGGTTTGCCTTACGCAAATTAAACAATCTTAAATAATTCAAACTATTTTCTTGTGAAAACAAGGCCACAGAGAAAGAATGTGGGCCAGGTACACGTCTGTGCTAGCTTTGCTCTGAACAGACAAGTCTGCAATGTTAAATACTGTAATTTCAGAAAGTTCTATGCTTTGGACTCATTTATGCAGCAAGAGTGAATTATTCTCCTATCCTTTGAAGTCATAGCTTAGACACATCAGCATTAGCATCCTAATTTGGGAAGCTTTATTATTTTTTATAAATCTAAATTACTTTAAGATTTCACTGCACGACCTAAGTATAGGTATTACTTAAAACCTGAAAAAATTACAATGCAAACTCAAGTAACCTTTCTGGATGCAGATTACCCACTTTGTCAGAGCGCTTCTTCGTTGACGTTCTTTTTCATTTTGCAGATACTGAGTTTGTTGTTCAATGGTCTTTTCCCAGAAGTTCCTCAGGTCACTGGTTTCACAACCCCGCACTTCATGACGCATATATTGGCTATTCATTTCCTCTAAAGGAAAAATTTGAAACAATCATATGACAAGTTACTGGTTCTTTGTCTGTTTTCATGGCTAAAGCACAGTCTTGACGTTTTGGATTTTCACAGCATTAGGGTCACAATGCCCTTTCTTTGGTAGGATCAGGATGACTGTGGGCATGACTCACTATTTAAGCTTTTGTTTCCTAGCTCTGACACTTGAGGATATGCTGTCTACAGTAATCTGAATTCTTACTTGTGTACCTAAAATATCTCTCACCTCCATCTGACTGTGACATTTGTGTTCACAAGCAGGATGGTACTGTTGTATTCTGCAATTTAGCAATTAGAATACTTTTTACCGTACTCACAAAGAAAAAAATATATAAAAATTGCCATATCTAATAGAATTTTTGGGTTCATTATTTTCATGTGTCTAACATGTTAAAGTGGCTATTGCTTTGATAATTTGTTTTAATAATTATAACACCTAGCTTTATTTGGAAATGGAGAAAATTTATGTGTATAAAACTAGGTACATAATTTCATAAGTTGCTGACTTGTAAAAACCACCTTGTTTACTAAATGTTTCCCCCTCTTCTTCAATTTTCAAGACAAAATTTCAAGAGAAAATTCACTGAATATACTTGTATATCTGTGACAATTCTGTACTTTCAGCTTTAGTTAATATAATCTTAAAAATAAATTCTGGAGTTAATCTTATCCTAGGGAAAGAATATTTGCCTCAGGATGACTCTTCATGGGCTAACAGCAAATTCCCTCTATGTCACATTGCAGTCAGAAAATCGTATCATTACTTTCAAAACTTCATTAAATGTGAAATTAGTATGTCCATGCTGCCTTTCAAATTGCTATGTGCTTTTGCATGAGCATGCCATTATAGTATTTTACAGAACATTTAATTTTTAACAAGTATTTAGGGCTCTCTCATGCATTGTTTGAATTCATGGAAATTATTTGTAATTTACTTTAATCAGAGCCATAGAGAGATAGTAAACAAGCCCCTCAAGGCTAGCTTGGAAAAGCTTGAAGAAACTGCTGCCATTCCCCTGCCAGGCATGGTGAGAAAACACAAAACTGGGAACTGATAATCTTTACATAATTGGCTGTTTTGTACAAAATTGACAGACACATTATTAAGACTCTATGAGCAGAGGACGAAACCAGCCCTTTTGAAGAGGTCTCATTTTTGCTAGGATTTCCCCGTAACTCCCCTGTGGTTCCCTGTAAAACCTTCATATACCAGCTCATGGCCTCCAAATGATAGAAGCACAGAACCTGAGCCCGGCTCCTGCAGAAAAGATTTACTGAGCATATTTTCCGGTCCTGAACAAATTACAGCTGGATGTATAATTGTTGACATTTTTCGGTAATGTGAATTGCAAGTATTGCTGAGCACCCCCAGCTGTGCTAGGGGATAACCAATTGCAGGTCAAAAGGTTCACTTAATACAAGTGTATGTTTTCATAAAATGTATGTATTCTATAAATATCCACATATATATCAATGCCAACTGAAATATTTCTTCCCAGGTGGCAGTTACTACCCTTTTAAACTTTTTGTGTACTAGGACTAATCTTCAAAGGTATGAAAAAGATATGGTAAAAGCCATCTAAGTAAAACTAATGGGCTTTCCACCCTAGGACTTAATCTCTAAGAATAACTCTTTCTGGATTGCAGGAAGAAAAATTCCCCTATATACCTGGGGCTCCAATATAAACTGCCAGGAAATAATGTCTTCTAGTTTCTTTATCAGAAGAGATAGTGAAGCATAATAGCTCCATCCTTATGAATTATTATGAATTCCTGTCCATTATACTGTGGATGCATCTTATATATATATATATATGAGGGTAAATATCACTCCTGAATAAGGCAAAATTATGGAACTCATTGCTACAAGGTGTAATTGAGCCCAAGTGTATACTTTCAGAATACACATATCCTTTACTGGTTTTTAATGTTCTGCCTCCTGATTTGATTGTATATGTACTTGATACTGGCTTTAATGCATTTTATAGATATGTCTTTCCAACACCTACCCCCACAGCAAAAGAATCAGAAGAAAAAATTTTAAAGCCAATAAAAGAGATATTCAGAAGTAGTTTCCACTGCTATTCACCTTAAATCTGGTGCTGGCAGTACTTAGAAGAATGTTAGAACCTTGTTGAGACCATAAAATGTGTATAGTATTACCTGTTACAGGTTTGGGGGGGGAGGGTGTCTTATTTTTTTTACAGGGGGGGTGAGGTGGGGCAGAGAGAGAAATTGGTGTTTGTCTATCATCTGCGGTATTTTCTTTGTGTGTGCCTGATCAGGCTTGTGTGACATTAAGAGCAGTGTCTGAGTCATTCTTCTTTCCTAACCTTTTATATTGTGTTAACATATGGGTATCCTGGTGCTGAATTTTCTGTTCCTCAGTTCGTAATATTCTTTTTTTGTTTTCATTTCCCCTAATGCTGGAGAACACTCAAACTAGGTACAAATAGGTATCAAAGTTACTGAACACAGAATTTCTGCATCATTACTGATCCTTGATAAATACAATATGTAAATAAACCAGCATTTGCTTCTCTGAACTGTAGAATCACCTTATTACCTTATATTTTGAATTATCTATTTGAGCTCATTCACATGGTGATTGTAGGAACTGCACAATACCTCCACTGAAATAACTCACCTAGTTTCTTTTGCCTTTCTGAATCCTGTGCATAGATATTCAAATTCACTTCTGTCTGGCCATCCATTTCATAAACCATGAACCTTCAGTGCGTGTGAGCAGTCAGGGATATCAGACTTAGTCTATCGCTATTTCCCTAGCTCTCATGTTTTTCTCTCCTACTTCAGGCTTTTTCAAGGAGTGTAACAGGACTTAAGCCTGTATCATGACTTTGCAGCAGCAGTTATCACCTGAAAACAGTTTGTTTTCATGCCTTGAAGCTTCATTCAAAGTAGTTAGGATAAGGGGCCTCATTTAACGGGGAAAGAGAAGAATGGAAAAGATTTCATGGAAGCAGCCTCCAAAGCAGCCTGAACAAACAATCTCACTATAAAGCAACAGGTGGGCAGAAATATACTATTAAAGCACACAGGCAGTTGTGATTCACTTTTCTAGATCTTACGGTTAGTTCTGACTTAAACTGCCCTGCCTCAGCTAGGACTAAATGAAGCTTTTCTTAAGCCTCTAGTGACAATCCTTCAAGAGAACCATAATGAGAGGCTCTTTCTGGTAATCTTCTCTGACAGAGCCCTGGTTGCAAGCCAATGAACAACTGGAGGTGCTCTCAAATGAAAGGAATAGCACAATAAACTCTAGGAATGCTTTATCCAACACATGATAAATATGAGTGCATATTTTTAGATTTAATAATTTTAGAGCAGGTTGGTATTATCTAGCCTCAATTTGCTAAAGGAGGTCTTACAAAGTTAGGGAAGCTGTGACACTAACACTATTAGCTGGAACTCAAAAATTATGTTGGTAGAACAAAAGAGGAATGTAAGATCAATTTGATGTGACATCTCAACTTCTTTGTAAAAAAAAAAATCAATAGTTTGAGGTTGAAACTCACTCTTTCTATGAGAAAACATTACCACCACCAGAAACACTTTTTCATGGAGAGAATTGGGAGTCAAAGGTTTCTCAGCTAGAAGAAAGGCTGTGAAAGAAAGCGTGGATTTTCTTCCTGTATTAGAACACATTGTTATATGAAATGTATTTTTAAAATTTACAAAGCATCTAATGAGTCAGGAGAGCTGTTTTTCCTCCTTCTTGTGTTTCTTACAAAGCACAGTCAGTCAGAATTTTCAGGGTGTTATGCATTTCCCTGGAAATAATACAGTATTTTATTATTCTGACTTTTCTTGGACTGTGCTTTGTGACTATGATTATTATATATACATTGAATAATAAAAATTGAATGATATATATTATAGGAGAAAATACTATCTATGCTGAGGGTACTGTTTGATGTAAAAACAATCAGAAATTTGTTTTGATTTTGGAAGCTAGGACTAGTGATCATATTCCTGATTTCCCTCTTTTTCCTTGCATCTAAGATATGTCATTTATCTACGCTTCTGCAGCCGGCAGTAATTCACATCCCAAAGGGCTGACTGATGGCTCCTTTGAGATCCTGCCTGGGGAATCATGCCAGTTTCAAGTCTAACTTAGGTCTCCAGACTCTGGTTAAAACTCTTCAGAGGTAGAAGAAAGCAGTTTAAGTTTAATCCCCTGTACCCTTTGGTTTGTGTAGCAGATTGCACAGTGCAGTTTATCTCGTGAGCAGGCTGAGATAAACTGCTCATCAGTGATAAACTTCAGTGCCCTGAAGCCACTCAAGAGCAACTTGGGGGAGAGGTTTCTCACAGCTTGCTCTCACAGCTTCTTCTTCCTTGCTGCCTTGTTTGCGAGCAGTTATGGGAGGAGATGATCTGGAGCCCTGGCCTGAGGATGGGGAAGGCTGCTATGGTCTTCTGGTGCACACAAGTCCCTAACTGTCCTGGTCTCTTCCAAAAATCCATTAGTGTATCTCATCAGTGTAGATGTGTGACTTTCCATGTATACTGTACGGTTTTATTTTCATTTTCAGTTCGGCATTGCAGACTACCAATCTATGCTTTTCCTTTGTAAACAGTATTGCCTCAAGTCTGCTATGAAATGAGGGAATTCTAGGCAAGTGGTTTATTCTGCCACCGGTATTTCCTAGCTTGTCAGAATTCAAAGTACATGCTCTTGCCAGAATGCGTGTTCAGTCAGGAGGTTTTTCTCTGGGTATAAATTTCAATCAATTTAATTGGACTTCTCCATGTTTAGGGAATTTCCTTTGTATGAAAATGACAACTATACTGACACATGACTGAGTAATACTAGTAGGAGTTGCAGGTGTGCATCTAGCAAATTATTTCTAACAGGCAGGTTAGACAGTTTCAATATTTGAAAATGTTTTCAAATGAAAACTCTTGAAAATGTTTTCACTCAAGCACTACGTAACAGTCTCTATTCAACCGTTATCCTTTTTACTAATTCCCACAATCCTTTATTGCTTTTCTGTGAAAACTGACGGATCTGAGCCTGTTTTTTCTATAAATAATAGTTATTCTTCAAATGTTTTGTACTGGTAGAAAATTTGGACCTCTGCTCCTATGATACCTTTATGACAAACAAACATATTAAGAGGAGGCTTGTGGTAGCTACATGGGTTTTGCATCTTATACTGCTACAGTGTCAATATCAATGCCTTTGACTGCCATGTACTGTGTTTTATTCTGTCCTTCTCATCTGATGGGCTTCAGTTCTTTTCATCTGCTTTCAGTTTTCTCTGGATATCAGACACCTGAACAATGGAATTATCAAAGTGGAAGGAAGTGATTCTCTGCCTTGCTTTTCTGTACTGGAGGGCTCAGCAGTCCTCCAGCTGAAGATTAAAATTCTTAAAACCTTTTGAACAAAACACTTGAGGAATCAATACTTCAATTTTCCTCCAGGTAATCCATTCATTTGTTACTATCCTAGTTCTGCTCCCATGCCTGGTTTTTTATATTTTGCAACTTGCTGTCTTCCATTCTGCACTCTCTTCTCCCTCGGCCTGCAGCCTAGGCCTTCCATGAAAGGTCCCTTTTGTTTTTCCCTTCTCCGCCATCATTTCTGTTGAGTTTCTTCTCCTGTCCTCTTCACCTCCAGCCTAACCTGACTGATTTGGACCTGTGCTTTCAAACACCTTTCTGTCTGGTTTCCCCAGCTCTGTTTTCCCGTTTAGAAAATCTCTTTGCACTTTTTACTGGAGCTGCATTTGATAAGAGTGATAGAATAAGTTGAGTTGCAAGGGACCCACAAGGATCGTTGAGTCCAACTCCCAACCCAGCCCGGCACCATTCCCAAGTGTCACACTATGTGCCCGAGAGCATTGTCCAAATGCTCTTGAACTCTGTCCGACTGGTGCTGTGACCACTTCCCTGGGGAGCCTGTTCCAGTCCAAAGACCCTCTGTGTGAAGAACCTTTTCCTGATATCCAATTTAAACCTCCCCTGACACAGCTTCATACCATTTCCTTGTATCCAGTCACTGGTCACAAGAGTGAAGAGATCAGTATCTGTCCCTTGTCTTCCCCTCATGAGGAAGCTGGAGACTGCATGGGTTCTGTTCTCAGTCTCCTCTTTTCCAGGTGACCTCAACTGCTCCTCATAAGGTTTCTCCTTCAGACCCTTCACCATCCTTGTTGCCCTCCTTTGGATGCTCCTTAATAGCTTAATGTCTTTTTTACATTGTGGTGCTCAAAACTTCAGTTATGGAGCTATCACTAAACTATCCCTGGATAATCTTGTTTTCATGCCTCTGCTACCCAGGTTTTCCCACTCTCGGTGGTGGCTGCCTGCATTCCCACACATCCTGCCACCGGCACACACAAACAGAACTGTGGTGGAAGTTGCACTGAGGTGAGCATTAAGCAAACAGGTGTTCATAAGTGATATGCAATACAGAATGTCCAAATGCCTTTCCTGAGCTTTCCATATACATCTCTGACTTTTACTGGCTTTTAATTTTCAGTATCTAAGGTGTATTTAAAGTGACTGTAGCGTGCTCACGAGATCAAATATTTTTTCTGATCATTAGACTTTCCCCGCTGCTGGATACATTTGAAGCCTGCTCCTATGAACTACTGAATTCTTAAGATCAAGTATATAGAATAAATTAATATTTATTAGTCAAGGATCTTGAATGCACTTTGCTTTGTTGTTTGATTTTTGAGTACAGGAAGACTCGATGGTCTAGGATCAAAGAAGATAAATTTTGCCCAGGGCTCATGTTCTTTATTAGATCATTCAGTTCAGAGAAAACATGCAAGAAAAACCTATCCTGATTCATGCGAAGGTGTCTACCATTGAATTAAAATGCCTCTCGGCAGCAGATCATTGTTAAAAACCTTTGAGAGATGAGTGTGTGTGTGTGTGTGTGTGTGTGTGTGTAACCTTGGCTACCATTTAGCCCAGTTGAGAATGTACATCCATATCTCTTGGTGTTTTATTCAGGATTGTGACATGGAAATTATCCCTAAATATTTTTTCTGTGTCAGTGCTACTCAGCTTCCTTAGAATTCCGCTAAACTGGGCACTCTTCCCTGGCGTTTTCCTCACACTCTCATCTTTCCTAGAATATACTTTTGTGAGAATTAAAGTTAGCGAGCAAATGCATTTCTTGTTGACATTATTAGGGAAAACTCACTACAAAAAACAAATACTTCCTTACCTTTGGAGCAGGACTCTTCTTGCAAATAAATTCTCTGTGTGACACAAACAAACAAGGAATATTACCACTGCAGCCGTGGCTTCTCCAGTGTCACAGGGCAGTAATGAAATGCATCCCTCGGTACTTTTTATTTGAAGTGAGGGTAACATAAATCCTTCATCATATCAAGGCTATTTTGAACAGAACCAGCAGCGAGATAAGATCATTTAATGAACTTTGCAGCCCCCTGCCTGAGATGGCTGTGAAACACAGGCCCCCTTGAGAGCATGCATCCCTCCCACACTGGCAGATACCTCAAAGAGCATGACTTGGCAAGTGATGAGAATTTTCTTTAAAATGCCTGCTAATGTTATCCATTTTAATAATCCTCCTATGAAGCTTGAAAAATTCCACACTACTGTCTTAGCTGTAATGGAGGCTGAAATGCTCTGACAAACCACACTTGGTTTTGCATTACAGGGTTACTTACAGAAGTATGCAGTACTTTGGAGTTGTTAATCTAAGGATGTGTGCTTGATTATAACCTATCACAAAATCTGTTCTCTTCCAGGCGATTGTTAGAGGAATTGTCTGTATGGTTAACATTAGTTGATGGAATGCATTAAAGCAGCACTAGTTTTACCGTTCTGAGTTGTTATAACTCTTTTACAGATGAATGCTTATATCATTACATTTCATTTTCTGAGAAAAATGTTTTGTAGGTTTGGCTGATAACAGATGTGTGCACTTATCTCAGTTTTCATTAAATCCATCTACGTTGCTAATATACCATATGTGACTGCTGGCTTAAGTAGTTCTTATACAACTGAGGATTATTTTAACCTTCCTTTGTTGCAATTTTTCAAACCCCAAGTAGCAGAAGCAGCAGCCATTAGATGGATGCTTTCTGTAGTTCATATTTACTGGTTTGTTTTTTTTTCCAGTTTCCTTTACAGCAGGAAAACACTGTGCAAAACCTAGGAGCTGCAGCCTTTCTCTGTAAAGGAAAATTCCAGCTATTTCTGAAACCTGGTCAACCCATTTTGATTTGACGAGACAGTACTTATTAACTCCTTAGAAACAGTACCTATTAACTTTCCCCAGTGTGTCATTCCACCTCATATCATATGAGAACACAGAAATCAACTCTTCCCTCCGCACGTATGATAACAATAGTAATGTGGTCTCAGAGCTTTAGGACCATTATACATACGTGGCATTGAGAAAAGAAAACAACATGTCATAGGTTAAGTTGATTGCTCTGTTTTTAGAAAACCAGCTCAGATTCTGGCTGGCTTTAGAAGTCATGAACAAATAAAATCTGCTGGGTGAATATTAAAATAATAAGGTATTATAAAAAGAAGTTTAATCCCAGGCTTGATACAGCAGTGGTGCTAACCACCGTGGTGCTGCAGAGCAACAGAACTGCTTCCTTGCTGTTTGACTCAGAGCTTGAGTAACATTCCCTTCTTACTAAACACATTGAGCTAAATTTGCAATGAATTTGAGGGTTTGTTTTGTTTTCAATGTTACAGTGTAGGCAATACCTTCCATAAACTTTTGCAAAGACTGAATTTCAGGAGGGAATATCAGTGTCGAGGCTTCATCACACCAGAATATGTGTTTCTGGTCAGATATTCTCTAGATGCATTGACATTTGTGCTGTTTAGATGCCCTGTGTAAAGGACAGCCAATATGCGATAAGACATTGCACACGTTTTGGTCATCTGCCACAGATTAGGTACATTGTTTATTGTACTTGCTGACTGTATTTACAATGAACATTTCATCTATGCATTCACAGTGACCTCTTGTGCAAGACAAATGGTGCATCCAGAAATCCTGGGCAGAGCTAGTACTCTGCTGGGCTACCCATATCTGAAAAAAAGGTCAGGTGACAGGTGACTGGAAAGATATAGTTCACTCTCAAAAGCAAGGCAGCTGTCAACCAAGCTTTTATATACAGCCTGAAAACTATTTAGGCTGTTTGTGCACCTCAACCCTTGTTTACTTCATAAGCAAATCTCAGAGCTGCTTACCAGAAACTGGTTGTATAACAGCTCTCATCTCTAGTTTGCAACGCTGTTCTTGTAAACACCTGCGTAATGTCATTAGCAGAGACCACAGAAGAATCTGCAGAATAATTGATGGAATGTAAACCTTTGGGAGGCCTGAGGTATTACTTATCTGCAGGAATCAAATTCTGTCTTGGTGTTCTGGCTGTGTGCTGTTCACATGTGGGAGAGTTGGAAATAAAAGTAGCAGTCAGCCCTTACTCTAGCACAAGTAATCCTGGTACATTTAGTCTGTATTTTGTCAGCCTGGCCCCTTCACTCTGTGGCTATTCTTAGACCCAATGCTAAAGTAGAGGAGGTGAAATGAGAGACATTTCACAGAATCTTGCCAATTAAGTAAACATCTTATGCTTCTTTTCTCTTTGATTCTAGAGAAAATAAAATCCAGACAGGTAAGTTTTTTAAGCAGGTACTGTACCATGTTGTTGTTGGTATTCCCAGTGCTCCTGGTATTCACATCCTTCTTGCTCTGGACGGATGCAATGGCAGTTAGAAAGTAATGAAGAGGGATTTCTGTCACTACTGGACTATGTCATCATTGGACCAGGGGTGGTACTGGTCACAGCAGTTTTAGCAGCCCTCTCCAAACTTCACAAATTCAAGAATGGATTACTTAGATAGAAAGTAAGAGTCTGATCAGGTTAAGTGTCTATCTGTAGTGGTTAGACCCTGTATGGATTCCAGAAATTCCCATCAAAGCCTCTCTATCACTCTCCTTTACAAAAGGACAGGGGAGACAAAACATAATGAAGGTTCATGAGCTAAGGACTGGGAGAGATCACTAACCAATAGCATCACAGGTAAAACAGACTCAAACTGGGGATATTAATTGAATTTATTACCCACAAAATCAGAGCAGGATAATGAGAGTAAACTAATCTTAAAAGCATATTTCCCCTACTGCTCCCTTCTTCATGAGCTCTATCTCCTCCCTCCAGCAGCATGGGGAGATGGGGAATGGGGGTTACAGTCAGTTCATCACACGTTCCTGCTGCTGTTCAGGGAGAGAAGTTGTTCCCCTGCTGCAGTGTGGGGTCCCTCCCACAGGAGACAATTCTCCACGAACTTCTCTGATGTGAGTACATCCCATGGACAATAGTCCTCTACAAACTGCTCCAATGTGGATCACAGGCTGCAGTCCTTCAAGGACCGGCCACAGGGTCACAGGTCCTGCCAGAAAACCTGCTCCAGTCTGGGCTGCCCTCTCCACAGGTCTGCCAAGAGCCTGCTCCAGCAAGGCCCTCCTGTGGGTTTATAGCCTCCTCTCAGGCATCCACCCCACCTGATATGGGTCTCCTCCACAGGCTGCAGATGGATCTCTGCATCCCCATGGACCTCCAGAGGCTGCAGTGGCACAGCTGCTTCACCAGGGGCTGCACCGGGGGCTGCAGGGGAATCTCAGCTCTGGCACCTGGAGCACCTCCTGCCCCTCCTTATCCACTGACCTTGGGGTCTGCAGGGCTGTTCCTCTCACATATTCTCCCTCTGCTCTTCTCTGGCCACAATTACACCTGCACAATAAGTTTTTTACCTTGAATATATTATCTCAGAGGTGTTACCTCCATTTCTAATTGGCTCAGCCTTGGCCGGTGGCACATTCATCTTCAAAGTTGCCAGAGATTGGCTCTTCTGGTCATAGAACTTCTCATAGAAGCCACCCCTGTATCCCTCCCTTCTACCAAAACCTGGCCACACAAATCCAACACAGTACCTTCCCAAGAAAGCTGATTGTTAACTGGTTTTCATGCTTTTGTAAAAATTTGCATTGTGATGTTTTTAAAACCTGTCTTGGAAAACCACCAGTAATCCTTTAGTAGGCTTAGTACTCCAGAGTGAAAGAGTAGGCAGGATGTTCCTTGATGGACTGTCCTGCAGCCAATACCATGCCGGGGGCACAGTGTTTCCCTGTCCCCCATTGCACACGAACTGATTTGAACCCTGCTATGTTGTGTTGGCATCTCTGAGAGTACATCTGGAGAAAGCACACCTGCTTAAAAGTTTTTAGCCCTGCCTGCTGGATATGACACTGAATGTTGGACTAAAGTATATGAAAATATTGTCATGACTGGATAACTGAAAGGGTTACTTAATTTCACTGGGGTTTATAAACTCACTTTTCCTTTCTTGGGCCAAGCTTTGGACTGGGCAGTGGGGACTTGTTTACATAACACCAAAAAATCAGAATTAAGTAGGAGGGGGAATTCCCCTTTGCATACAAGAATACCTTTTATCTAAACTGGATTTTCCCTCTGAGTGCATTCTCAATGATACGTACATCACATCATCCATGCCTATGACACACAATTGTTTTCTTTATAAATACCTCTTACAGGATAATCTCAAGGTTGGTAAAGTAGCAGATTGAAAAGCTTACACATTTTATTAGCTGAATGAAACTTCTTATTGGCACCAGTTACGTGACACTTAAAACATTTATAGAGGCTGCTTAGTGTTTATTGTAATCGTGATATTGTCTTTGTACAATCAGAAAAATTAGATATGTAAGATCCACTAGTAGCTTTTCCTAATTTTCTTGTTAGTTGCCTGCCTGCAGCTTTTCCATGATCTATTTTTTCCAGGACTGTAAAGTTTTCAAGCAGTTTAAATTGCATCAAGCTGAAATTTGCACACTGGAGCTGCTAGATACACAGATGTTTCCCCATGGAAGGGTAATTAGCCTGGCTCTGTGCACTGCAGGGGAGAATTTTGCTGCAAAGGAAGGAAAAGGCTGCTGGTGTCACCTGCTCTGTCCTAGCATTTCTATGTGTTTGACACTTCTTTCCAGTCCAAATGTACTTCTATAGTAACCTGTCCGGAAAGGCTTCTATGATGTGTTGAATTTGCCTGCAATTTTAACATGGGTGTTTTTCCATCTGACACTGGAGTTAGGAACAAAATTGATCTAGACACCCTCAGGCATCAGTTTAATGAGTGTAGGAAAGAGGTTTTTGATCCTCTGTTAAAATCAGCCAACGCAGATCCTGCTCCAGTGTACATACTGTTTGAGCTGGGGTTGGAATGTAAAAGTCATGGAAGAAACAGTGTCCCAGTGGAGTAATTCAGCATCTTACGGGTTTGTTTACAGCATTATAGTTCATATATAGCCAAAGTTTAGGTGCTTCAGTTAGAAAAAGTTAAATGGATTGAACTGGAGCTTTTTGAGACGTCAAACTTGCTGCTAAAAGGTTAACAAAGGTTCACAGGGGCTTTGTTATTGGTATGAATTTCCATGGGATATGTCAGATACTTTGATGGTAGGGAAACAGAAATTTAGGGCAGCATGACTTTTTGTCTTCTTTTAATATCCCATAGATCTTAAGCGTTTGAGCCTTCTGTACCTCTCATAGAGGCAAATGCTACTTCATTGTTTTCTCTATGGAAGCTCAAATCGTCTTTGGATGAGTTTGAACTCTTTTACTTGGGAAGAAAGTAAGAGAAGAAGAAGGATGATAAAGGTTTTTAAAAGTGATTTTCATGGTCATGGATAAATCTGTGGTTGCAGTTTCTTTGTGAATATCTCAAGGATAGTGTAGCTGTACCCCTGCTGTGCACCTGCTGAAACCCAGTTTTAACTTAACTCAAACTCTACTTAGAACCAAGCATAGGTGTACTCAGATGTACCAACTTTTCTTCTACCAATGTATCAGAGGGAAAGGAGCTGCATCTCAGGGCTTTACCATGTCAATTAACTGAGATGATAAGCAGACCACCTTTTGCTGCTTCTTGGCTCCTGTTAAGACTGTATCCACATTAAAAAAACGGACCAGACTTTATTCTGGCTGGCCTGAGAGTTTGAACACTAATGTGAGATCTGAGGGCCCATTCTGCCTTTTGTGTGCTTCAGAAAGAAATCTGATTTAACTCTTGCACTCAATCCAGATATGAAAGTTTGTCATCAACATGTTTCTTGTAAACACTGAGACCCCAAATGACCATTAGCTCCCAGAACCTGTCATTATAAAAGTCTCCTGCTCATACAGTCCTCAATGAGCAAAGATTGCTGGCAAGATTACGAAGGTACCACGTATATGTTAAGTAAAACCTAAGTCGTGGCAGATTAAGATCATTTAACTACACGAGATCAAGGAGAGGCCTGGGCCATTACACAGTAGCAGATTTTGGCAACCCCAGCACTGCAAACGTTCTGATTGTTTAGTTGCCAAGACCTGCTATGTGACCAATTTGGACACACAGATCTGTCATCTGTGAAACAGCCAAACTTTAAGAAGGGATGAAAGCCAATAGAAATTTCGGGGTTTTTTTTGTTTCTTTTCCTTTGCATTAATGTATATAGCTAATGAAAACTAGATTAGATGATAAATAGTTTTAAGTGTGACTGCTATGGCAAATTAGACCAAATCCTAAGTATGGATTTAAATGCTTGATATTTTGCATCAGAAATTGAATCTTTTGTTCATAGTTGTTGAAAGAGGACCACAGCAATTTTAAATGCAACAAAAAAAGGAAATGACATGTTGCATCAGCTATGAACATTTTTCTGAACGTGAACAGAATAAATTCTTTCCTTGTCTGTTGAATACACATATATTGATGATAAAATTTTAAAATGTTTAGTGTGTCAGACATATCAATCAAATTAATGTAAGGAGCTATTATATCATTAGGGACTACTAAAAGAACCTTCACAGAATATATTTTATGAAGTTTTTAACGCGAAGACAAAATTTCTTCAGTATAAGTTTGACCTATACTAAATTTGTTTTAGAATTGGTTTACGCAGAAATAATGTTTCTTTCCAGGAATCGAGTACAAGAATGAATATGTTCAGAAAATTCTTCAGAGCCATGTAAGTGTGTAGGTGTGTCTGAAAGCACATCCTCATACTTAGCTCTGCTCCTTTGACTATCATCTTGTCTTCCTTTCCCTTCGCATCTTGTCTTCCTTCTCCACAGAAGTGTTAGTGGAGAGTCAGGGATGGTGGTCACTAAATGTCCTGTTCCTGGCCTGTGATCGTGTCCCTCTTGTGTCAGCTGCTACTCTGCAGCTGAGCACCTTGCTGTCTGCATGGTGTAGATTAATGGATCTTGATGGATGAAGCACACAGATATGAGGGAAAGCTGCCAGGAGGTGGCCCAAGAATGGCTTTGACAGAAGAGACCAGCTTGTCTTTTATTATTCCACCTACAAGTCCGGATGGATCCAACTCTGACAGGACTGGCATGACCGGCGAATGGGTAACAATGGATGAGGAGGCAGCTGAGGTACTCAACAACTTTTTTGCCTCAGTTTTCAATGGCCATCTCTCTTCCCATACCTCTGCCACAAGTGGACTTCAAGACAGGGACTGCGGGAGCAAAGTCCTTCTCAGTGTAAGTAAGGCTCACGTTCATGACCACCTGAGGAACCTGAACATACATTAGTTTTTTGGGACCTGAAACGATGTATCCCAGAGTCCTGAGGAAACTGGCTGAGGTAGCCACCAAGCCACTCTCTATGATATTTGAAAAGCTGTGGCAGTCTGGTGTATTTCCACGTAACTGGAAGAAGTGAAATAATGCACCCATCTTTAAAACAGGTAGAAAGGAAGATCCTGGGAACTACTGACCTGTCAGCATCATCTCTGTGTGGGAAGACCATGGAAAAGATCCTCCTAGAAGCTGTGCTTAGGTGCATGGAGAATGGGGAGGTGACTCAAGGTAACCAGCATGACTTCACAAAGGGCAAGTCCTTCCTGACTGACCCAGTGGCCTTTTGTGATGGAGTGACTCCATCAGTGGACAAGGGAAGAGTCATGGATGTCATCTGCCTTAATGTCTTTTTAGTAGGACCTGTTGTGGTAGAGCAAGGGGTAGTGGTTTTTAAACAGAAAAAGAGTATATTCAAACTAAATACAAGGAAGAATTTTTTTATGATGAGGCTAGCGAGACACTGGAACTGATTTCCCAGGTACATGGTAGATGGCCTATCCCTGGAAACATTCAAGGTCAGACTGGACAGGACTCTGAGCAATCTGATCTAGTGAAAGGTGTCATTGTTTATGGCGGGGGCATAGGATTAGATGGCTTTGAAGATCCCTTCCAACACAAAGTATTCTAAGAGTCTATGATTCCATCCGACAACAGAGGATAAGGACAACCTTCTTCTGCTAGGTTTGCAGAAGAATTAATAACTTCATTAAATGAACCAGCAAAATTAGGAACTTCTAAATATTTATAGGCTATTTATGTCTGAAATACAACCTATAATCAGCAGGAGGAAATATACTTTTTGCTTTCCACCTGTGTTTAGAAAATTTTTGTCTTGAAGGGAAGATTTTTCTTGTCAGTATTTGTGTCACTGTCACTTCTGATCAGGACAGCAGAGTACCCACAGGGCTTCACCACTCAGCAAATATGTTTGCTGTACTACTTCATGTTCAAAGCAAGTTTTTTTTTTTCTTCTTTTTTCTCTCTCTCTCCAGTCCTTCCTATAGACTAACCGCCCAATGTTTCTAGCCATTATGTTGTACATATACATAAAAATTTACGATATCAATCTCTTCTGGGAAACTACCTATTTTAATGGGGTGAGAGAACCTGACCCTGTTGGGCTGTATTATGTATCATTTGCTTTCCGACTGTGAATACCATTAATGCTGTACATTTGCTGTACTTGCTGCACATGTCTTTCAAGTAGATGTCAGGCATCTGAGTCAGTCTCTGACTTTCTTGTCAGAGAGCTGCCTCATGGATGAAGGCATTGGGTGATTGTAGAAGTTCCTAGTGGAAGTGCATTAACTTGGGTGCTTCAGACTAGTAGGGTGAAGACAAGAGAATATAGAAATCTCTGAGAAGTCTTTAAGTGGATTGTTCTCCTGTTGCATCTACACTTTTTTCAAGTTGTGCCACAAATCATGTAGATATTCTTGGGACCTTGGGATCAGCAACCAGAACACACTTTGGTGAGTCATGAGTGCTTAGCAGCTCTGAAAATGAAAAGCCATATGGACCAAGGAGACTGTTGATGCAGAGAGTGCAAAAAAATCCCTCTTACGTGCTGGTGTTAAGGTAACTATGTAAATCAATGGCCCTATAAAAGAAATAGGCCTGAAATAGTAACCTCCTTCAATATAAAGTAAGCCCCATGAAATCAGTACCAATGGTTCCTCTGATCCTGGCAAGAAGGCTGCCAGTGCCAAGAGTGCAGCTTGAATCCCTTGTTACTCCCCCATTTGACTTCATACTCACAATTTTGTGTAGGCAGTTGAGAGACATATGTCATTCTCATCACAAAATAAGATCTTGTTTATGTTCGTCCTCTGTAGGTGTTTTTCAATAGTCCTACCCCTATTTAGAGACTAAATTTAAAAAAATGTTTTAAGGGAGCTCACTATTTATTTTCAAAGACATTGAGCCTTCTTGGGAAATTCGATTGGCAGCACCTGTTCTTTAAGATGGTGAGCTCCTATTACATTCCTGCAAAGTGACTATGCTTGTGTGACCACTTTCTCCTTTTCTGCCATGGTTTTGACATTTTTGGAGTTACCTACCAACATCTGTGTGAGCCTGTGTCCTTGAGCAGTTCCTCTAACTATCTGTACCAGGTGATTGCATGGACCAAGGCAAAAAACCACAAAGAAATATAGAATGTGCGAGCCTAACACACATTAATGACTCCTTCTTCAACCAACACAGGCCCTATACCCTGTGACTTCATGTCTGTACCCATAATATCTTCCCGTGTGCTTTGTACATATCTCAGCATTTTTAAGCCTCACTAAACAAGAAGAAGGGACACTTCAGGATTTCACCACATACCATATGTACCATGTACATATGAAGAAACTGGCCTCTCCTTTCCAGATTTATCTTTGGAGTGAATTTCCAGGCTTGTAGTCACCACAACTGTGTATGCAGGGAGAAATTTGGGGTGATTTTTTAACCACGTTACTCAAAAATGGTTAAAAACCATATTAGTTGTAGATTCTGGGTTGTTATTCCTTCCTGAAACACAAATGCTGGTGGAGAATAAAAAAGGGACAAAAGAAGTGTCCTGCAAGCCAGTCTATGGAGAAGCATACACCCTTCAATCAAAATGAAATCATATCCACTACCTATAAAATCATCTGTTGCAATTTTCAGCCATAACTGAAAAATCCCTTCCTGTCATGTTACATTTCTGTTGGTTGGATTAAGGATGGGGAGTAGCAGGCTTAGAAGTATGTTACGGCTCCTTCATTTTTTCTTTCCTAAACTGCCTCTTAAACCTGACCTTAAAAGAAGAGCTACTAAAATTTCTTGTTTAATCACCTCTTAGAGCTGGCTCTTTGGCTCTTAGAGCTGATATTTGCCTACGTTATCTTCAGGCTGTTCCTGAAAGTCGGGTCCCTTGGCTCTTCTTGGTGCCTTTTCTTTTTAGAAGGAGTAGAAATCAGATTTTGGATCTTTTGAGTTTAATCTGAATTTGTAGGAGAGGGCAGACTCTGTGGGAGATGATCCTTCACAGATCTGTGAGCATGTTGGCTCCATGTGACAGCTGGAAGCATTTTGGGCAGAAAATACTTTTACATATCAAAATTGAAGATAAGTTGTCTATGCTATTTGGAAATGAATGGGTAGCACTTGTGGGATGTATGTGGGTTTGCAGGTAGACTGTGGCAGGGAGAGAACAAATAGGTGGTGAGACAATATTATAGTAATATATGAAAGATTCTTGGAAGAAGAGATAAAAACATGTAGGCTTTCATTCTGCCTTCTTTTTAATGGGTGTACAGATGTGGTGTTAGCCTAGCCGTACCCTTAAAAATATTGTATGATGTTGGAAAACGGACGTCCGGCACAGACTTCTCATCAACTCACTAAAAAAATGTTCATCGCCCGGATCATTATACAATTTTTCCTCACCTTAATAATTCCATGATTTTAGATACGCTGGCATAGCTAACATACTAGTCTATTTTACTCTTGATTCCTGAAAATGTTATCACAGGCAGAGCTATTTACTTATAGCTTTTTATAAGGTTAAAGCAACCCTTTAGTATGCTTTGCAGCAGTTCTCATCAGTATTCAGGAGCAGAAAGACATAGTAAAAGAGATCAGGAAGCATATATGACAGTGTCTGTTTCAGTATATTTTGAATTATTAAAGAAATATTTTTATTATATCTAAGATAATCACATATGCAGAATATCAAGGTCAGTGCATGAGAGTTTTAAGGAAAAACAATAAATGCCACAGATAACTAATTTATCTCTTAGGAATGTTATTTCACACACTGACACATTTTCCTCTTTATCATCAATCTATAAAACTGAGTTCTGTGAAGTGTTTTAATTAACCTATCATCATGTGCTTATTTATGGTGTCTCCAAATGATGTTTTCAAAATACAATAGTCTTTTTTTCTACCTCCACTCTATAAAATATCCTAAGACTCGAACATTTTACAAACAAATATTTTCAAGCCTATTTTATATGTTTATCTCGAAAAGCTGTCAAACTTTAATTGCCAGCAGCCAGGGAAAGCATATACTCTTGAAAAGTAACAAGTCCCTGTTACTTCTTTTCATCTGGCTATCTGATAAAATTCCTTTAAAATTAGTATTCAACACCTCAGAATCCATGCACACTGAGCTGGTATAATTTGTCTTTCTGACACACTTAACCCAGCAAGTGGGTTCCTTAGTCTCTTTGATAGAACAGTAAGATTAAAGGTAATTATTTCACTTTCTCTAAGACTTTACACAGTGATACAAAAATCACTACTCATCCCTGCAGTAGGTCAGATCAAGCTTATTCACTCGCTGCAAGTCTGATTTAACAGGAGTAGAATGGTGATACGAAAACCACTTGAAAATATTTTATATTATTTCCCATAACTTTTGTAAATGTTATCTGTGAAAACATTTATGTAGTTGTATACTCCTTTTGCCAGCCCAAGATTTTTCTTTTTCTTAATTGCCTAGGAAAAACTGTCTCTCATTGATTCCATAGCAAGTGTAAGAAAAGTCTTTGCTGGGTGTTGACAATATGCTCAGCCTTAGTTCATACAGAAAGATACATGGTTAGCAGCCAAAGCAGCAGATAATAGCAGCTTCATATTTTGAAAATTACATTTAAAAAACTCACACCTTACATTCGAATACTTGCTATGGTTTGCTTTGGGAATGTTAGTTTTCATCAGTACCGTGAGGCTCGGGAACTCAGTCATTAGTGACTTCAGTCCCACACTTGCATCTGACTGCAAAGTTTCAGAGTCAGTGTTATCAGCTTCTAATGATGCCATCTCCTGGCGACTGGTGCCTGTGCTGATGTTGTTATTGAGGAGCAATACAATACAAATACTGAGCAGTACAAAGGAGATGGAAAATAAACAGTAAAACCAACAGGACTGAGGAAAACATGACTGAAGTAGGAGTGTGCACACGCTGAGGGTTTTGCCTTGGAGAACAGAGCCAGACTGCGGTGGCAGATACTTTGTTAGCTGTCAGAAGATAATCCATCAGTGTGTCAGTTGCTGAGGACAGGTTCATTCTTCCTGTCCACTTGTACAGTGCCCAGCAAAGAAAAGTCTGAGCCTCAGTCGGGCCTTGTAGGCACCCTAGGGGCTACACGCTGAAAATAATATAGCTGTGTTTTAACACACTGATGCTGATTACAATTCATGTACGTGGCTTTTAATGTTATTGTTTACAATGAATCAGTGCACAGCTAGCTAATAATGCCTCATCTTCTTCTCTCATTTTCTTCAGGATTTCTCTTTCTCCACTTGTGGAACCTCCAGTGATTGTGACATCAAAGCCTGCCCCAGAACTGCCCTCATTTGCTGGACACATAGACGCACACACCAACAAGCATGCCACAGTGCCAGTTCATCGGCTTGACAGACTTTTAACAAGCAGCCTTTCTGCAAATACTGAGTGAATCTAAATTCTTTACTCTGGTGTTAACACTGGCATGTTTTTCTCCTGGTGAAAGCTATGCTGTCTGCATTGGGGTACTTCTGTGTAAAATGGTGAAAATGGCTCTGTCAGTTCAACAAACTTATGGGCCTGAGTATCTTCCCATGTGTTCCTCTGGGGCAACAAGTTATTAATAATTCTTGCTTTCATAATGAACTTAATTTGCTACATTTTTTATTGTAGTGTCTATTTTTATATCTTTTATTATGCCCGTATTTTTTCCCCTGAAACTTCTACAAATTTCAATATCCTTTACAAAGAGAAGATGACAAAATGCTATGTAATATTCCATTAATGGTGTCACTATTGCCAAGTAAATAATGATCTTTTTCTCTTGTTCCCATGGGATTTTGTACTGCTTAGATACTATAATGGAAATTCATGAGTGGATTTTCTGCCCATTGGGAGTTTTTGCACTGTCTCTGCGTGTTGAATTCTTCTTTTGAAATTAAGACTGACAATCTTTCTAACTAACTAAGCTGTTAACATTAAAACAGTGATTACATAACCAGTTTTGGCTCGTCTAACTGTGGGCTCCTCTTCACTTTTGCTTCATGTCTCTGCTACATTCCTCTGTCAGCAATGACAGTCTATCTGGAAATTAGGCCAGTAGAATGAGAAAAGAACGTTTTGGATGGATAAGCGAGTGGACCTGTCTGACTGTGGATGATATCAGTACAAAGGGGACAATAGACACTTGCCTTTGTGATCTTGTTATCTACTGAAACTACTTGAGAAAGCTGCAAAATTGGGTATATATACTTGGCTCCTGGAATTCATATTTGCTACTTAGTTTTGCCTGCATGGGTGATTACCTGTTCTAGCTATTGGACTGGAGTTTGGCCTCCACGTATTTTAGCACTGTTGGACTTTGCAGTTGTTTTTGGTTAGCATACCTAATGATAGGCATTTCATATGTGCTCAGATAAAAGAAGAACACAGCATAAGGATGTACTTAATCGGCTTTTTTTGCATATTGTTATACTGCTGGAGATGTAGTGCACAGTTTATCTACACAAGTCTTTTTCTCCACTGAGTCGCTTCTCACATGTCCACACAGAGAGTGCTGGGATATAGCCTCTGTGAAGAACAGTAGAAGGCAGAGACACAGAGCAGGGAGCATGCCTCTGTATTTCTTATTTCCCCTGAAGACTGATGTTAAAAGCAAGAAGAAATTTCTATCTCTGTTACCAATATGCATCATAAATGCTATTGGCACAATTTAGCAAACCAACACAGCCTAACAGACAGGAAAACAGAGCTCAATTCATTTTAACATCACATGGCCTCTGTAACATACCTTCAAAGCTAATTAAGGTGTACAGGCACTTTGTTTTCCAGGAAAGGTTTCCTCCTTGTACAAGGAGTAGCTTCAGTACTGGTGCTGTATTAAACAAATTTGAGGTAAGGAAACATAATGCTGGGATTGGAAGAACAAGTTTGACATGTAAACATGGGGCATGACAAGTCTGATAGTCTTCTGTCTTTTTTAAAAAAGCTTTTGGTCCAAGAAACACTCTTTAGTTCGTATACGGAATCAGGCGGGGAGATTCTTTGACACAAATTTTTCTTTTTGATCCTGACTCTCTGCTTGTTCTCTATAAAGATGCTCTTGCAAATATTGACTTTTCAGCATTGTACCATTTCTTTATCTTTAATTAAATTTTTTCCTGATTCTCTTTTTCACACTTTTTGAAAGAACATAGTCTTGGTGATTCAAAAACATGAAGCACAATTTTTCCCACAAAACTTTTGAGAATTTGACTACAGCTTTTATGTTAGCACAGGAAACAGAACTATCTGTTTCTTTGGTGCATATATATATATGAGATTTATTCTTGTTTATAACCTTTTGTAATGATTTATAAGTAGGATGAATCACGTGAAGCTTTCTGTTTATTGGGAAGATACAAATATAATTTCGTAGAGAATAGGCAAAAAGACACATTGCTGATAAGAGATTCAGGATGTTATATGCCATGGCTACAAAAGAATTTAATGCTCAGCACTGTTTTGCTGTCCAGTGACAGAAAACTGTATGGATGGGTTGAAAATGTCTGTCATAGTCCTGCCAGACCCAGTCCTTTGATTTGGAACTTCACAGGTTGTATGTCTATTTCTGCTCACAGAAAGCCAATGAAAGGTGACAAGCTCTGTCCCAGACAAAGTGTGAAGCTCAGAGAAGTATCTCAGCTGTCAGAGAAAGAGATCTGAGTCCTTGGGACCATCTGCCAGAGGCTCAGCTGGATAGCGTGTTTCCTTTAATGCCAATGCCTTTCGGACTTTGCTTTTGAGCCTTTACCAGTGCTTCTGTCGTAGTAGTACATTCCCAACACTTCATCCAAACATTATCAAACAAATAATATCTGAACTGAAGCCTCACAGGCTGGATTATAAATTGTAGTTTTGTAAAGATATGGTTGGGCTGCAGCAGATGAAGACAGCTGCTAATGAAAGCTATTTCCGTGCCAGCATGTACCTGAAGACAAATGCTAGACTCAACATGCATAAGGAGTCTGGTTTTATTCCAGTGACATATGGCAGCTTCATGACCTTATCAAGAAGTCACCCCCACAGCAGCATAAGCCAAGGGCAAGGTCAATCAGCCAAATGTGGAGGGAATTACAGGTTTTAATATCTTCTCTGACCAAGAAGGTGCTTTGCAATCACAAGGAGTACTCACAAAGCTGGGTAATTTTGCAGAGGGCAAGTATACAGCTGCTGTGTTGTTGTTAAGTCTCCCATGCTGGTACATGACCGTGCTGTAAAAGATGAGGCAGACGGTGAATTACAGGTGATGATTGTAGCATAGCTAGATAGGCCTCCACAAGACATATACCTATAACTTTAGAAAATGCTCCTAAATATATGGTTTAACATTTGGGTTCCCCTGTGTGGATACAGGACTTGGACTTGATGATCCTTGTGGGTACCTTCCAACTCAGGATGTTCTATAGTTATGTGATTCTGATTCACGGGGCTGCTTAACAAATGAGCCAGGCTGCTGTGCTATATTATGCTTCCAATAGATGGAAGACAAAATATAAAGTTGCTGTATATTTGCTCAGGTGTGTGAAATTTGTGGGTGTAATGATCCAGATGTATAGCCTGCTGACACACTATGAGAGTCAATGAAAGATGAGTAGCAAAATACAACCTTAGAAATCTCAAATACGCCAATTAAAAATAAAACTCCCAAATAACTCTGGATAAACCAGTGTGGGAAATTACTTCTAATTCTGTTTTGGATGGCTTTTTCTCTAGGTGAGAGAAGGCTATTGGCACTTATAAGCACCATTAACACTTCTCAGGGGCAACAGAAATCCCTATCTCCTTGCTGGGAATAAAGTCACCTCAAGAGATAACCATGAGATACTCGAAGAGACACATAAGTGACACTTCCTCTGGTATCTGGTACCCGAAAGTCAGCTTTCCAGGTTTGTATGTGCACCTTGGTGAACTGCATGGACTTATGCAAAACGAATTCCTTCATTTAAGCGGGCAGTGTGTTAAGGGCAGATGGCAGCATCCTCCTGCAGATCTGTGCCTAGCAGCGGAGCTCCAGCTCCAGGGCTCTTGGCCGCAGAGAAGGCAGCCTCTCCACCACACTGCTCCCCAGTCTGTGTTCTTATCAGCTGTGGCATGCCCCTAGGAGTGATGGAGGCTGGAGCAATTGCAAGGGCGAAGCCAGGGAGGCCAGCTGCAGGCGGCACCATTTGTTTTAGTTCTGGAGTCAACTGTGAGGAGGAAAAGATCTAGGGCTCTGGGGCCCTGTGGATCATCTGATAAATACTTCTCTTTGAGGGTCTTCCCTCTGCCCAAATGTGGCTGCATATAGAGAAGGCACATGCACGACCTTGCAGCGACAGATGTCTACTTTGCTGGGATGTGCCATGTTTGACAGAGTGGTCTGTGAGTTAGCGTGAGGCTGGAGAGTAAGCATTGCTGTTTGCTATAAACAAACCTTAGCAAAGTGCCTGTAATTGCACTGTTAGAAGGTTGGCCAGGCCTAGATGGTAACAGGGGAGGAAAATAATGCTTTCTTTTATCTGTTCTTGCAAACAGCTGGAGACAGATAAAAGCGGAGACAGTTCTAACCTAAGCAAAGATTGTGACTGTGTGCTTTCCTTTGTTCCTCAGTGCTTTCTGTTTTCCTCCTTCTAAGTTACATTTTTATTTGCAAATGAGACTATGCATAGGACTGCTTCTGCATGCTTTTACTTTTTCTCTTCTTGTTTTTCTTTAACTTAAGGAGATACCTGACTTTCTTCTAACTCAACTGCCGTGGCTGCCTCTGTTTTGGAAGTATGCAAGGACAACAGACTGTACTTCCTCTGCCTACGCCTCACCAACTTCCCGAGCTCTGACACAAAGATGAGATGAACATCTTCCACAACTAACCGACACTGAGGGGGAAGTTTTGCCTTAGTATGGCTGATATAAAACTGTCCCGAAGCAGAATTTTCAGATTTTCCAGTAACAGAATGCAATGGGATAAGATAGAGAGAAAAGGAATTGTTATCTTAAAAACAAACAAATAAAAACCTTTTGTTTTTTCTTCCAGAGAAAATTTTTGAATTCTGGCATTCAGAGTCAGTAATAAATTGCACTGACTTTATTAAAATACTTACGCATCTATGGTCCCCATACAATGCTTTGAGACTGCAGAAACTGAACCATGCGTCTAATTGGATGTTCTGTACTGATGTTTTGGTACAGCAGGAAAATGTTTCTTTGCTAGATGTTTCAGTTGCTCTGATTCTACACGTCGGACCAACCAAATAACAAATAGCTTTATCAGGGTGACTTGTGCAGGCACATAGGGTCTTCTACACGGGGAGTTATTCCAGTTCAGTTTTTCCTGATTAAATCTGCTGTGGGTGTTATTGAAACAGAAATAGCTGTTCTCTTGTAAAACCTGTACTAAAACACTTTTCTCTTTTGTTAATTGCAATCTTTAATGGCTCTGTATATTTTTTATGGGGATAAAAAAATAAATATTACTTCAGATGTATTTTTACTGTACTATGTATTTTCCACATATCTTGCTGCTTTCCTTTATAAAGCAAAGACTATTTGAAGCACATTACAAGCTGTATTGCCTACACACTTCTCAGGTATGCTTCATGGCAAGCCAAGATGGCTTCACAATGGCATTCCTGCAATTTCAGCATCTGTTAAATAAAGGCACGACTATTTTCCTCCAGCTGTTCTCTTTGATATTTAATCATCCTAAGCTGGTCTGTGGAAATGCAGGCAGATGGGTGCAGACCACTGTGTGAAATAATCAGAAAAGGACCATTTCTAGTCTAGTGTATCTCATGTGAAGAGTGAGAAGCCTTGTCTTTCAGCACAACCCTAGAATTTGGAAAGGAGCAGTCTGAACACTTGCAGTATTTAACATGAATATTTTTTTACACAATGACTCCCAGTAAAAGTATGATTCTGACCAGTTATAGATTTGAAGGCATCTGCTATATTATGTCATTTGTTGGTGATACATCCTTCTCAGCTTAAGAACTGGCTTGTCTTGATTTGTGGTAGCAAACAAATAAAAAATTATAAGAATTAAATATATTGAACTTTTAAAAGACATTAAGAATTTTCTTCATCAGTAACGTCTTTTTGATCAATAAAATTATGAATCTGATTGTACGTGGTACCTCCAGATTTAAAGGATGAAGATACATTTTAGGTTTATCTTTGCAATTTTTTTCAATGCACTTACATGTTCAAACATTTTGTATTTTACAGCCTAGATATACTCATTTTTAAATTACATATAAATCAAGACAACTTTGCTACAGAAAAAGTTAAATGAAGTTGTTCTTTGCTGTCATTTTAAGAAAGGAACTCATATTTCTAGGATGTAAAATATGAATATTTCCCAAAAGTCAAATAACCATCACTTATGTGTTCTTAATATATATATGATTCCTGCCTAAGATTATGCATATGTACAATTTTTCTGTAATAAATAAGAAGAAACACTGAAAGACTGTGTAACTTACAGTTTTCTGTATTAGGGCTTGAAAAACACCTACTCTTAAATCCCTCCTTACGTCTTCAGATTTCGAATTGCTCATTCTACTCTGCAGTTTTCTTACAAGATACAACATAACGACAAATGGTAGATAAGAATTTTCAAGTTTAAATAAAGCTAAACAAAGTTTTCAGAAATGGAATTATTTTTATTTCTTAAAATAGCTGTACTGTGTACAAAAGGAAATACTATAACTTACAATATTTCAGGCATAGAATATTGGGGGGTTTGCTTCCACTGGAAGAGCAGTATTTTAGAAATAAAGAATCATTAGAATCAGACATTGATAGTAGTATTAATATAATAATATAATAATAAATACTTCACATTCATATAATCTGAATTTATAATAAGCCAGATATTTCAACATTAACTAATACATCTTGATCTGCCTCAAACATGTAGGTAGAAGAGTCTTCTGTAGCTCATAGAAGAAATGTATGATTCATGGTGAGGGTTATATCAACCCTGAGATATTTCCCCTTATCCAGTTTCACAACTGCAAGCTAGCAGAACTCCAGGAGGATGGTGAGCAGGCAAGTGACTGAAAACACTGTTTGCTGTAATCTTAACCCATTAGAATACAGTCCGATAATTTCCTCCTTTTCCGATTTCAGTTCTTAAAGAAAGATCAAGAAAATAAAATGGTTAATGAGTAAATATGTAAATTTGAAAACATAAGGATTTCCAACATACTTGAAAAGTCCTCTGTCATCTCACAGGTACTTAAGTTAAAGGTATCAGCTGTTAAAGCCAATCAAAGGGACTATTCTCAGGGGAGAGATGTAAATAGATGTCCCATCAATGATCGTTTGAGGAGCAACTGATAGCACTTATCAGCTCTTGCAGGCATTAATCTCAGAATAATCAAAAGTAAATACCAAGCAAAAGCAAGAGGAAGAACTTCACATGCGGTAAGCACTCAAGCCTGAATGTCGGCTTTTAACCCTTCCTTCAACAAGGGACTTGGCTTTTAGCAAAAGCAGAAAAGCCATACCCTCATGTCCGTGAAAGCCACTGAGTCCCTGCTCAGAGGATTCTCTACTGGGACCTTTATTGTCTTTCTTAAGCTGAGCTAAATAGTAGTAAGCAGTAGAATGCTTTTACAGAGCATGGGAGGCCCATTATGTCTTTTGCTCCCGTAATGAGGAACAATAGAGCTGATTCAAAGGTGAACATGTTAAGAGTTTAAGGAGCAAGCTCTGTGCCACATATAACTGCTCAATACAGAAAACTTCGAGGGAACAGTGGTTCCGCTGGTGGATTTAAATTATTGATTTTTTTTTGTCTAGTGTTGCAAAGATAGGAATGTCACCTTTCTAACGTTTTGATTTACATCTGAGTTGGTGCTACAACTCAGAAGTCACAGCTTCAAGGCACAGCTACTCAGGTTGGAATCTGGTCAGGAAACAAGAGCCTGCTTGGGGTGCAAATGAATCTTGAAACTCTTTAGGTCTATTGTTTTCTTACCCTGCTAGTGATCTTGGCACAACTGAAGGAAAGCATAAAATGGGACTGAGATATTATGGGTGGAAAGGGAAAGAATATTTTGCACTGATTTTGCCATTGAAGAGAAAATATTATTAAATCCCTGTTAGTGATCTCAAGAGTATTGAAAACAGTCTGAATCAGTCAGTTGTCCATGGAAAATAGTACCAGTAAAGTAATTATTTAAGTCCTTATGCTAAATGATATACTGTTTTTAAAAATATTCAACCATTTATTCAGGGAATTTCACAGGCTGATATAGAAAGACTTGACTTAAAATGTTATGGTGTTTTTGCGGAGACTAGATAGCACTACTTTACAATGATCAGCGTAATGGCTACATATTTTTTTGTGTGGGGTGTGCTCAGTCTTAGGACTCATACAAGAATATTCTGAAGATTGACATACAGATCTTAAAATAAGATTCGGATTAGTTTTGTGTCGTTTATGTATTATGATTGATGATTCTATGTGTAAGTAGTTTAAGTTAGTTTTCAGTACTTTTTTCTCTAGTGTAATATCAGTTTCTACTTCTACCACACCAGTATACACTACCGTTTTTCCTCTTTATTTAAGAAACATTTGTACTCTTGGATTTAGTTTAATGGTAGAAATTGTCCTGGTTAAGTGGGAAGTCGTAGACATGTACAGATTTTGAAGAGCAAAGAAGTATTTAACCTGTAATTTTCAATTAGAATGGTGGAAAGTTTCCTACTGCACGGGATTATAAAGGTCTGAAAGCGTCTTACGTGAGGCACTATAGAGTCAAGAGCAGTGTTTTTTACTGTCTCACTAATGCACTCTGTGAAGCAAAGCAACCCACTGCAGAAGTCTAACTAGCGCACATACAGCATCCTCCCAGTATCCCGTCACTGCAGAAGGCAGTTCTAACACCCACTGGATAAGAATATTTGATTTAATGCCATTTCTTACCACAGTTACTGTACATTGTTTCTGAGAGACAGTTCAGAGTACCATAGGCGCACCGACAAAGCCAACAGTCCTTCAGCACCCAGATGCCGTGGGCAATGCTGCCGCAGTTGCTGTCAATGACAAGGGAGACATTTGGTACATCTTTGACTCCACCACGCAGTGTAACCATCCGGACCACCCCACTCATTCCCTCTGATTTTGGTCTGGTTTTTTTACCTTAGCCGCTCATCATGTTCACAGTATCTGCCAGTGAAGTGCTTCGGGCAGGCACAGAAAGTCCCCAAGATACAAGTCCCTCCGTTTTGGCAGCAGTGTCTGTTCAGTTTTTTACCTGCAAGACAATATTACAGAGGTTAACAAGCATCTCACGGGCTCTGAACCTCACCTTTTCCTCACTTGTTTGCTCAGGTCTCTCCAGTTCTCAAAGTCTCTTAAGGGTATCTACTTTTATTGTCTTTAGAGACAATAAAATTATATGCCTGTTAGGAGTGTTTGTTCAGCTAAACCCAGTTTGTTTAGTTAAGGATTAAAAACAAGCTACCAGGGATTACAGGATGGTGAAGAAGCAACACCTGGCAAATCCTGTAGCAGCAGCGTGTGTTCAAGTGAAATATTCCACTTTGACAGATGCAGGTTTCAACCACGCTGAGAAACCGGGCATTTTTACTGGGAAGTGACGCTTATTTTTGAATAAAGAGGTTTTGTTACTGGGAAGTTACTTGGTTTTAAGCGGTGGGGGGAGGCGGGGGGGGAGGAATGCTCCCTTAAGCCTTTCCCAGATTTGAGCACCAATCTAAAACTTTATATGTGTGGGAGGAAAGAGAATACATTTTTTTTAATGTTAGTACTGTTGCCTTCAGGCAGCTCAAACCTTTTTTACAAAATTAACGTTCTTTTTGTTCAAGAAATAAGGTGAATTTTAAAAAATTAACAGAATCTTACAAAATTTCACAGATGGTTTTATAAACACTTAATTCTTAGTATCCTCCCTTTTTTTTCCTTAACACATTTTGCAAGTGAGAGATCTTCAGTTGTACCTTAAATTTTTATCACCATTTACTAAGTGGCCACGGGTATAGGTTAAATGAGTGGCCACAGAAAACCAACAGGCTGGAATCTTCCAGGACAACAGTTAAAGCATTACTATATTATATTTTTGAAAAACAATTTTATGTCATTGTTTACATGAATAATGTTACCTACTCTCTGTAATTCCAGTGAAGGGTACGAATGACCTGGAACTCTGTTGCTTTCTACTTTCATAACTCTGATTCATGTCACTGAGAGCATTTATAAAAGTCCCTTCGTTCTTGGGCTGCTGCTTTTGTGCTGTGGCGTTGAGACTTTTCACATCTTCTTTACGTTCTTCTTTTTCAGGGCCTTGACAAGAAGTGCAAATATGGAAGGGAAAGGTGGTTTGTAATGAAGAAATTCACACTGTAAATGTAGGAGAGAAACACGGCGGGTTGGGGAGAAACACGAAATGTCCCTTACCTTTCTCTAAGTGAACAGCCTGCCAGACCAGAGTCACAGTGAAAAGAACTCTGGAAAAGGAAAAAAAAAAAAAGAAGAAAAAAAAAAAGGAGTTAAAAAAAAAAAAAGAACTGAAATAAATTTGTGCTAGTAAGACACAAACACTAATACGGATAGTGAGCGTGTGAACTTTTAAAAGGAATAAGTATCCCTGGCTAGAGAGGGTCCCCGGCATCTCAGGCAAACTTACCTAATATGATTTCCCCAGTACATTTTCCTGCAGCCTGGAATACCCGTGAGGTCCTGAGGGAGAGCTCGGGCAGAAGGAAGATGTCCAGAGCCCTTTATTGCGGGCTATTGCATGCAGCAGTCCTCACACCGTAGGCACGGATGGAAAGAGAAAGCAGGACTGACGAAAGTTTCCTCTTGCTGTCCAGCTTACAGCAAGGCTCAATCCCCAGCCGCACTGCTGTTTGAGCCCTCGCCGGGCGCCAGGAACATCCCCCCGGGCTGGGACTCCCTGGCCAGCCCCCGATTTACATGCGCTGCTGAAGGGTGGAGCGAGGTGGGGGCACCTACTACTGGGGGGACACTGAAGGGCCCATGAGCGCAACAAAAAGCCCAAGGCAGGAAGATCTCAACTCCGGTGTGTTTCTCAACGCTTCTGACTTTGCACCACCATACACTGCGTAGGAAAAACAAACAAACAGACAGACATTGTTCTGCAGAACTGCAATTGGTATATCATAAACTGAAGCAGGTATATATAATGAAGGTTAAAAAGCCTCAACTCGACCTACATGCCTTGTCTCTGGCAGGGTTTTCTGCCATGGATCTGCTTTATGAGATTGTACCACTTTGCAGCAGAGATCCTGAAAACCTACTTTAGAGATTTGTACTAAAAAGATTAGAAAAAGCAGTATAAGGTCCTCGAGAGAGAGGATTGTTGTGTCCCCAGAGCTGTAAATAACCTTTTTGAAACATTTTATGAAAATTTTTACTGTAAGTAACATTAGGCCCATTAGTGAGTATTCCTAGTCTGAGTTTATGCAGTATCAGCAGATACTTAGATACAATTTACCACGTATCCTGAAATGGGCTAGGACCGCTCACATGGCTTTACTATGGCTCAGTATCATCACCAAAAAGACCTGCAGCTGGTTAGCACTAAAAAAGCAGCTCTGGGCAGGCTTTTCTCATCACAGTCCCACATTTTGTACCACTGAGTGCACATGGCCTTTACTTGAGTTGTGGCAGGAAACTGCAGCAATACAGCTTGGTTTGTTTTGGAGGAGCATGTAGAAGAGGGATGTTTTCTCTGTGTCACTGCAAACCAAGCTAGTACAAGTTTCACCTTGGCTAGATACAAGATCACATCACAGGTATGGGTCAGACCCTCACTGAAGAAATGCCTGCACTGACTAAAGACATTATCATTCCTTGTTTGTAAGTCCCTGTGGCTGTCACTTGTCAGATCTGCCCCATCTGAAATAATGGTTTGGAAGCCGTGATCACTTCTCATTCAATTTGGTACAAAGGCTGGCTTAATTTACAAAGATAGCTGTCCTAATTAAAATCAACCCTCTTGTCACTAAAGCAGATGGAGCATGTTTTGAGGACATGTTCTCTTACACAAGTGCACATAGCATGGATAAGAAGCAAGAGAAGTTGGAAACCATTGTAAAATTAGAAAATTATGGCCTAATTGCTATCATGGAAACACTGGGAAAAGTTATACAACTGGAACACTGCAATTGAGAGCTACAAGCTCTTCAGAAGCTCTTTATCTCCAAATTGGAGACACCTGGATTTGATGGATGGACAGTTTGATGGATAAGGAATTGGCTGGCTGGCCAGCTGCAGCCAGAGACTTGTGGTCAGTGGCTCTGTGTTGAGGTGGAGGCTGGTGATGGGAGATGTCCCTCAGGCCCTGTTTTGGGACCACTGCTCTGCAGTGTCTTCCTCGATGACACAGACAGTGGGACCGAGTGCACCCTCATCAGGTTTGCAGATGACACAGATCTGAGCAGTGCAGTTGACACAACAGAAGGACGGGATGCCATCCAAAGGGACCTGGACAAGCTTGAGAACTGGGCCCATGAGAACCTTATGGAGTTCAACAAGTCCAAGTGCAAGGTGCTGCACCTGGGCTGGGGCAATCTCAGATATGAGCACAGACTGGCAGAAGAACTTATTGAGAGCACCCTTGTGGAGCTGGAGATTCTAGTGGATAAAAGCTGGACATGATCCAACACTGTGCACTTCCATACCAGAAAGCCAAACGCGTCCTGGGCTGCATCAAAAGTTATGCGTACAGCAGGTTGAGGGAGGTGATTCTGCCCCTCTGCTCTGCCCTTCTGAGACCTCCTCCCCAGAACCCTGCATCCAGCTCTGGGGTCCCCAGCACAGGAAGGATGTGGACCTGTTGGAGTGGGTCCAGAGGAGGCCACGAGGTGTTCTGAGGCATGGAGCACCTCTCCTATGAAGATAGGCAGAGAGATTTGGGGCAGTTCAGTCTGGAGAAGAGAAGGCTCTGGGAAAACCTTGTTGTGATCTTCCAGTACCTTAAGAGAACTTGTACAAAGGAGGATGAGGACCTTTTTATGTAGTCAGATAGTGACAGGGCAAGGGGCAATGGTTTTAGACTGAAAAGGGATAGGTTTATATTAGACATTAGGAATAATTCTTTACTGTGAAGATGTTGAGGTTGCCCAGAGGAGCTGTGGATTACCTATCCCTGGCAGCGTTCAAGGATAGGCTTGATGAAGCTCTTAGAAACCTGGTCTAGTGGAAAGTGTCCCTGACCATGGCAGGGGAATTGGAACTTGATGATCTTTGAGGTCCCTTCCAGCTCCAGCTCATTCTATAATTCTATGATTATGTGCTCTTTCATGTCTCCTGTGGGAACACTGGACTTCGACAGAAGAACAGAAGTGCATTGCTGAAGATTTGAAATGGGTGTTTCCACAGGGATTGCTTGCAGGGAGTGCTCTGCAGGGCTACACAAACCTTAGGGGATAAGGGATTCCCAGTGCTGCTACAATTATTGGCTCCAACTGTTCTAAGCTCAACCATTTCTTGTACATACAGGCTAACCCTTTAGCTTCATGGCATCTTGTTTCATGGTGTGTTTTATATTTGTTACTAACTTAAACTTATTTCAATGAAGCTATATTCTTGTTCCAGGTTTGTATTGAATTACCTTTTAGAACTGAGAGTCTGTGATGTACATTTGTGTGCAATTCAGCTAAATCAGCACTAAAACTTTTATCCTAACACTTGTGGATAAGAGGTTTCATAGAAAGCGTGTTATGATAAAAATCACAACATGTTAATTCAGGGAGGGATTTTGGTTTTCCTATCTTAAATAGTAACAACTTTGAAGAGACAGATTACTCTCATCATGACATTGTCTGCCTCTACCTGCTGTGATTGACAAGGACTTCTAAACCAAACATGTAAAGTTTCGATGCTTGCTTAAAACCTATCACATTTGAAATACTGTCATAACAACAGAATGTTCTGAATTAGGACTATTAAATGCTTCATACAAATAAAAGAGATGTCATTTTTGCATGTATTCAGAAAACATGTATGTATTATCCACATTTGAAAATATTTACTTTTGGAGAATACTTACAATTCAAACAACTCTTATTTTCATTTGAGTTCTCTAAATGTATAATGGGGCTAGTATTTTGAGTTTAAAAAGAAGAGGTGTAGTTACATTTGTTCTAGGGTTTTTTTTTTTGCTCATATATTAGGAAAAAAATATTAATTTTCAGTTAGGTCTAACTGGTAGTATCATTTTAAGTTACAATATTCAGATGCCAAAATGCTGTCGTTTACTATTTAGCTTGTTGTTATTCCACTTTGCATAGATGGCACGGAAGGCAAAAAAACATAAACAGAGTTAAGTAAACACAGGAACATCACACAGTGTTTTTTTCCACTAAATTCTGTATCAGTGTAGTTATCCTGGAGAATTTTCTTGGGTACTAAATTCCCAGCCCTGTGCTGGAGGTAACTTTCAAAATGCAGCTGCTGGTGAAGAAATATTGATCAATTTTCACACCCTGTGCCATTTGCTTGGGATCAGAAGTCATTCCTGTAACTGCAAGAGCTAACAACCTGGGAGAACTGTAAAGCAGTCGGTAAACATTTCTTGCTTTTGATACCTTGTTTCTTCCTTCTCCCTATAGCCTCACCATCAAGGCGCGCATAGGAATGGGGACAGAGAAAATTGCTCAGATGCTGCTGTTGCCTGACTGCTCCAGAGGTGAGATTGGTGTGACACTGCAGAAAAGTGCTGCTGTTTGTTGTTGACAGAATCTGCCAGAAGGTGATTGCTTCTGCCCAGGGATTTGTGAGGAGCAGCAGTAAGGGTAGACGTACTCCTTTTATCAGCTTCAAGTAAGATAAGAGTGGAGCCAACCAAAGCGCTGGTCCCGAGTGTTTCAATCAAGCCCTGCATACACAGGACATGGCTAACCATTAATTAGGGATGTTCAGCACAGTTAGTTCTGACAACAGATCAGGTAGCCTATATGGGTAAGTGCGGTTGGAAAATGTGGTGCTACTTTATTGGTGCACAAAATTCCTTTTGTGCTTACGCCAGGAACTGTGGGGCTGTGGCCTGCATCTTCTGGCACTCTCCCAAAATGTAAGTGAACCATTACACTGAGAGCTGAAGTGTGGATAATACATGCTGGGTTTTGGTATATTAGTGTTTCATACAATCCGTAGTGCTCTGTATTTCTGAAAACTTCAGGGTCAATAGATGTCTAAGGACTGGAGGCAGCATTGGAACAATCAGAAGCAAGGATGAAGAAAATGTGAGTGTCTCTGGTTTTCTGAAAGCCTGCTCAGGGTCTGCTCAACTCTGGTCAGTGCAGCCAAAATATCTGCTGACTAGAAATCTTTAGATTCCAAAATTCCAGCTTTGGGCTAGGACTAGATATCTAACCAGATTGGGCAATGTAAATTAGCTATGCAGAATATTATGGAAAATAATGAAGACTAATTGGCCTCCATGAGCATTTATTGAAATCTTGGAACTATAGATTTACGTGAAGCAAAACTCTCAGTCAGGGTGACTTACAGTTCTCAGAGGAAAGGGCAGACCCTAGGCAATCCAGACTGGCATGTCTCAGAGTACGTTTAACTCATTAAATGTTAAGAATAGTGGATGGAAAGACCTAATACTAGTCAGCCTGAGAGTTATTTATTTTTTGTGGTCTTTGGCTTCTGGCATCTACCCAAGTGTTCTTTCTTTCTAAAGGCTGTGTAAAACTTCAACACAGTTGAACTGAATGATTTTTACAGTATCACAGAACTTTCTCAACAGAGGCTGGTGAGACCAGCTCTTATTAGTGTCAGGAATTTCCTACAAGATCATGTAGACGTTGCTGGTTTTGCCTCTGCATTTCTGTGTATGCATACGCAGTGTGAATGAAAAGTATAAATAACCGAACAGCTTTTTTCACTGCATGTTAAGAATGGCTTACATTGGCTTAGTTGGAATTGGCCACTAATTGACTTGAGAAAGTAATATGCAGGAAAGTTAGATAATCCGTATTGTGACTGGCACCACTTAACTAATGCCGCAGGTCCATGATGAACTTAAGCAGAATAAATGGCTGCTGCTGCTAAAAGGGTGAGTCCCACTTTGTCTTACACCATGGGTTGTTTGTACTGCCTCCCTCATGCCATCACTGCTGTTTGTGCAGACATGAATGAGCTGAAGTAGGGAGTTTATCTGAATGAAAACTCAGCTTTGGAAAAAAAAGTTAGTCTTCTGCTGGATCAGTGCCCTGATGCGGTTTGCCAGATGAACACTAGGACTGGCAGAAACAGAAAGCAGGGAGAAGCAGCCATGGCTGTGTGACAGGCAGCCCCTTTCTGTAGCCGAGCTGATTTATAACAGATTAAATTGACTGTGAAATGTGTAAATAGATTTCAGTTCCTATATTTAAATTGTTCTTCCCTTTCCTAGGAAATAAACCGTAGGTAGTACATCCACTGATATGATACTGCCTCCAGTGCTCTCATCCTACCAGCATTACATGCAGAGGAGTAGAGCAGTCATCCACATCTCTCTGACAAAATATGGATGAAGTTTAGGACAAATGAGTTGGGAGCAATACTACCAAATGAAAAGAAACATCTACAGCACTCCCTTGGAAAGGGAACCTTATGCAGATGTCATACAAAGATGTAATGCACTGTCACAGACCAACACAAACTTATAGAATAAATCCATTCTCATAACAGAGCATTACGTAGGTTTTCCTTCCGCTGAGTCTAATGGTTAGTCACTAACAAAATGCCACATGATTTTTTAAAGGTTTTGTAATGAAAATGAATATATTTCATGTCTTTTGTGTAGAAAAAATAATTTAAAAACCCCCAAAATTTCCAGTACACATGGGAAGTGATTAAGAAGATCCCAGTTATCCTCCTTTGAGAAGGTTCTTTGGCAAATGAATCAACACCAAGAGACTGGAAAATTGAGACTTTTTTTTTTTCTTCTTCTTTTTCAAGTAAAAGTTTTAGTATTTTATTGAAGAAAAACTAAGTACTGAGGGAAAAGAAATTTTGCACAATTATTTATTTTGAAGCTTGAAAAGATGATTCTTTTAATCACCATGGGCTCTGGTGAAAGAGAAAGGGTTTTTTTTGTGGATTTAGTAGTGCTGTGCTTTAATTTCTGGCTGAATACACTTATCTTCCACATGCTGTCTGGTGTGTATCTCTGTCTTGTTCATCATTCAGGAAGTTGTCTCAACATTTCAGTTTAAGAGTGGGCTCTTTTTGTCTGCATAAAACTTACAAGTCTTGTGGTGTCTTATTATGGGGCCATGTGGGGATACACTATTAGGGCAATCATGCACTTCAGCTATATTTCTCCTGCAAAATTACCTGAAAATCTATCTTTACCATGCAGAAAACACAATTGCTTGAGTTTAATGGCATATTTTGACCCGGCTCTGCAGTCTTGTTTGGTGCTGTCAGCTGAAACTAGAGTGAAATTTTTACCCAGTGAAGTGATTCACCCTAGCAGTAAAGACAGAATCAATTCGAAGGTTGAATAGCTGTCAGTTGTTTCCCCCACTGTTTTCATTTGGAAGTATTTCAGTGTGGCTTAGCCTGCTGTTAATAGTGCTGCAGTAGGATATGACCTCAGAAAGCTTTCTGGGTTTATATGGCAAGATGTAAACTACGAATTTCACAGCAGCGTTGAAGGAATCACTGAGGAAGCGGTGATCCCACAGCCTAATTCAGGCATGGAGATGCATATCCCAGGCAGCCATGAATGGAAATCCCTGCATAGATCTTGCATTTGATCTTCAAACTAGCCAAATATGCCAGCATTCCTTTAAGATGAAGCTACACATTAAAGCTGAGACAATGTTAAAAAGCTAATTCCCTAGTCAAACATAAACTGAGATTTGCATTGGCATTAGTGGCGTTTGTCCTGTTATGGAGATGAACCAATTTGTTTACCTGGAATAAACCTGTCTTTTTTTTTTTTTTTTTCCTAAGCTGGTTTTCCGGCTTATGAATTGAAGCATCTCATCAAGAGGCCCTGTGAGGGAAAGAGTGAGGGAGTTTGTGGCTGAGAGCTAGACATTAAAGGAAGGAGGTGGGCAGGATATCTTTTCATGTGTTATGAGCTATCAAATTATCCTAAACAATCCTCGTTGTCTTGCTTCACGCTTCTTTTCCCCTCTTGCTTGAGTTCAAATCCAAACTAGAAAACAGCCTGTATGCATACATGTATAAAAGCCACCTTGCACAAGTGGATATTGCTGATGTGATATGTGTAAGGAAAGGGTGTGACACTTCTTGGACTTAGCCTTTTAGGGATAGCTGGCAGAAATGAGGGATCCAGCAGTTATTTTAATCTATGGTAATAGCACCTAAATGTTAGTATCAATTTAAATAGAAACAAACCACTACATCATAATCTGTAGTGCTGTCAGCAGGCCAGACCTTCCTTTTGTCTTCAATCTATTGCTACACTTGAGGGATCCTGTCCTTTGTGCCAGCCCTGGGTTCCAGCTTGGCCTTGGCCCAACAATCCAAAATGTGCCACGATTTGCAGATGGCTTGCGCTCGGAGTGAGAGGTGCGTGTTGAAGCTGAACTCTTCTGCCACTACAGTAGCTTCATTTCTGCTCCAAACAAGCTGGGGAACTGCAGGAATTGAACAGGAGCTGTGGAGGTCAACATCTCTAAAAACCATTCATATGCACTAGATGCAGTACATATGTAATATGCTTGGGACAACTGCAAAGCCAAATTTTAATATCTTCATCCGGGCACTCAGAACGGGTTGCCATATCAAAATGCAATTTTGCAGGTTTCTAGGTTGTGTGTGTTAGGGACAGTCTGAGAACTGCTTCTGAGAGCAAAAAATTCCCATGATAAAGAACAAACTATAAACCCTATGAGTGAAATCTGGAAAACTAGGGTTATTTTAAGGAATTAGATTACACATGAAGATCCAGAAGGAAATGAGCTCTTTCAGCAGTGGTTGACTCCAGTATGCTGGAGGGCTCTATCCTGGCAGTGGGATCAGTGTGGGGGAAAGCAAAAGTGGAAGTGGTATCTGTTCAGACAGAGTCATGCTCTTAAGCACAGAGCACATCTCAACATACTGCTGACTTAAGGATTGGCCTTCTGGCATCACTTTTCCTTTTTGGTTTGGGAAGAGTAATTACAGATTTAAGGAAAAGTGAATGGTGTAGTTCCATAATCTGCAAATTATAAAACTTCCATTTTTCAACCTATATGGTGAGAGGAAACAGCTATGAGTGACATAACTAATTATGACAAACTCTGCCTGATGGCATTTGTTGGTTGAGAATGGATAGATGCATTGCGAAAACCCAATTTTCTAGCTACTCTTCAGGTTACAAATGTAACATTGGCATGGTGGGCAGTCACTCTACCACAGAAACCAGTGGTTTTGGAATGAACATTGTTAATATAATTCCCCAAAGACAGTAGGGTAGAAAAAGTCTGAGTCACTTAACATGGATATATTGTGAACAGTTATGATAATTATGTGATTGCTGTAACATTAAACATACTGAGGAGGTATTTCTTTAACCCAGGAATGGTAAATTAAGAGAAGTTTTTTCTGGAACACAATTGTTCTTGGTAATAAGGACTATGAAGGGCACAAGACAGGATGCCAGCTGCAGTTTCACGTTGTGATATACACATGTATATTACTGCAAATTTTTTCTCAGATAAGCTGATTTTTATGAGCTCTCTGACTTCTCCTCTCATAGACTCTGTCTCCTCAGCTATGCTGCCAGATCAATACGGCCATCATTCACAGTAGAGTAAAGATTGAAGTTTCCAATTACTTAATTTAAATTTGGTCCTTTTACAGATCAAGCATAGAGGGCAGCATCACAAAAAATTTGAATTGACATGACCGTATTTAAAGGAAATCTTTGTCCATGTCTCAGCTTGCCTGAATATGGCACACCTGAATGACTGAAGAAGAAAACAAGACTACTGGAAATACGGTGATTCTTCAGTAGTGTTTACCTTAACCATCTATAGGGTTAAAAAAAAAAAAAAAATAGAGCCAGTTTAATAGATTACCGCAGTGTCCTGAGACATAGAGTCCTGAAATGAGAACTCAGTGTGTGTGCATTTTGATAATGTAGTTTTGTATGTCTAAAGATGAAAAAGAAATAGCTGGGGAATTCTAGTGAGCAGTAAACTTTATCTCAGGCAATGACAGTGAGAAAATATCTGCAAATTTGGATGACTTTACAATTTGAGTTGAGTATGTGTTTAACATTTATGGTGAAACTTGGCCTGGCTTAATTCATTTCCACTGGTGCATAATGGTTGCTCTGGGAACACTTATAAATTTCCTTTTAAAGTCAAAATCTACCGTTTTCTCTGCTAAATCTTCCTGCATTTACAGGGACACAGATTTGCAGGGGCTGTGGCAGTTCATCATTTGGAAAACTGCCCTTCATTTCTACACATAAAAATTGACATGACAAAAATTCTTTCTTCTCTTAGTAAATTGTGCTGATGTTTATCTAGTGATGTAATATTTCTTCCTTGGTCCTTTCTCTGGTTATGTGTGTATTTGTAACAGATTAAATCTATTCAGTGGAAGAGATTCTGCTCACAAGAATGAAGCCACAGACATTTGTGGGAGAGAAACACAATCCCTGATGTAAGTGAAGGAACCATATCATCATGATACACCCTCTGATATATGGAAGTGTTGTATTAGCTGGAGCTAATCTCATTGAAGCATCCCTGCCCACCAATCCCACAGTGATAAATCTGTACTTGCATGCATGTGTCTTATTTGCTGTTGTCAAAATAATGGTTGCCGTCTATAAACTACTGCAAAACATCTGGCAAGAGAATTTGTAAATTAGATGCAGAGTTACATTAGCGAATATTTAGTCTAGCACTGCCTTCTGGATCATTTTAGCATCCACACAATGATCTGATACAATCGGATCCAATATCTGTATATGCATGCCTGACCTCAAGTGATTACATCATGATAATTTTTATGTGTCTTGTCTTCACTGTCATTATATTCTGAAGGAGCTGTCTCCAGTTAGGCTTTTGTTTTCCCCAAAAATATCACAACTGAGCACATGGACGTCTGCTGAGGTGAAGCCACATTGCTATGTTAACTATTTAGGCACTGGCTGGAGTTTTTCAGGGCTGTGTTTGAATCCTGAGTATTGGCCATTCCTACTCTTTAGCCCTGTGTTGGGATTGGAGGTTAGTGTGTGTCTTCCTGCACACGCTAAGGATCAAAGTGAGTTGTTTTGCTTTATTTTTACCCCTTCTTACACTGACTCTGCTGTCAGATTGGTCAGTATTTATCGTGGTGGCTGAAGGTTCATCAGGATGTCCCGAGGTCAGCCTCTATAGGCTGACCCAAGGTCAGTCAATATAGTTTGCATTTTATGTTTCTGCTGGGCATTACCACTTCTCAGTTTGTCTGCTTTCAGCCAGGGCCTTGTCATTATCTAGGACCCTTTTGGAACAGATGCAGCCAGCTGTTGACAAGAAGGAAAGTCTCTGCGCTATAAAGCTTATAGATCACCAGGTGCTCAGAGCAGCACTAGCGTCATGGTTTTCGGTCAACAAGGGAGAACAGGGGAAATTAATAGCTATGATCTACATGCTGATTCTACTTCTTGATCTTCAATCTGGTTATTTTTATTTCTCTTGACTGAATTCTCTCTATTCTCTGTCTCCCAATCTTGCCCCAGTGTTAACATTTTAATGTAGTGGTCTGTGTACCTCACACCAGTTATCCCATCCTGGTTGTTCCAACATCACACAGGCTTGTGCATGGGAACGCAGGTGTTGGTGAATGTCTATGCTTGCTGTCCCTCAGGCTGTACAGAGGAGCACGGCCAAGCAGGGATGAGCAGAAGTTCTCAGTGTCCAGAGTTACTCTGTACAAAGTCAGTCCAGCTCTTCATTAGTGGCTGACAGTCTTGCAGCATTAGGAGCTTTTGGGAAGCATCTATAACCCCCTGCAGATCCAAGGACCAGAACAATATCTCATTTTATACAAAACAGCTCTTTCAATGAGCCATGGCACTTCTGTTCCCTTATGTCCACTGTGTCACATTCCTGCCAACAAGAGATTTTATATATATTTACACTAACAAGAAAGAATGCCAAGCATACTCAAGAAGTAATTTGATAAATTTGGTTTTACGGGGTTCCCCTTTACAGACTTTGAATATCTTCCTTCTCCTCCATCTGTGAAAAGACTCTCTGTGCATAAGTTGCCATCTCAGGAAGTCTCAGTCTAGCAGCTCCTAATACTGGATGGGAATATAGGACAAAAAGTGTTGTCTGATGAAAAAATTACACTTGAAAAAAAAAAAAAGACAAATCACAGGGACTACAGGATTACTTTAGTGATGCATAGAGAGAAAACAGGAAATAATGTATATTCCAAGGTGACAAAACCTGTAGTCTGTATACAGTACTGCTATGTACGCTAGATACAGTTCATTTGTCAGTTTTAGGTGAGTGATGCTTGATGCTCAGACCATGCAGAGGATGGCATTAATGCTGCAGGCTTGCTTTTGCCACAGGATTCCACTGTGCTTCAATGTGGTTCTGAGAAGCTCAGTTTGCTAGTGTGATGTTATCATGGCACAAGAAGGATTGAATGCAAGCTTTAAGTTGCCTGTAAAGGAGTGATCAGCCTGAGCATGAAAAGACTCCAGCCCAGAGATCAGTGAAACTGTGAACAGGAACTTCCTGGTTTCTACTCAACTTTAAGTCTTCTAGATAGTGACTTGCCTGTGAATTTTTTACCAAAAAGAGGGAGGTAGATGTATAAAAGATTTTGCGACAGTTTATTTTTCAGTCTGATCACTTTCTCCCATCTGGTTTACAACATAGCTTCCCAAACACTTGAGTAGCCTGAGAGGAAGGTGAAGCAAGCTGTGGAGATTGGAAGAAGGAGAAGAGAAAATGGGAATATTGTTAGTTGTTATTCCTCCTGAAAGGGAAAATGAACCTCTAGTAGGGAGCAAAGGAAAGAAAAATTACAACCAAATTGAAAACTGTCCATTGTCAAAAATTCAAATGAAGGGTTGGTTTTGATTTTTAAAAACAGGGTCCTACTCTCAATATAGCTAATTCTGTGTTTTCATTCTGTCAGAAGTTATGTCCATTCCTGGTCCCATTTAGCAAAAAGAAAACTCATCTTTGGAGAGAAAGGAAAAAAATTAAAATGCTCTGTGTTCATGCCAGGTTGAATTTCTGGGCTTGCATAGAGGTAGCTTCAGGCAGCCATTCCACAAGTCTGACAATAAGCATGCAGTCTGTAACTACGGTTATTTGGAAATGTGACAAATTGGAGAGGGCCCAATTTCTAAATGAGATGCTGTGGAAATGTATTCTTTTGACAGAATATTGCTCAGGAAGAGGGACTCACCTTCAAAGAAAGGAAAATAACTCGACAGTTGAAACTCTCTGCTGGGATTTGTGAGACCTAGCTTTGAATTCCTACTTTTTCTGATTTAGCCTAGGGAATGGACTCAGACTTTCCTAAAATCTAGTTTTAGTGACCTATCTAAAAGACTATCAGCTATTTTAAAACCTGTCTCTGCTCATCTGTTTGTTTTCCTCTTTTTTTTTTTTTTTAGATTCTTTTTTCAATTTTTTAATAATAATAGCAAGAAAAAAAAAAAGAAAGTAAATCCTTAGCTTTGTCCCGGTGCAAGACAGGAATACGTTTTACACCCCAACATTTGCAGGACAGGGAATCAATTTTCTGCTCAGCTTTGTCTAGAATACAATTATGGCAATTTTAATATCCTTAACTTTAATTCTTTTTATTGATCCTGTTATTGACCTGTGTCTGCTTGTTATTGTGTAAATACTGGCAAAGAAACAGGAAAAAAATAACAGTTACCAGGTGGCATAAATTAATTTTTAAAATTTTCTGAATGGAGAAGGAAAGAATGTTTTTGCAGTGACCAAAATCCGTCCTGTTCTCTTCAGTGTAATCTTCAGCCCCCAGGGTAATCTCTTAATTCCCCAGTGTAATCTTACCCTTTCTTAGCTCTAAGTATGTTCTTACTCTCTACTCTCAGACTCACACTGGTGGCAAAAAAGTCTGCCATGGCCTAAAGAGTGAGAACTGGGAACATCTTAAAGCAAAAAATAAGTTCTATGTCCGTTTTGAAATCATAATATAGGAAAAAAAAGCCAGCAAAGGACACTGCACAGACTGCAATGATTTCCATAGTGAATTTGGGTTTGTTTTCCAAATATTACAACAGAATTAAGTGTTTTGCTGAATGGCTGCAGGAATCAGGAGTGGAAAGGAGATAGGATACCCTCACTCCAACTGTGGGTTTACGCCTGATATAAGTTCTTGGCTGCATCTGGGCTATTTCTGAGCTTCTTCATTTCAGATGTCAGCGCATGTCTGACATCCAGGGCATACATACCACAGTCCTTGGATTCAATCTGTTTAAGTATGCTTTGTGTGTAATTAAATGGGTTGAGGGTAGATTGTCTTTGTCAAGCAACTTGGCAGATTGCTTCTCCTGCATGGTCAACATGAGAAAAAAATTTCTATGCCCGTGTATGCAGTCATGCAGACATTTGTTCGGCAGAAATGCAGAGCTTTTTTGCTGAGTTAGTCAAAGCCAGCTCTTCCCACAGAAACTAACTGCAACTAAACTGTTGGTTTTGGGCAGGATTATTTTTTACTCATTTTATTCTAGTAGAATTACCTCATGTAGGTAAAAGGCATTATCTCTTTAATTACTAACAGGTCAACATGCTTGTTTTCATGGTGGAAGTAAACGGCACTAATACAAGCAGTGTGTTGCAATTACAGATGAATCAAACAAATGAAGGTCAGGTCATACCCAGGGACAAATCTTTGGAAGGGGTCTTTTTTGTTGCTCTGAGCTTTTGTTGCTGCTGCCGGGTACTTTCTTCTGATTCCCACGTGCAGATATGGGAAGGCGAAGGGCAGCAAATTGAAGTGCAACACAGCAGTTAAAGGACTTGCAGTTCTATTGTGTGCTTGGTGGGCCTGAAGAAGATGGCCAGGATTGTGCCCTCTGCATCTGGCCTTGGGCTGGTATTAGGCAATGTTTTTTGGGGAAAGCCAAGAATGATGCCTCAGCTGTTGGTACTGGGGCAGTCACAGGCCACAGCTCCAATGTGTGTCTGTAGCCAGTACGGGCCAGGTCTTTCCTCACTGTACCAGGCAGGACACAACAAACTGTGAAAACCAAAATGAAGGCTCTGAACTTCTGTGGTTCAGAAATGTGGTTTTTCTGAAGCCATGTGACAAAATATAGGATAAAATAATAATGAAAACCCACAGAAGCCAACAGAGGAAACAAGGGATTGTGTTTGGCTGGAAGTTTAGGAAAAAAAAAGGCTAAAAGCAAAGCCTACAGGCAATGAAAGGAATCCAATCTGTTTGCCTCTCTGCAGGACTTCTGGACTAGAATGTAATCTCTGTTAACGTCACATTACTTTTCAAGGATGGAATTTTAAAACTAACTCTTGTTAGTTATTTTGTTTGTCTGGCAACCAGCAGGCTTCCCTGCTCTCATCATGAAAGACTAGTGAGTTGTGCAGTTTAGTGTTCCTGCACATATGCTGTCTTAGTTTTTCATTATGAACAGTAAAAGGAGAGTTTTGAAATCCAGATTCAGCTCACTTTTGCATTTAGATATTTGGAAAAGAGAAGAAAAAGGGCTTTCTTGAGATTAGCATTTTTAGTTTTATAAGTTTTTTCCTTTTGAAATTGTTGTTTGGACAAGCCAGAAGATGACAAATATCATGAGAAGAGGGATAAGTAGAAAATTTAAATATCTTAGAAATTTGAAAAGGTTAAGTTTAGTACAGTCATGCAACTTTAACTTCACAGTGTGTAAATTACTTATTTGTGCCCAGGGATATTTTGAGCCTGGTCTGTCCTCCCAAACTTTTTCCATAGAACTTGTCCTTTATAGTAGTGATCTTCGCACTCAGTTTAAAAACATGAATTCAGCAGGTTGTTTGATTCTCCACCCATGCAGCTCAATACAGGCAATGACTTATAAAGCATTTTGCTCTAAGCAAAGGTTTCCCTGAAAGTGGGAACACCAAAAACTTCGGGGTTGATTAATAGTCTCTTCTTTTCCTAAATGAGTTCAAATTAAATAGATATAAAATGCACATTGCCTTGGATTACCTAGTACATTTCATGAGGTACAGGCAGGGTCACATGAAAATATTACCTTATGGAATTGAAAATGTATCTTTTTTTTTTTCATCAGAGGGCAGTGGACTTCATATTCACTGCATAATCAGAACAAGTATCTGTTCAATTACTGTGAAAGCACTACCATGTGAATACTTATTTCATGGCTTTCAGGACTCTGACATCTTGGTGTGGGAAATTACCGCCCAAAATGAGACCACAGTGAGCATAAAATGTGTGGGACATGCTGATGAATCTGTGTGAGGAGTGGAAGCTATGGGGAATAGAAATTCCCTACATCACACACCAATAAAAGAAAATGGATTTGAGGGTGTGCGTATCCAGGATTTCCATACCTCATGGAAGCCTGTCAATGCTACTGCTCCAGCTGAGGTAATTATGAAGTATTCAACAAAAAGCCCAACAACTGTGACATCAGTTTATCCCTTCACAGGCAAAAGTTCTGCTTGAATGTCTCTTGTAGTCAATATCCCCTCAGCAGCTCACCTGTTGGGACTACCAAGGTAGCTTCTGCTAGAGCCGGAGCTGCTGCCCTGCCTAGTGACATGTTTAAGATTTCCTTGGTGCATGAAAGACTTGAATGGATTTCTGTTAAATGCTTATGTAAATAAAGTTCTGAGCTAACAATGCAAAAAAATCACTGGGTCTGGGATACGCCAGGGCTGGAAGAAGCAGCAGCTGTAGTAACATTATTTAAAGCTGCAGAAAAGTGAAATATCAGTTTTCAAATTTTCTTTCTGGTCAGTCTTAGGCCATGATTGGGTACTTTTTATTTCTACGGGAATAGGATGAGACACCGAACAACTGTGAGACCAAAGACAAATAACTGTTTTAAATAGTAGAGGATGATGAGGGACTTCTAATACTCCTCATCTTAATTTGCTCTTTTAAGTGACACACCTCGAGTGTTCAGAATGCTTTCCTAACTTGACTCTGCTTTTGTCTCATGAGCTGATGGCTTCAACATAAATAATCTGTGGGACTTTTGTGCCCCTCTTTTGTGATGTTTTACTGACAAGAGTTATACCAGAATTTTGGACAGTAGGTGGCTGGAGACATGTATTCTAGCCCAAGACACTTTAAACTCATGTCTCCTACGTCTGGTGAGAATCACCTTAACACCTAACTAAACCCATAGCAGAGAGTGAGTTATAATTGTAAACCAATCTTTTGAACCTATGTTCCTATGTACCAAAAAGCCCTATGAGCTGTAAAGAACTGTAGGTGTGGGTCTGACAAATATATGTATTTTTATCTCAACTCTCTCTATGTAAATCAGAAAGAAATCTGTAAATGGATACAGGCAGCCCAGACCTCTGTTTTGAAAATGACTGCACTTAGCACCAGAGTAAATCAAAAGTATATCTCCTTAGTTTCTCTCTCTTCCAGTGAGTTTGTGTGCTGGCACAGCTTCAGTAGCTGCCATAAAGGAGAGTCTCAGGTCACTTCACTAATCTCTGAAAAAGTGATTCGGTCTCAAGTAGAGGGAAATATGTGATGACTCTTCAGTTACCCATGCACCTGATGAAATCTAGATGATACATAAATATTTCTATCCTAATGATCAAAACTGACAGAAATATAGAATGAATTATTTTTTTCAGTCCCTGAAGATATTGGCTGAGACCTACTGACATAAGACTACCAGTAAAAGGAGATATTTAAGAGTTGATCTTTCGTTTTTTTTGAAGAGGGGACTTCGGCTCTAAATCTCTCCCTGTTCAAACTTTTAAACTTCATTAATGGCCAGAATGAAATAAAATTCTGCAATAAGACTATTAATATGGCTTTATACAACATTTCTGTAGAAAGCCTAAGAACAGATCAGGTATTACTGGAATGTTCTTTCTGAATTGAATTCTGACAGACAGTCTGGGCCTAGTAAAATAACATGACATGTATTGCTCTTTAAGTCTGTGCAAGTTTTGCTGTTGAGTCAGACAATAGGCGCATCCACCTTCCCCTTCCCCCAGGCCTAAGATGTGTGAATGGCTTTAGGGAAAAAAACAATGCAGCTCGTACTAGCCTCAGTGAGAGGAGTGTAGCATCTTCACGCCGGGGTTGCCACTGCACAGGATAATACCTGATGAATCCTAATTGCTTTATATAGATAACTACCCAGTAGAAGCCTGCAGTCCTTGAGAAAACCTTCCTACAGAGAAGAAATATATCAGATGTCTCAGCAAGTTAATTTTAACTGGCCAAAACTTTAAAGTATCTTTACCATCATTTTGGTGAAGGGTGTGATCACTTTACATAAATCCTTATGTGCTTTTCCACTTACAGTACAGTAAAGATATTAAAAATACGGAATTGTTCAGGAATAATTATAAGCACGTTTTTACTGCTGTAACTTAATCTACTTTAAGTTATTGGTACAGATTTAGTCTACTAGATTAGGTAACATAAATATTAACTATGTAGTTAATACGGCACCTCTCTCAAAACTGGAGGATAAATTATAATGACTTTCATAAGAAGGATTACTTTTTTGGAAAGCCTGAACCAATCCATAAAGAGGTATTTAGAGTGATATAACTTGCAAAATCTCAGCATATATTATCTTTTCTCATTCTGGAGCAAAAGGTGAATGGGACGGGAAGCTTTCTCTCCACTTACAATATATATTGCTACGAGCTAAAAGAGTAAAAATAAGATTTTTAGTTCAAAAAAGGTCAAGCAAACAATTTATGTTAAGTCTTTACACCAGCATCAGCAGCTCAAGATGATCACTTAGTCTTTTCAAAGAGAAAATCAACTCACGAGATGGATGTACTATCTCTAGGTTGATTTTGGAAAAAGTGCCACTCAGCAGAAAACCCGAAACCCAAATCCAAAAAACTCCCAACAAATCAGACCAAAAACCCAATCAAATAAAAAAGTAACTGCTCAGTGAAAAGAAAGAAAAAGTACTCCACTCAGATAACATATTATTATATCAGCGTATTATTGAGATACAATGAAAAATTCAAAATTGTGAAAGTAGTTGCCAAGATTTTGCAGAGAGTGGGTTAATTTAAAACATACAGGAAAAAACCAGACTGACACAAAATATCCTGTTAGCTTGCAGCCTGGCACCAGCTCCTGCTGTGCACAGCAGGCATTTCCCCTGCAAACTAGAGCATATACTCACAAGACACTAAAGAGGATCAGAATTTCTCCTGATCCCTCCTTGAGGGATACATATTACCTTTGGCTTTGTCAAGAGGATATGGATCCATCCTGAAATGGGATTTAAAAAAGCACTTATAAGCAACAAGATAGACACAGATTCAGTATTAAAGATGCCATTCCTGAGATCTGCCAGCAAAAAACCCTCACCCAAGTAATTTAAGTGAGGACAATCAAAACATTCAAAGTTCTGTAAAGTTCCTTCCTTCCTTCCTTCCTTCTTGCCCTCCATGTGCAAAAGTTCTGCTGATACAGAGATTTCTGTAGAAATGCTGAAAAATCTTCCATAGGTGTAAGCACACCAGCAAAATACTCTTTTTTTCTCCTTTGAGAATCAGTAAAATCAATACTTGTATTTTCAGCTACCCCAGAGGGAGATAAAGCAATAGAGAATCCATGTCACGGCCAGAGTTGCAGTGAAAAAGTTGATAGATACTGTTGAAGGTAATTTTGTCAGGCGGCAAAACTCACAGGTCAGAATGAGAAATGTATGAAAGAGTTTCTTCAGTTAGACCTGTGCTACCAAAATTCCTCTAAGATCAACTTTGTGTTACAGTTGGGTGTCTTTGCAGTCACTTATTCATGCTCACAGTGGTGGTGCTGCTGTATTTCTTGCTGGTTCTAGGTGTTTGTTGGTATTATGTGTCTCTGTGACACTTTTTGAAGAAGCACAAAAAGAATGGTACAAGTGTGGCCCAGACTTTGGCTTTAAACCTCTTTTGTACTGTTTTGTTTGTACCCTCACAAAGGGGTAGATTTGGTGTCAAGTGTTAGTTTGTGTTCCTTCAGGTTTTCTTCTAGTTTATCACACTGTAACTAAGACAGTTATGAGGTACACTGTAGTTAGAGTGTCCTGCTACAGCTGTGTGTCCTGGAAGAAATTGCCAAAAAAGACTTATCCAGTCAGCGGAAGCTTCTTTGTTTTGGTTTATACCAGGGGTGCTGTTAATTATTGGGTTATTTCAGATAAGACTCTCACATACCTCAATATTCAGCAGTGTAAGCTGTTTGGATAGCAGTGTTGCTGTTTTCCTCTTCCACCTGCTACTATTGGACACCTGGAAGCCAAATCTAAACCTACAGTGATATTTGAATGCCTTGGTGTCAGTCTGCCTGCTCCTTTTTCAGGGGTGTCCACCACAGAAAAAGTCAGTCTAGGGAAAACGGGGGGTGCAAAGCCCCTTTTATTTTCACATTTTTGGCCTACTGTGTTCTTTAACATGTTTTACGGGGTCACCCAAAGACATTAACGTTTTACTTTTTCCCCTGAACTGGAAGGATATCAGTACCAAATCACCAAGGAGAATTGGGACCTAGTTATCCATGTGATGCATAGATTGCTGGACCTTCCAGTTCACCTACTGAAGAGATTAGGTCTGACATTAATTAATCAACAGTGGTCATTTCTGTTTAATATACCTCTACTTGAATATTTGGGGTTTTTTTCTGTTCGAAACACTTGAAAAGAAAATGAGAAACTCTCATTGCTGGTTGCATGTGAGGCAAGATAATTGAGCAGCTCAGAAAAGAGCCACAAACCATGACCCTGTATCCAGTCTGTCCCACTGGGTAAAGGTGCTTAGACCTAACATTTTGATTCAGGCCCCATCTTTACTTTAAAGCTTCACTTGGCTGCTTTAAACAGAAGACTGATTGCCCAGATGGATTTTCAGTGCTCCACAGCAGCAGTCTATTAACCTATTTAGATGGTATCTAAGGTAGTAATGAGATTAGAAACTAGAAAGGAAACGGGAGGGAGGCAAGTCAAGAAATTCAAAAGCAGGTTAAAATTTTGGTACTTTTTGATGAAAGCATCAGAAATAAGGGTCAAATTGTCCCACAAGTGAGTGTGTTCAGTTGATATGAGGTAATCCTTTAAAGACAGCCATGGACTTGCTAGGTTCTGAAAGACGCTAATGCCAAGATAACACAGACTTGTTAGAAGATGTTATGCACTTCTCCCAGTGGTATCTCCTCTCAGACTAACTGCAGCTCTTGGGAGAAATCTGTTAGTAATAAAACTAGTTTTTATGGATTACAAAGGTCTGAAAGCTGTACTTTCCAAACTTTCACTAAGGACATTAAGTGCAAACTTGCTTCAGCAATTAAATTTTCATCAAAGCCTGAATTTGACAGCCACTGCTCTAGGGCAGAGCCACCCGGTCTGGGCTTCCGAAAATCAAGTGCTACTTTCTCCAAGAGTACCTTTTGTTTCAGAGCTATGTTGTCTCTGGATCCACCTTTAAAACAGCTGTGAATTTTAATTAATTCCTAATTTATTTGTATTGCCCAATAAAAGTTGTCATCTTTGCAACAGTAGGATCTGTTTCTCCCTCTCTTTGTATTGGACCCATCTTTGTGAGATCTTAACGTTGTTTGTAAGCAAAGGAGATGTTATGGTAAAGGGTGTTTGCAAAACTTGTAGTTGCTAATTTTCAGGGAATCCCTTCAGGTCAGCACTTTAAGACCATACTGGAAGCTGGGGATCAGAGGCTTTCCACAATACGTCATTGTAGCTATATTTTGCCACTGCTTTGATTAAAACAAAGGCCAACCATTCTACAGCCCTGCAGCAGGAGGCAATTTGTTTTTCATGGAAAACCACAGCCTATTAGCAGTTGTGAGCACAAGCTATTGCCCATTATAGCCATTCTTAGAAAAGATTGCATGCGTACACACATGGAAAATTCTGATTCACTGGACTATGCAAATCAGGGGATGGCCGTACTGAGATCGAAATCAACCTTGTTTAAAAATCTGCCACTCAGCAGAAAGTCCAGCAAGTGTTAATGCTGTAAAAATACTTTTACAGAGAAGATGTTCTTAAAGCGCAAAGATATCATAAAAACACAAAGTAGGTATCAACTGTGGACAAATGTTAAGTTTTAAAACTGTAAACAATTCAAGGAGTAACAGCGGAAATTTAAAACTCTAAAAAGCCTATTTTTTTTTTTTTTGTTAAAAGTTTGAGCTTTTAACAAGAAGTAAATTATTTAAGGGAGTCCCTGGGACAGTATTATGAGCTTTGTTTATTTTGCCATGATTGAAGCACGAACATTGAGATAGCTAAAAGAGCAGGTTGCACAGTTAGATTTGTAATTCTCCACCGAATTGGCACATGAATGGCTGTTTCTGACCATAGAAGGAGGTATGTGTACACAAAAAAGTCTAAAGTAAGTAAAAGTCTAAAGTCTAAAGTAAGTCAAACTAAACTTCGTGACAAGGCAGAAGAAACAAAATTTCCAAGGTGTGAGAAATACTCACCTCAGTTATCTGATGAAGAGTCCTAAGAAAAGTAATCTAGTTGCCTAAGAAAAGAAAGGTTTAACAAGTAGTTTTTTGAACTATGTAAGTGGGTACTGCATTATTTAATTTGGCATTTTAACTTTTGTATCAGTCATTGAAACCAATATATTTTAAGCCTAGAGGCTTTCCTAAAGAAAATGACTTTGAGTTCTTGTGAGGAAAAAAGCTGCTTAGGAAATTTCATTCCTCTCAAGGAAGATAATTTGGGGAATTAGAGAGATAATAACCGGCTCGTCAGACGTCCATGAAAAAACTACAGATATTTAAGGGAACAACTATGTTCTCTACACAATGTAGAAAATGACACAGGAAAAATCCTGTGTAAAAATATCTATTTGTCAGTCTTCCCACCCCCCTCCCCTTTTTTTTTTCCCCTCACAAAAGCGTGTGAAGATGCCCGGATAGTGACTTGAGGTATACTGACGATCAGCTTGATTTTTCCGTTGCACCTTCCCCTGTGGTAGAGGCAGATCCCTGCAGGTACAGAAAAACACGGCTTTAGAAGAAATTTCTCATTTAACTTCTCAGGACTGTTAAAACATCTGGAAGAAACCAATATTACTAGTTAGGTACTACAAAACGTTTCTATTTAAAGAAGGAAAACCAACCCTGAAATCACGCTTTTAAGCCCAAAGAAAAGTGAGAACTTTCTGTTCTGCTTCCATACTGGAAAGCAGAGTACAAATAGTGTGAAAATAATCACAGCTGTTTTCTGCTGGTAAGACACTGGGAAAGAATTTTGAGAATCTCCTCTTTATCCTTACTTTACTCGACAAGCTGAAATCAAAAGGAGGAATTCTTTCAGCAGTGAACATGCACATTTTCCCCTTCTATTCAAAAACCTTTTTGAACCATTGGAATGCATTTCTGGCGGGCACTCAGGAGCACAGGAAATTTGAAAGGAGCTGTGAATAGCTGTTAACGGCTGCATTCAGAAGAGAGAAGATAGTGGAAGCTAGAAAAGCTAGAGCTGTAGTTTGTTCCTTACCTAGTAGGCAAAAGCCAGATTCTTGGATTTCTAGGTAGCTTTCTAAATTAATCTTTTTATAAACCTACATTTTCCCTGTTTCGTTGTTTTATCAACACAGACCTTTGACTTAGCTTTTCCCCCCCTCAATTAATTAGACAGTTGCCCTGTAGTGTGAGGTTTCCCCAAGATGTTTTTTGGCATTTGTTTGGTGTCCTACTTGTAATGTTGATTTCAGCTGCCTACTGCAACCTAGCAGCTTAGGATCCCGCTTAGCGAGAAAACGCACACCATATATTTGCTGTCTCGGCCCCTAAAGATAATTTACTTACCACAGTCCTCTTGAAATATGTGCTATGCTATGCAGAGTCCTACAAACACACTTGTACGGAAAAGAAACAATTCCTTTTTACCATGGATAACAGCATCTCAGTCTCTGCTAAGCACAGAAAAAACCCAAGTTTTCATTTTAAAACGAGCCTTTTGGTAAACCAGTAGAATATAGACTTCTTTTAAAAATTTCCATTGTGTTTTTCATAATGTTCATGTGTTTTCACTGTGACTATGTCCACCAGTCACAGTACCAGCCATAGAAGTGTGAAGACATTAAACCTCCACCCCGCAACCCCAAACCAAACCAAACCAGCTCCCCAAGGTACAAGATCTTCATTTTTGCAGCAAAGCTTAGCAAATGTAACAACTTGCCTGTAAAGTTCTGTTAAAAACTGTGCTTCACCTCTAAATCCTGCCTTCACACAGGCATGTTTTTGTGTTTGATCACCTGAGAGTTATAAATAGCGAATTTCCTTCAACTGTACTGTAAAAAACAAAGGAAAAATATTTTTAAAATACAGAAATATTGGAAATTCTACTGTACAAGGATTAAATTGCTTTTGGATGTTTTTTATCCTGTCCTGGGCCACAGGCCAGGATGATAAGATAACCTCTTGATGTCTTGTCTTCCATTTTTTGTAGCTCTGTAATTACTCGATATTCTTTCAGCAGAAACAGAGAAGCAGGTTTGTCCTTCAGTACTGTATTTTCCTCATGTTATTGCTTAATGCCGATTGAAGTCAAGCTGACAGGAGGAAATGGTTCTGTAACACCATGTTTAGTAAAAAAATCACCTCTCTGCTGTGGTCAGGGAGTTGTATTAATTTATTGCCAGCAACACTTTGCAAGGATACAGAGAAAACGTGAGAGTCTTTTTCAAGTAGGAGTGCACCTTAAAAAAATGATTTTAAATGAAGAAATTTTAGATATCACCGAAGTTTTAAAATATGATGGTAAAAGGCTCTCTCCCTCACCTGTTAGTGGCTTTTGCCTATCGAGACCAAGTCTCTTCTAGTACAAAAATTATATTTTTCAAGCACAGCATGTATATTTCATTTCCCAAATGACTTTTCTCTTTTAAAAAATATTTTCTGCAAGTGCTTGGAAAATAGGTTCTTTGAAAACAGCAAGCTCCAGCTGGCTTCCAGCATGAAAGACTTTTAATAGCTTGGTGGATACATAGCAAGGTTACACATTTGTCACAACTGGTCATAACTTCTTTATTTTAAGTTTTCTAAAAAGAGGAAAAGCTTACTGTCTGCAAAAATACATTCCCACAAGAATGATCTCAGAAAATCTGAGATTCTTGGTTGGAATTATCTTAAAATAAGAGCAAGTCATCTAAATTAAGGACTAGGAACATGCAGAGTATTATGGTGGTCAAATAAAAGTTTAGAAATTAGATAGAGATGGAGAGCTCAGTTTTTTAATAGCTAGTTGAAGAATAAAGAAATCTGTTAGCAGTTAGCAAAAGACAAAGGGGAGGCAAAAGTCACTAAGGCAATTAGTGTGAATTATTCAGCCATGTTGTCACCATTCCTAGGGCAGAAAGTTGCTCCAGTGCATAATCTTTAATTATAGGGTGGCACAGGAACTTACTGTCTCTGAGGCCAAGGAGAGGTAGCTAGGTTATACCTTTGAAAGTATATTTGTTCCATTAATTACTCTAGGGAGAATCTAAAATTTGTGTCCTGGTTCAACTGTCCATTTCTGTGGACACCTTCTGATGTGCTCTTAATTTTAAAAACTGAAAAATATATTCTAAGAAAAAAAAAATAGAAGGGAAAATATTTTCAAATCTTCTCCAGCATACCAAGTGGAAAAGCCCTTACCAAACACCAGTCCCAGCTTCATTGTGTCAGAGAACAGAAGCAGAATACGAATCCACAACACAAGAGGGGGCTCAGCAGAGGCAAGAAGGACAAGTTTAAGTTGCAGCATAGGTGAGAAAGGTGGAGGAAAGCCTCAAAAGTTGTATATATGATAAAAAATGTAGCAAAAGTTCATGTAAACAAAATTCAATCCACCAGAAAAGCAGAGAAATCTTTCCCCTTCAGTTGCTAAAAAAATCAGTCAAGAGCACTAACAGAGCTGTAAAGAGGATCTTGACCTTTCTAGCCTGGTAGGGAGGCTCTTTACTCATCATCCTTCTGTATGCCTCCAAAAGCAAGGAAGAAATAACAGCGTATTTTGTTGTCAAGTCCCTCTAGCCATTGCTCACCATTGTGTGTTTTCAAGAACAACTCACTGTGAGAACTTGAAGCAGCATTCCAAGTTGTGTCCTGTAAGGTTTAAATGCTGCTACGTCTGCTTTCCTGCCTAGCAAGTTAGTCAATAAGCAATTGAAAGGCAATTATCACCTGTCTACCTCCCACTCCCAGTATGGATATTTCCACTACAGCTCACCTGAGTGAACATATGTCACAGCAGACACAGGCTGCCACTGTTTCTGGCACATACTGTCCCAGTACTGCACACAATTTGCAGCAGGTGCCAGAGGCAGATGTATTTTCACTGATATTCATGGTATGAAAATTTATTTACACCTACACAGACATAACTGCCACAGGAACACTTTGGAAAGCCAGCAGGTAGCACAGAAAGATTTTTGTTAACGAAAAAAACATATCTGTAACACACTCAAGAAGATAACTAATCAAAACTTGAAACACTGCAGCGATGAGTTGAATGATTTCTCATATTCGAAAGAATCCTAATTATATTAAGTCTAAGATGTCTAATAGCGTTGAGTCATGCAGTATCAGTCAACTTTGATCCAATCCCTTCCTTTCCAAACAAGAGCCCTGGCCATTACTCGGGCATGGAACTGAAAGCTGTAACAAACAAAGTCTTTAGTCCTGTCAAAGCTTCATGAAATCACAGGATCTCTAGGTAGGCTTAAGGTTCTGCCAAGTCAATACAAAACAGAATGCCCTGTATGCTAACCTTGCCTTGTATGCAGATGGTGCCTGCCTCAAGGAAATTTGCACCTGTAAACTTTAAATTTGAACAAATCATCAGGTGAATGTCAGGCAGGTGGCCAAGGCTCTTTAAGCCTAACACAAGTAATCGAAGCTTTGTGGGCATTGTAAATTACACATAAATTGCCATGTCAAAGGGCCCAGCCCTTTGGGAGAAATCGTTTGACAATATGGATTTATGCACTCATTTTGCAATACAAGGACAAAACACGAGGTCAAGGCAATAGAGAATAAAGGACTAGAAGCCAAACCTCCATTACATTAAAGAAAATTTCAAAAGAGGTCTAATAAGCAGTCAATTCCACTACTGTTGAAATTAGTGGTGGCCCCTTGGGTAACCACTGCTTGTGCTTTGAGTACACCATCATCTGCAGCTACTTGGGATGGATCTCATAGGATTTGTGCAGTTTACTGAGTGCACAGCAGAATGGCTGTACTGCAGTCCTTGGGAAAAAAAGCATCTTCTTTTTCTCATGTGCAAAGCTGTGAGAAAAATGTGTAATTATTTGCTAGGAAATGGAACTTTAAAGGCCAACTATAAATAGGTGATAACTAAAATTTAACTCTGGGATACCTACCAACATTCCTTGGACGCTTATACATATAAGCACACACATACATACACACACACACACATTTATATACATATATATACGTATACATATACATATGTATGTAAGTACATATATGCATATAAAGCAAAAAGAGAAATCTGTGGAAATGGAGGAGCAATGTGTCTTCCGAGTTGTACTAAGAACTATGTTAAAGTCATGGACTCCCTTGCAGCACTTGCACGGTTTTTTCAATACTTTCTTTTTTACTAGCTTCAGCTTCTTGGTGTTAAATTGAGCTGGCACTGTTGCAGGCCATTTTAAATTGATACTTGCAGAACAGCAAGAAGTGTGAAGCTGCCAATGAAGAGTCAATGAGGAGCCAGTGATAGCAGTTATCAGCTTCTCCACACAAATGTCCAGAGTTTTCCAGCTGTGTGAGCCTCTCCAAGCTTGATTAAAAAGGGATTAATTTTCTTTTGTATACACACACACACACACATATATATGTCTATATGAGCCAGTTTATGTGGGTTTGCAAGTTATAACCCTTCAGGCAGATTTACATTAGAATGCACCCCTTTTCCCATGGTGAGCTGTGATTTCAAGCAGCAGCGAAAATTTTTAATCGGACATGCTCATACAATTTTACAAGCAGTTTGCATCATTTCACTGTTGAGCCAGAACTGGAAGAGGCTATGCTTCAGCAGTGAAGCCAATGAGTTGGTTATGACATTATTCTTATCATGCTGAAAATGCAGGAGGTGCCTGGTGTCTGAGTGAGGCAGAGATTTTCTAATTCCCTCGGGATTCATCACTACTGATGTGATGCAGGGCTTTCTGGGTTAGGGAGGGCAGGTCATGCCATTTAGTACGGAATACATGAGCTGCTCCCGTCCAGTGAACTGTTCCTTGTCTTTGGCTCATCACCTTCTCATCCCTTCAGAGAGAAAACACACTGAATAACAAAACAAAGCGTCTTTTCCTTCTTTTCCAGGTCTGTGACTTGAATTGGCTCATTTGATATCAGATTGAGTGTTTCTCTGTCAAAAAGCAGGGAAACTGGGAAAGGGATTTGGAAAAAGACTGGGAGCCATGAGTTCTGCAGCTGTTAGTTTACCCCGTTCACCAACCCCACTGAAATCAACCTTGGGAATAGAATCAGCTAAATATGTAAAGACAAAATGTTGAATCAAAAACTGGGTCGGAAACACCACGACCTTTCTCGCCTGCAGTGTGATGAGAGTACACAATTGTTAAGATCTCCATGTGAAAACGCTGGTACAAATACTGGCCAGCAGGACAACAGCACTTTTTTATTACAGATTGTATCTATCAAAATGTATTGACATTTTGCATCAGACTGGTTAGACAATATAGGAGGGGTGTGTGCTGATGTTGCTGGAACTACATAAGTTAAGCTTCCGGTTGTGTAAATTGAAATATAATAAACTATTTTTTTCTCTGCATGCTTTCTGTATTCTTCAGGAAGAAGGGTGCCATGAATGCATCAAACATGAGCAGTAACTAACAAATCCAGCAAATCTACTTCTTCCCATGTTTGTATTTGCAATTGCTAAGGTATAAATCGAGGCAAAAAACCCTAGGTCAGTAAATGTTCTGTGAGTTTTCCCCGTGTAGATGTAAATACATTTAAATCCTAGGGGATGAAGTGGACATGGAGTGTTAAATGATCCTGAGTTAGATAGTGAAGTAACATGACTCCAGAGGACAAACTGAATGCCCTCTCTTCCAAGAATGTCTCAAGCATTTATGACTTAAAACTATTGGTACTACGACATTCTTTCCCACCTCCCATCCCTAATGGCGCACCCCCCCCACCCCCCCCTTCCCCAGTTTAAATTGGTTACAAATTCTGATGAACTGAATATAAAAATTGTTTTCGCTGGAGGGGTAAATCACATGGTGTGATTCTTGAGGTTGTCCTCTACAGGGCCAGGAGTTAGACTTTGATGACCCTTATGGGCTCCTTCCAGCTCAGGATAGTTCATGATTCTACTCCATGCTATGAAATCTCCCTCTGCCCCTCCGCTTTTTTTTTTTCCCACTCTCATCTGAGCAACCCACGTGTGCTGGTACGTTTTAGATCCAGAAATCCTGTTATAAATTAATTGTTTTCTCAGAAAGCTGCTAATATATTTTCCTGGAACTGTTTCTTCTGAGTTAATTATAAGCCACAGGGAAGAACTGCCTCCTGCAGAGCTGGTACAAGGTAAAGGATGAAAGTATTCACCTGGGAGCAGGGAAGGAACTAGGACTTTGAAGGAATTTTCATATAGCTTGCTGTGCTCTTCTACTCCAAGGAATCTCCAGGCTGAAGCTTGCCTCTCCTCATCTCTTGCTTTGGACCTGAAAAAGTAAGGCAAAAAAGGAACAGAAAACCTTCTCCCTTTTGATGAAATTGAGCTCAGTTCACTCTGTCTCATGGAATCATGCCTTAAACACTACATTCAGGCTTGGACTACGTGCCATCATAGAGAACTAAGGCCTGCATACACCTGTACATGCTACTCAGACCTTGGGTCTGAAGGCAGAAACTGCTATAGTGTACATTGTTGTCTTCCAGAGCAGGTTATTGAAGACACTGGGAAAATTTTTGGATTTGGCTCCCAAAATCTTATACCAGCAAGCTACTGTCTGAATGGGCCAGACACAAACATGCTCCTAAGTAGTTCCTAAGAGATGCTATATATGCACTAGTCAGAAATCATTTAGAGCAATGCAAAGGTCTGGTGTGTTCATTGACTGACTTTAGCTGATGATCATGGCAGAGGACAAGCACAGGTACTTCTCACTGCATTGGAACTTATTCAAAATACTGTCATTCATACTTTAGCCAACCCTATCAATATTTATAGTCAACATTCAATATTAAAAATATAAAATTTAAAATACCTATGTACCTATATAATCTCTTAGATAGAAGCCACAAATACCTTTGTGATCTCTGAGGCTTTTCTGAAGACCCTTAAGTCTCCTAGAATCTGCTCAGTAGCAGTACGATCATGTTAGCTCTCTAGTCAGCATTCCAAAAAACTTGTGCTTGGTTGTCTGAGACTGAGACTTCAGTTTCCCAACTGCTGAGCTACTTTGGCTTTGCCATGGTCCTGCTTACCTAGAGCTGTGGCTGTGTGGGACTCCTCCCTTCTGCTGCAGATCTCCCTACCTGCTGAGGTCTGCCAGCTGTGGAGTTCAGCCAACAGAAATTAACACTGCCAAAAGAGATGGGATGCTTTTCCTCTTATGCTTTAGCTTCCCAAACCTGCTGTGTCTGGAGCAATGCACGTACCAGTGCCAAAAGAAGAGAAGGGCAGATAGACATGTCCAGGGCAGAGAGAAAGGTAAAATGACTGAAGGGGTTCTGGTAGGTTTTTTTTCTGGTGAATTTTATCCCAGCTTCTTTTGCCGCCTATCGTGGGCCTCATGTAGCCCTCCAAGAGATTAAAAACAAACTTGAATCAGTCACAAAGTGTTTTTCCACCTTTTAAAAAAATCTCATTTTGATGCTCCTTCATTACTTGCTTATAATGCAGATCTCAAATCTCTGAAATACAGTGTTCCATTTAGCCTTATCAGATTGAATGAAAAACTATTTAAAACACAAACTACCCGGGAATCAATGACAGTCAGAAAACTACTTATCATCTCCCATTTTTTTGGCACCCATTGCTTGTGAATACACAATGAAGTGCTGCTTAAATCGTTTTTTCCTTCTCCAATACTGAGAAACACAGGTTTTAATTGTTCTGTTTTTCACAGTGTGTCTTTTACCTAGTTCATTTAGTCCTGGCATCTGGCATATTTTGTAATTATTGCAGAGGCAAGAAATCTGACTGGGGTATCCTTTATTCAGTTCCTGTGCTCTTGCAGGTCAAGGCTGTGCTGGCCTTTACATAACCAGCACAAACTGGCTGTGAGTAATTATGGGTGGAACACAAGGAGAGGTCTACTCACCTCCAAACAAATGAGATGCAGGAGCCTCTTTTTTCAACAGCACTGGAGGAGTTTGATCAGCAGAGGAAAAACACTGTCTCACTGGTGCCTGCAGTAGTAGGAAACTTAGTTCAAAAGATCCTGAAGTTAAAAGGGCCTTCTTAAAAGACATTTTCACCACATAGTCTCTAGAAAATGCTATTTCAGTAACACCTCTTCTTTTTAGGGTATTTTGTTATACCCATTGTAGTACCTAAGCACTTCATATGACTTTTTGAATCTGCTTTAGAAACCTGTGTCCTAGTATAAATGTACATATATCTGTTGTTGCAAAGAGTTGAGAACGTAACAAAATATTTCCATCAAAATTATTCTGTGTCTCTTATTTTAAGCATGCTGACAAATCACTACCAGTCCTATTTATGAGTTCATTGTACTAGGATCTGTTCCACCTCAGACATGCATCTATAGATCTGTAATACAATTATTAAAGCCATGCTAAATGTTGGTTTTATTAAAACTTCCCTTCCGAATCAAAATGACAAATATGGGTCTTAATGGGATAGTTCATTTAAACAAATTAAAGACCATTTAAACTATTTTAAAAAAATCATTACATTCCACTAGGTTAATTATTTTAAAGTTATTGTTTAATCTGTATGAGTTGCCCAGACGGAACAAGGGTCCTTCATCCTTTCTTACAATTCATCTTCTGCTGTGATAAACAGTTTTGTCTCCACTTGTAATTACCTTTTGTAATTGCCACTGCCCCCTCTTGTAATATTTGCTTGACAGACTGAAAGGTAATATATATTTAATGATTGTAGCACCTTTAATATTTGTTGTAGTCAGCAATACAAAGCTCAACTGTGTAAAGCTATACTGGTAATGGATAATGCTGTTGCTGTTGTGCTACTAGTAGTGAATTGCTGTGATGCCTTTCATCTGCAAAGGCTGGCAAGATCGTCAAGTGTGTCTTCCATGCGAAGACTATGGCACACAAGACCTGATGGTGGGTCTGTGTGGTCATAGGAATGATTAACATACCTGACTGGGCTGTGGGACTCAGAAAGGGCTGCTAGAACCAGTGTCAGTAATCACTCCTGAAACAAAGCACCTGTCAAACCCAGACCTGGTGAGCCTTCTGGAACAGGGTGCCACATCCACCCTTGTGCGCTATTCACTGAGCTTCCCAGACCCTCAGGCTCTCCGTGGCATGGGGATATATATCTTGTGGCTTTTGGCTATGTGAAGATTTATAAGTTGTGGGGTCAGCAAACCTGATGTCTTGTCCTTGCAGTACAGAGGTTCTTTTGCAAAGAGCCTGTACTCTGTTCCAGCTAAATATTTGATTCTGATAACTAGCCCCATGAGTCATGTGTAGAGGAGATGCCTGACTGTTTCTGGGTGAATTACCTTATCAATATTAATGTGTACTAAGAATGTTCATAAAATTAAAACTCCTTCTTATCCACCTTCAGTACACCATTCTTAATCTTGTTCTTTGTATTTCTCTGCTATTAAGTTAAAACCTTATACTCTATATAAACGAAAACCATTAACAACCCGTCAGACTGGCAAAATTAAGTTATTTCTCTTTCTTTCAGGGCTCTTCCTGCAGTCTTTACAACCGCAGTGCTACAATGGTGTGTTTTGAGGCTGAACTTTCATTCAGTGTAATTTCTTTCAGCTCTGTTTGTAGTACAGAGAATGAAATAAATTACAGAGAGAAGCACTACAAAATTAGCTTAACTCTGATGGCACAAGATCTGCAGTGACCACAGACTTTTCATTACTACCCTAGATTGAGCTTTACTGCCCTAGTTTGAACTAGCTTCTTATGTGTCACTTTGAAACAAGAAATTATCTTACTCATATGGGTTGCAAGCATAAGAAACTCACTTGAACTCTTGTAATACTCATTAGGTCATTACAGTGTGATCTAAATTTAGTGTATAATGAGTAGCATGTCACTGAGTTGAGAAGTCACTTAGCAATTTTTTACTGTGTTTATCTGAAAGTTGAAGGAGATCATGTTCATATTTACATTTCCTCTGCTCATAGTTTGTAGGCATGGACCTACAAACTCCTTTCCTCATGGCTCTGTCTTCCATTGTAAAGTTATGATAAGAATTTTGTGAAAGCTCAAAAATATTGTGCAGATAGGGGCAGAAGAGGTGGCTGGCAGTACACGAGTGAGATACAAGTTTTAATAACTCTGAAGGCAAATTTTTTCTTCAAGTTACATGGGTTACACCTTTATTGTAATTAACTCTTTCTTCTGGCTCATGTGCCCTTCAAGAAGTGTCTCCTGAGTCAGCAAAACATTAAAACTATCTGGCATTTCCGCTGCCAACCCAAAATATTGTTGGCAAACATGCTTCAGAGACCCTTTATAGTCTGCTTTTCCATCGAGATGGCTGGTGGGGAGAAGGCAGTGGGCAATGTAAGGGCATTTGCTATCCTAGTAGGCAATCCTTGGTCATGAGTCAGAATCCCAAAGTCTCTCTAAGCCTTTAGCCCAGCCTTCTCTGATTAAGCCTGTGTCAGAATGGTGATATAAGGTCAGATTACACCTTCTTCCCTGCAAAGACAGGAGTGGGTATCTGGCACTGCAGGCCAAATTTGTTTTCTGATGTAACAATATTTCTTCACTTGCTGGCCTGACTCATGAGAGCCTCATGAGTTCTCACTGATCTTTTGTTTGTTGTTTTTTTAGTTTAATTCTTTGGTGCATCTTCTCCTCTATTTAATCAAATTCAAGTTCATTCCCCTTACATCAGGGTGTCTGAAAAGGTCAATCCTATTTTCTTATTTTCTTTTTGTGTCATCTTGTGACAATTAATTCCACTCATGAGATAGTTAAGAAATGCCTGCAAGGCGTGTGGGCAACAAAAGAAAAAAAAAAAAAAAGGTAAATATTAAGTGTTGTTTATTGGTGAACCATTTAGGTTACTAGCAGCAGGTCATGAACTAAAAATAAAAATGCTTCTGGATTAGAGTAGACAGAGACAGCTTCTTCTCTCTGTCTTTTCTATCTGTAGCTAGCATGCCTGCAACTATGAAAATTACTGTCTGTAGCCTAGTAATAAACATAGGGAGCCCTTTGGACTGCATACTCTATATGAGTGAGATGAGGCAGTCACACCAGAGGGTTACTGTGTTCTGGTAACATACTCTTGCATGTACCTGCACTCCGTAAAATAGACTGCCAAAGCAGATCTATCTCTGAGGCTCAATGTGGCACAAAGGAATAAGGGGAAAAGCAGATGCTTGTATTCATCTCTCTGTAGTAGTAGTATAGTTGAAGGCAGAAGAACCTCAGGGTTCAACGCGACAAATGTGAGGAGGTGGGTGTGCCTGTAATTTGGACAATAGATGGCACCCCTTGTTTCTTTCTTAAAAACACCATCTTCTGCTGTGGTTTCATAAAGCAGCAAGTCTGCAGAAGTGTGTATGCTGCTTCCTAGCCAGCTCAGAATAGGAAACTTCCTTTATTTTCTTTATGGTGCCACAGTGGAGTGCAATGGGGCACAAGCCATGAATCTGTGTCGGTCTGCTGCGTGCTGTGGTTTTCACAGGCTAGAGAGTTGCCTCTTCCTCTCAGGCACATTACACGAATAGGATGCTCTATTGAGTTTGTGTGGCCAGGTTTTGGTAGTGGGGGGGCTACAAGGGTGGATTCTGTGAGAAGCTGCTGAAAGCTTCCCCCATGTCTGGCAGAGTCAATCCCAGGTATCTTCAAAGATGAATGTGCCACTGGCCAAGGCTGGGCGAATTAGAAATTGTGGTAACACCTCTGGAATAACATATTTAAGGGAAAAAAAGTTATTGTGAAGGTGTAATTGCGGCCAGAGAAGAGTAGAGTGAGAATACATGAGAGGAACAGCCCTTCAGACACCAAGGTCACTGGAGAAAGAACAACAGGAAGTGCTGCAAGCACCAAAGGTGAGATTCTTCTGCAGCGCATTGGAATAGCTTGTGAAGGACTGTTGCCCATCGGTTGGACTCAAATTGGAGAAGTTTGTGGAAAACTCTCTCCTATGGTAGGGTCCCCACGCTGGAACAGGGGAAGGACTACTCTCCCTGAGCAGTGGGAGAAACAACAGTGATGAACTGACTGTAATCCCCATTTCCTATCTCCTTGTCTTGCCAGGGTGAAGGAGGTAGAGCTGGGAAGGAGGAGGGGTAGGGGAAAGGTGATTTTAAGATTTATTTTACTTCTCAATATCCTCTGATAATTCATGCTCTGAATTTGTTACTAATAAATTCAATTAATATCCCCAATTTATGCCTGTTTTGCCTGTGATAGTATTGGTAAGTGATCTCTCCCTGTCCTTATCTCAACCCAGGAACCTTTATTATATTTTCTCTCCCCTGTCCATTTGCAAAGGGAAGTGATAGAGATCTTAGGTGTGTGCCTGGAATCCTGCCAGGATTAACCCACAACAGCTGCCTAGGCAGGGTGTTGCATTTGGTAACCCAGTGGTCTATTTTCTCCTGAGCTCCTGGCAGGCAAAGGTGACTCTAAATGGAACTGAGTTTTCTTACATTTCCCCTCCTTCTTGCAGGTTTAATTGTCCCTGGAAAGCTATGAGTTTTGTCCCTTGATAATGCCCTATCACACCGTGATGAAGGTATGCACACCCAGAAAGGGCTTGTGCTCCTTCACTGATTTGGTCAGGGTGGAGGGATAGCTATGGCTGGCTCCCTTCAATGATGCATTGAATGAGGCTGTCCACTAAGTCTGGCTCCTACCAAAAAGCCTCCTGTTCTCAACAATTACTGGTCAATCAAACGTAACACACATCTAATTTCTGTTCATTCACACCAGTGGGCTCCTGGTGGGCTCCTGTATCTTTCATTTGTTGCACAATTAAATGTAATGAGACAGATCAATAGATGACATGCTCATTATTTAGTTCAGAAAATGTTTTTTAAATGAGGTGATTCAGTTCGAATCAGGTACAAGTGTAAGTAGCTCTAAAAGGAATACATGGTTAAGTAAAACTGTGCTTCCAGTTACAAATGCATGCATAATTCACACAGAGGGCTGGTCATCAAATGCTAATTCTAATGTAAGTACTGATATGTTTTTATCCTGGGAATCTTTATAACCTTGTTAACAACCTCCTGGGAGGACCTCAACCAGTCACATGCCTGTTGTCTATTCAAAGTCTGTGGTGTCTTGTACAACTATGCTTTTTAAGTGCTCAATTTCTTCCTCATGATGCCTGCACAATCCTTCACGGCATTCTTCCTGTCATGATTTGAAAGTCCTTGAACATTTACTGGAGGTTGACTTACCTCTGGACAAACAGTCTTAATGAGTTGAAATTATTTTTAAGGCACTTATGAAATTCTGGGGACAGATATAGAGGTGTCAGGTGGTTCTTTGAGAGTTACTTATTCCCAGATCACTTGAGAGCTGCAACTTTTGAGGACTTATGTGTTAAGTTGACAGAGTCTGAAATGAAGTCTCCAAAGAGCAGCAGAGGAAGGGTTTGTTTTCATAAAAGCTGTGCAATCTCACCAAAAAAAGTGCAAGATGAACCACAAGCCAAGCCTGCTGAAGCCCTTGTGTGACAGCAGAGGTAAGTCTGCACAAAAGGTCTCACAGTACAGGTAGGACAGCAAAATAGTGTGACTCAGAGCCCAGAATTATGAACATTGCCTGAGACTCTGCTCATCACAATAATGCTCCGGGCATATTTCAGAACAGCCATCTCTGGGTTGTAGCTTTGTCAGGAATTATAAATTGGATCTTTCTTTGATGCATACTGAGATTGCATTAGAAAGGACTGACCCCTTCATAGTGAAAGGTCACAGATATAAGAATCTGACCTGCTGAAGAGATTTCTAATGTGACTTACGGATTCTGCAGTATTATTACATTTACTCAGCAGCTCTGAGAGCTCAAGACTGAAAGCTATATGGATAATATGAAAACAAAGCAACAAACAAAAATGTTTTATTTTTGCTGAAGGGTTTTGTTCAGTACACGATAAATTACTACAGAAAGTTCTATCCTATTTTCAGCCTTACTTTGTGTAAGTCTTTGCATAGATTTTGCTTTGCTGTATATTTATAGGAATTGTGTCCCTAAAAAGCTGTTACTTGTCAAGTGTTTCCTTCTAGTAGATGTTTTGATGACAGCTGTGCTAGAACCACTTCTGTTGTCAGTCTTTTAGGTCTGAAATGCTGGTGTGATTGTGCCTTGTCTTCATGAAATGCTGTTCCCACTTCTACCCCATGCTAGGTCTTGGCTGCAGGCTGTGTTACCCAGACATTGACCTGAATGTTTAGAGTTTTCTACTGACCTTAATTTAATTGCATGTTGTTATCCTTAGTAGAACGAACAATGAAGATAGACCAGAAAAATAAGCATATCTACAGCAATTATTTATACAGCAGATTATGTTGCTAGTATCTTTGTTGCTTTTACTTTGTGAGTTTTCTATAAAGAAGAGGTTAAGTAGGGAAGTTTTGCTCCAGCTAGTGCACAAATGGAAAAAGATAATATCCCTTGGTTTGTTTTTTTTTATAGTCAATTCTCATTTGCCTCAGTCAGATTATGTGAGTTGTGAATTTGTCAGTTTCGTGGGTAGAGGATCTGCTATCCTAGGATAGTACACTGATGCATGACCAGGGCTGTTTTGCTTTCAGAGTGAACTCATCACTGGAAGCAACACAGCTGCTGCCTCTGGAGCAGCTGACTTCACACTACAACAGCTTGGGTAGATTTGTGAGCTGTTTCCAAGCCTTGGATGTCAGGGAGTCCAGTGCTGGCTCCTTCTCTGTTTCACAATAGCTCCAGTTTATGAGACTGATGAGCTTCAGCAGCCAAAATGGACCTGCCTCTTTATGAAATGACTGTTTTTGTACCACTTCCCAGGCAATGGTCCTTGTCCAGGAGGATGATTCAGTAGACTGCAGTGTCATATGAGTACACTGATCTTGGTCAGTCTACTGGATCACCTGGATGAGGAGCAGTTCCTGTGGGAATGCTGCAGCAGGCATGCAAGGCTGTGTTTGAGCCAAGGTCAGTTTGGCTCTGACAGACTAATACTGCTGATGCTGGACTGGGATGCAGGATGCAGTAGGCAGAGAACACCTTTCAACATACTAGCTTCTGTCACTCTAGCATGCCTTAAATAGATTCAAGCCTGCCGGTGGGTTTGTTTGTTTCCAAGCAAGCCTTCTGTCTGCTCACCGGCCTGAGCAGTATGCTGTCTACTACTCCCTTGCTTGTGGTATTTCCACACTATCCAAACATTTAGGTGTTGAGTTCCAGTTTTCCTTTTCCTTAGTATTTTTTTGTCAAGTACACTGAGATCCCCTTCTAAATAATATTATGTATTCTGTCTCTCTTTCCTCTCTCTCTCTCTCTTTCTCTCTTCCCAGTCAGTCACTTTTTAATACTTCCTTTAAATATTTCACGCCCTTCCTTAGTTGTTTTTCCATCCTTAGTGCCTTTTCTTTAATAGGATTGCCTTTTATTTTTTTTTTTTTAAGTAGGTGATGCCTACTTCACCAGCTGATCTTTTTTCTCATTCCCTTTCCAGCAAACATTCCAAGCCTCTCCTTGTCATGGGTAAGCTATGATTGTAGTCGGAAGATCTACGATCTATGAGCCCTTGGCTAGGGCCAGGGAATTAACTGCAAGCTCAGCTTTCTGTTACTGAAATGTGTTTCAGTATTTCAACATTTAAAGAAAACAAGACCTCTTGCCTTCCTTTGCTAAAATCAACATCTGTACAGCAAGGGATGGATCCTGAAAAAGTGAGATGGAGGTCACTTTTCTCTCAACAAAATTGCTAATTAGGTATTATTTCATGTTGTCACATTCTGAACAAAAATATAGCAACCTGTTTTCCTAGGCAGTGTGCACAAAAGCAGAAATACTGACCATGCTTTTGAATACAGAAGGGATGCACTTTCCCTGTCCAAAGTATTGTTTCCCTCACTGATTTCTTCATCAGCTCTTGTGGCTGAAGTCTGATAATGCTCACTGCTGCAGGAAACCCAGATAGCTAAATGGCAAAAAATATGCAAATGTGTGGGTAATTGTATCAGAAAATAAAAATGTATTAGAAAGATTGGATGTGGTGATCACTATTTATTACTGATGTTTGTGAAGAATAAGATTACTAAACAGTAATGATTTGTGATGCAGGTTCCTTCAGGCATGTCACCATACCTTGAAACACACTGCATTGAAAAAGATAAAAGTGAATCCTGATTCTACCTCCTTCAGACTTGAAAACAAAATTGAATGTTTAAACTCACAGCTTATGACATTCCCTGACTTTCCCATTCCAACACAATGTTCTTTCAGCAAGCTCACTGAAAATGCAGCAATGTAAAACTAGTATTTGAAGTTTAAGCCAAGTCCAGCTCTAGTAATTAATGCTTACTGTTACTTGCAGTGGTGAAAAATAAAGAGAAATTGTTGAAAAAGCCCGGGTATTTTAATTAAAAAATATGAAACTGTTTTAATAGAAAAGATGAATTTAAAAAGAAATTAAATTAAAAGCAGTTTTTGAAAACATCTCTGATGAAAAACTTTATTTTTTGAAAATAAGCCTTTGCTAAAAGTCATTCCTCCCTCCCTCCCTCCCTCCC